>WBMY01000729.1:87694-438940 GCA_013397315.1 Donacobius atricapilla
AAAAGCTTGCTTCCCAACAGCAAAATTCCAACCGCAGGATGAGAAACGCTGCACATTAATTCCCACTTCCTGCCCCAGGATGGCTTAAATGTACTTGGCTCCCTCTCCAAGCAAATGGGGCCAATTACTGGAGCGCTCTAAACACTCCACTCAGATACAGCCAGCCAACAAAGCCATCCAGATGCCCTTTTCTCCCCATACAAGCAACAAACAAATTTCTGTTTTATGTGTTTTAAGCACAATACAGGAACCCGGGGCTTGGTTGTTTTTAAAAGCAAAAAATAAAACCACAGTAATTTTGATTTTTTTGTCACACATAAACCAGTCATTTTTCTCACAGAATATCCTAAGTTGGAAGGGACTCACAAAAACCACTAGGTCCAGCTTCTGTCCCTGCACAGGAAAACCCCACTCATCTCCCCAGCAAATCCAGGTTTGTTTTATTTATTCTTCAAGGACAATGTTGATTACATGGAAAGACAAAGGAATAGTGGATGTGAAGCCAAGGTTAACACTGATCTGAAGACACAAGCTCAGCAAAATTACAGCGTGCTTCTTGTGCACAAATCCTGGCACTTAAACAGGATTTATCTGACTCTCTCCTGCAAGACTGGATGAGGAGTCACTGATAACTCAAGGGATAAAATGGTCACACGCAACAAAAAAATAACATTTTTTATTTAGAGAAATGTAGCTGTAACTAAACAGTGCCACTAAACTGACCACATGTTCTTTCAGGGTTAATTTCAGGGGACAAATACATTCTTTTCTTGTTTAAAGCTATTTGAGATTCCTTCCTCCTTTAAGAATACTGAAGAATAATTCTAACTTACAAATCCTACTAAATGACCCTAAAAACCAGCAGGGCAGAAGGAACCTGCAAAAACACACTAATATTGATCTCGTGTCATTCAAAATAGTCCAGTTGTGCTGCCAGTCCGTCCAAAGGGCTTACATTTGGCATTTTCATTCAGTCTTCTGCAGACTGAGTGAGGCACAGCCAGAGACAGCCACTGCCTGAAAGAACGTGCGGATTAAAAATAGACAAATCCTATCAGACAGGGAAATAGTTAACCCCACCTTAAACGTGAAGAACTGAAACAAGTGGTCTCCTAATGATTCTCCTGGAATTTGTGACAAATTTCAAGATGAAACCTACCACTGACTCATCTCCAATTACGATAAATGATTTTTTTTCTGATTAAAGTCTCATTTAATATGAGTATATCTGAAACTTCACTAGATAGGTAAAGTGATTCTCATCATATTTTTCAGCTAAAGCACACAGTTATCCTTGTTAAATATTCATATAAAGCATACGATAAACTACATTTCTATTACACTGATGCTCACAATTTGCCATTATTTCATGTTCGTTTCTAGCCAGGGAAGTGCCCAAACTCTTTGGAAATAACCAAAGACTGTTTTATCACAGGGGTCTTTAATGCTCTTTGCACTTACAGCAATTTATTACTCAAAAAAAGCACCTTAAACCATATCATGGTTTGGGCTGGAATGGACCCTAAAGATCATCTCATTCCAACCCCCTGCCATGGGCAGGGAAAACCTTCCCCTGGACCATCTAGACAATGTCCCTCAGACCAGACTCCAGAGACAATGAAATATTAAGCATTTTAAATGAGTCAGAAGCACTAAAATGCACCCCAGTCCAAATAACAGGACTTTTTTTCTGAGTAATATAAGCAAAAGGTTAAATTAGCAGACACAATGCCCATCTCCTCTCCTTGTCTTGCTAAGAAGGTCCCTCCTTCCAGCATCCAAAGTCCCCACGTCACAGCACCAATTCCATTCCTCAAGTCTCCAGCAGCAGCCAACGTGCAGCACGAGTTCCCTGCAGGACACCCCATACACAGACAGCGCACAACCCACAGCCCAGGAACTGCTGCACAGAAAAGCTGCAAATGCCCAGGAAATATCACAAAAATGGTGATTATTAACTTGACAAATGCTTCACACATTATCAACACAAATCCCAAGCCCTACTGACCACCACCACACAAACAAGGCTGGGAAGGGCAGTGGTGCTGCCCTGGCATCTCCAAGAACCTGATCCTAAACTGCAGATCCCAAGTGCCAGGGGTGATGGCAAACCTGGGGGATCCTGAGCAGCTGCACCCCTGTGACCTGCACAGCTACACATTAGAAATAAGGCAAAAATCCTTTAGCAGGACATAAACTTCTTTCAACGTCCACAAACATCTCCTCTGCCCCATCAAAACCTAGGTAGCCAGGAACACGTGGAACAGAAGTGTTGAGCTTTTGTGTCCTACGGCTAAGAAAAATCCCTATCATATATTTATTAATTTTAATGATCTAATAAATTCTAACAACTCCCATCTGGACCAAATGATTTTCTGATTTATTCATCTGTGTAGATATGGTAATGGCAGAAGGCAAACTGTTTTACAGTAAAGGTGATTTTGATGATCAAACTCCCATTGTATTTAAAGCATTATTCAGCAGCAATTCTTCCAATTCTGCAGTTGCAAGAGCTTTGAGCCCCTCATGCTGCCATGACAGCAATGCACTGCCGAATTTTTAATACTGAGATCCTTCAGCTGTTGAATGCAACTTTCTCTAGGTCAACAACCAGCATCACACCAAACCTGTTCTGCACTTCACACACCATTTCACAGCCCCAAAGAACACCCAGCCATCTTTCCAGTCCCAGCCATGGCTCTGGACCTCCCAAAAATCACAGCGAGAAAGAATGGTACGCTGTTACAAATCTTGCAGAAAAACAAAGTCCTTCAGAAGTAAATGGATTTTTTTTAAAAAATAAATAAGCCTACTATCTGAAATCTCTGAAAACGTCAAAAGGAATTTTCAGACAGGATGTGTATGTTGACAAACTGGGACATAATCCACTTTATTTCTAGTATTTCTGGTTACTTGCTAATAAAAGAACACGTAAGCCTTGGAGTTCTCAGGACATGCTGAATTGTAATGTCTTGGTGGGATTTTCTCAGGCTTAAAATTAGAATCTTATTTTAGCAACAGTTCACATCAATTAGACTTGAATTGCAGTTCTCAGTGTCGAAACAGGACAAAACCACAACTATGTGGGAATTTCAGAAAAAAAACCAATGAACCCAAGCATGATAAGGAAAATATGTGAGTTATTTCTTCTTAAGCTATCCCAGAAAGGACTATAAATTTCTTAGTACAAAACTGTTCTGTCTGCTGAGGAGTTACTAACAGGCATGCACATACATATCTTTATTCATCTGATTAAAAAAAATGTACATAACATTAGCATAGCCAGAAAGAAAGGTTCCAGCTGGAAACTCCAAAGGAAGGAAGGAGCAGGCAATTACACAGACCTAAAAGAAGAGAAGTGTAAAATGTCCAGAGATAATTTTTGATTGTTTTAGATGGTTTGTAGTGCAGCCATTTCATCTTCCACTGAATGTGCCCTGGACAGAGACTGTGTCCTCTAGTGATCTGTAGCAAGCTTTAGGTGCAGTAATGCTTTGTGTCTCCACTTCAGCTTTCTCAAAAATAATTCACCTATTTCTGTCCTTCCTGGAGATGCTCATCTCCACAGCACTTTTATCAATAGAGCATGAAAATTTAATCATCCCAAGTTTGAATCAGTGTCCATTACAGCTGGCAGACCTAAAGTGCTGCGTCCCCTCCCTGTCAGGGGCTGGGAGGGAGTGTCAGTGCTGGATCCCCCAAAATCAACCCCTCCAGCAATTCTCTCCTCACTCTCCAATGAATGTATTTGGTACAATTTAAAATCAAACATGTCTTTACTCTTCAGTTTTTACACAAGGGATTTATTTTCGTTCAGGAGTTTCCCATGAGGACAGACCTGTTTGTTTTCTCTTTTTACAGCAGAATTTCCTGAATTCTGTATTCTGTTGAGGCTGCAGCTTGGAAACAACATTTTTATCCTTTCAAGTACTGACTAGTCTCATGTTCTCCAAGGACCAGTTTCAGGCAAACTGCTTACACTGATAACAACCTCCCCAAAGAGCAGCACATTTCCATTTCAATGCCACTGCAACTGAATTCCCCATCTGGGGAGTCCCTTCCAGCAGCATCAGTGCTGTTTATCCCTGTACTAATATGAGTTGTATTTTCTCCCTGCAGAAGCAGCAATAAATTTCAAGTTGTGAGCAAGTTGGTGTTACTCTGGGGAAACAAAAATTGTACTAACAGAAATCCACAGAGGATTTGTCATCTTGTTGCAGTGTCTTACAATAAATGATTTGCAGTTGCTCCTCTGTGAGTCCAACTCTCAGTAGTACAAGTGGGATGTGCTGTAGAGCCTGAGGATTGGGTAAATAGAGCTGTTTTTGGAAGTAGACAGTTTACACTGGGAACACTACGCATGATTACAAAAGTTAAATATTATAATTAAGTAAGCTAAATACTAAAATCTGTCTCAACTCTGTTGTTCTCTGTGCTGAAAAGGACAAATATTATTTGAAACCTGCCTAAAGCAGGCAAGGGAGGGTCAGATTTCTTGCCCCTAAATCACCTGGAATGAAAATAGGGAAAGCCCTTCTTCTTCCCAGAGCAGAAATGTTAATTGTCACTCACTGGAGGACATTGGCCAAGGAGTGTGTGTGTAATATGTGGCTTATTTCTATGCTGGACATCATTACATGGCCTTAATGCCTCAATGAATGGCTTATTTTCACATGTTTGGACTCTCATAGCTGAGTTGTGGATATCCTTCAGGAGACCTGCAAGGCTTCCAAGAGTGACTCCCCACAATGACTTTTCCACAGCTTCACTTCCTCAGGGCTAAATCTAGAAACTCACCCACACTCCTTTTCCAAGAAATACCCATCTATAAACTGAATATTCTCCTGACACACATCCTGCTATGGGCTCAAAGGCACCCTGTGGCTACCAGCAGCTCATTTAGCTCCTAACATGAGGTGAAAATTTGTAATAGGCATTCCAGGGTGATCCTCAAAGTCTGTACAGTCAAAATGTTAATGTGGGAAGAAAAATAATTGAAGTCTCTTATGGATTCCAATTCCTCAACAGAATAGATGAAAGAGAGATGGTGTTTCCTCACAGTAAAACTAACACAAAATGGAAACACAGCAAATGTCTCCCAAACAGATTCTATGATTGTACTACAGACAAAAGAAAAATCAGCAAGTTCTTTCTCAACATCAATTTGGGGGATGATAAACACCCTAATGATCCAGAGACTGAATCAACAAACACTACAAATAATCATCATTTATTCGGCACAAAGAATCAGAAAGTTTTCTCCAGAAAGTTCCCACATAACCAACTGCCACCATCTGCAATGTCAATGCCTCATTCCCAGAAAGCACATTGATTCCACAAAATGTTCTTGACCATCTTTTAAGTTTTAACCATCAGTGGGATGAGTTTGACCTCCTGGGTTGTGCAGGTCACAAGCAACTGGTGCCACACAAGACTGGAAAAGCTAATGCCTAAATTAGGGAAGAAATTTTCCTTTCCCCTCCCTCTCTTCAGACCAAGCCATCTGGGCACAGAGGTTTGTCTGCTGTAATCCCAATGGGAAACTGCAAATTCCCAAGTGGACTTAGAAGGAAACCAGTTTCAACACCCGTTAATCAAAAGTCACTTCTTAGCTCGAGCACAACATGGATCTCAGCTAGAATATGTCCTGGCCATGGGGGCATCTACCAGTAGTTACAACACAGATTTCCAAACTAAAACATTCCTTGAAACATGGCTAAGATCAAACCCAGGACTGCTCTCTGTCACAACCCACACTACAGCACTGTAAATTTATCCCCCTGTCCCGAGAGGCTCAGGCACCCACAGGCTCCTGGTAACATTCTACTCCCACCTTCCACTCCACCTGTAGCCATCAGCCTCAAGTAGGAGAAATTTAACACACAACTTGAATTTTGACAACTGGGAAGCCAGAGCTGAACCAAAAAAACCCCATACAACAGTGGCACTGACAACAATGACCTGTGGAATTGCAGAGAAACAGCACCAGAAGATCCCATTAACAATGATTTCGTCTTCCTGCTTGTGGTGAGGTTCAGAGCTTTTCCCTCCTCACAGAGCTCTCTCTTACATTATTTCTTCCCACTACCATGAGCCATTATTTCTCCAGGACAAGACTGGGTACAGCTCTTAGCACAGCCAGGGCCACTGATGGTTACATCTTTTTTAGGGGGAGAGTACCCACAGATCCTTCTATGTAAGAACATACAGGCAACCTTCCGATGGGCACAGAATTATACCCACAGCTTCCCCCACACAAACACCCAACCGAGTAAAATGAGATTCACCAAAAGCCACAGCTGTTCAAGGTATCTGAAATACAGTTCTCACTAGCTGAACACTTATTTTAAACCTGTTCCCAAACCCACATTTTGGGGGTCCTGTGTCCCGTAAATTTTCACATTTCACAGAAGTGACCAGTTGTAGTCAGCTGCAATGCAAAACCAAAAATCAGTAGGAATTAAAAAGCTCTGTGAAACAAAGAATTACCAGGAATCGTTCTTCTTTTTCAAGCCAGCGCTGATCTTCCTCCATCTCCTGCTGCTGTCGTATCAACCTCTCCTCCATGAGGTGCGTGGGTAGAACCTGGCTCATCCCTCGGATGTCCAAAGTGCCTGAATCCTACAATCCACAGTAAGTTTATTCAGTCTCACAATTTAAAATTTGTATGAACAGGTGCAAGAACTCAGAGATTATAAAAGGAAAGCTTTTTAGACGTCAATTCTCAGCAGCAGTCAAGCAGAGTTTCTTCAGCTCCTAAAAAACTGAAGCAGAGCAGCGGAAGAAACTCTTTCCAACCCTCAAGTTTTTATCTGCCTTAGTCACTGCAACCCAAAAAGATTTGAAAGATTCTGTTCTGTTTTTCAGCAACATTGTCACTTCCTGTATTGCACTTCATTTCAGCTGGACAACAAAACCAGATTTATCAATTTTGTTTTCTTGGCCTTGAGCAATAACGTAACCATCCAGTGTTAAAAGCTGCATGATACATTTTTTTAGATCAAAACAAATGTCCTATTCAGTGTTAGGGAACAGTGGCAAAGCATGTAACAAAAATGTTTTTAATGAATTTCTGACCAATATTTATGCCTGTCTTAAGCTTACAAATACTCCACATACCATACCCCAATGCTGTCTAGAAATCATTAGGTAATAGTGTAGAAATTAGTTTTTTTTAAAAAGGCGAGGGAAATTTGGTAACAAAATTCCCTGTATTTAACAGGTAAGTCTCAGTGATCACTTAAATGTTTATCAGGAACACAGGGAATAGAGCTGATTAGAGAAGAAACATATTTAAGACAGAAGCTGCACAAACTCAATCTTTGTGGAAGGAAAAAATGGAATAAAAAAGCGTACAACACAACAGTGGAGAACAGAAAGAAAAAGAAGGTTAAAGAGGGAATGGGGGTATTAATTTGATGCTCCTCAGCAACTCAGTGCACTCATGACAGGCTGGACAGCACCCAAAAGGAATTCAGCTCAGGAACAGTCTTTCAGACCATTTCATTTTCTCTTCTGGGTAAGTTACAAAGAAGCCTCAATCCTTCAGCTGTGCTGGGTATCTCCCAAGAGGTATTTTTACATGAGTGTTCCCATCTCTGTGAACAGCACTAAGTTCCAGTAAAGCCTTCTCTTAACAAACACCAAATATTTGCTATCACTCAGTTAAGATAAGTAGTAACAACTTCATCAAGAATTCATATGGAGTGACAGTTCATGCCCAGCCTCACATAGAATGATTTGTTTAAAAAACAATTCAGTCCTGACTTCCCAGCCCATCGCAGTAAGGTAATTTTGAAAGCACCAGAAAAACTCTGTTTTCCTGTAACAGATCTACCTAAATAATAGAAGTAATACAATTTATAATAATAAAAAGTGTACAGAACACAGTAACAGATGTGTTAGATCTCATACCTCCATGTTTGGTTGCCACACTGATATTTCCTGAGGCCGATGGTTCCAGGAATCTGCTTGATCCAGGAGAGAAGCCTGCCCAGGATAAATGCTGCCTGCCATGGCTGGTATCCCATGAGAACCAGGGTAACCAGACACCTTTAGGGGGCAAAAAACCCCACACGGGCAAAAACAAAGAGAAAACCAGAGATATTAGTAAGACCTGTGCCTCCCCATAATGAAAACATCCCCTCCGAGACAACAAACATGAAAGCACAGAAATGACTCAATTCAAGCAGTCACTGAGAGGAAGGAGGAGAGGCAACAGCAGAAGAAGGAAGCTGAGCCAAAAGGTCTTTGAGGATGCCCATCATAACACAACTGAGTAACTGCAACAGTACAGAAATACAACTTTTGAGGGTAAGTATTTTATGGTGCCTGTCAAACCAGCAGCATCAGAACATGCTCTAACCTCTGCAGCCAGGGAGATCAAAGTCCTCTGAGGGCAAACGCAAATCTACAGATACAACTGTAAGAGCTACACATGCAGAGCTCATGTTCCAGTTATTAGGAGCCTGCAAACATCACCCTACAGAGCCACATAAAAATGTACCCCCTGTTGTATCTTACAGGTTTTTTAAGGCTTGAGTGGCAGCATGTAATTAGTGTGCTGAGCTGAGTGGCCTGGGAACTTCTCCACATGAAAATCCAAGTAGTTTTAATGAGCCAGAAGTACTTATTAAATCAATGAAAACCTCCCTCTCTTCATGGAAAAATCCCTTTGACTGAGACAGCTGTAATATGGCTGTAGCCTTGAACAAACCTGAAATTGCTCAAAGTCCTTTAAAGACAATCTGTTGTTCTGAGTTTCTTCAGCAGTTTTAGGAGAAAAGCAAAATCTGTGAGTATACAGTGTGCTAGAGCTAAAGGCAGCAGCTATCAGGACACAGAAAATAAAATATCACTGACCCCAAGGAAAGGCACCCAGTTAAGACCATTTTATAAATCAAGTGATTTCATAGCTCAGCACAAATGTTAACATGAACACCACATTCCTTCAATAAATATGGAAAGGTCTGATGTGTTTCATTGCAGTTTCAAGGATCTGAGCACCACATCAGATGTGGAAATATTTGCCATCTGGAGTAAACCTACTGGCTCAGTTTGGGTTTTTTTCCGATGTAAAACAAAACTCATTGAACAGAACTGATTTAAAACAAACCATGTAAGAAATGCATCAATCCCACCACAGCTGCATCTAAGACAGAGAACCCACATTTGTAAAAAAATACACGCACGGTATTAAATGTAATACCTGGTAATGATTTGGCTGTACCATATGCTGTGGACTTGGATAAAACCCTTCACTGGATCTGGGACTGGGATAACCAGGTCTACTGGGCTGTAAACAAAAAGGAGTTTTTTAGAATCATTAAACACAACAACTAAAATCAGAAAATTATGTTTCAGTGAGATGAACATTTACTGGTTTGGTAAACTTCAAAAAAAAAAACCCAAACAGATTTTCTGTAATGACAAACTTTTTTTTAAACAACTAAAATTAAGTTCTCCTCTATTTTTGCTTGGCAATGAATGCAGCTGAATTGTTTGTTTGGTATGTCAATAAATAATGCTTGCTCTGTGAATGCTTTGTGTTTATTTAATTGCCTGCACTAAATGACCTTCTCTGTTCCGTTTAACTCTAGAGAGAACATCATCAAAGAATGTAAGTCTCAAATCAAATTTCCAGGTGCAATACAGCCTTGTTTTCATTTTTGCTGTTAATTTGTTGCTTTTGTGACTGTTGCCAAAAGTAAATTATTTTGCTTCATTAAGAGTAACACAAACCAAACAGATTCATTTGCGTGGCTATTTCCATGTGGTATTTTGAGGTACAAAGTTAGTTCTGATAATTAACTTCTGTGTAAGTAATTACCTCAACACGGAAAGTGCTTTTGATCATATTCTGAATCTCCAAAGGTATAGTTGATGGTTTCTTTTTGAGTAAGAAACAGCTTGCTGCGTATTTCAGGAGGAGAAAAATCAACCAAAGAGGGAAAACCGCCCCCCTCCCCAAATTTCATCATTCTGCAAAGGGCTCTCTCTATCCTTCTGGCAGTTAAAGGCAACCACATGAATTGGAGACTGTAGAATTTATCATTGCTTGATGAAAATTTCATTCTCATTCTGGACTAAGATATGTTTTCTGTCTTAGGTTTCTAACAGAAATATCATGGTGAATTACAAGTGACTTCATAGTATGGATTGTGAGACCTGGTAATTGTTTGAGGATGTGTACGAGTTTAAGACCTGTAACAATCTGCAACTCTTAAAATGATTCATCAGAAGAATAAAAAAAAATGAGTTGTTACATTAGAGAATCAGATAATAATTAAAGAGACACTTAAAACCTCCTACCTACAACATTCCACTTGTTCCAATGCCATTAAGCACATCCATATTTTATACAAAAGAAATGTATAAAAAAAGCTAACTAACAACAGCATCAGGAATACGGTGAGGACATAGCAACCCCTCAAAACAGATTCCCTCCAGTGGCAGAATTAACTGCATTTTTAACACACCTTTGGTTAAGTGTTTCAGTTCATACATCACACACAAAGGTGCTCACTTCAAATTAAGCATTATACTGGTCCAGTTTATCTGCTTCTGCAACTGGAAACATTGTCTGTTTAGATAAACACCAAATCCTGCTAATTCATCTCAGATGACTGAACAGGTTGATGGGCTGTTTGCTGCTTCTAACTCTGAAAGGAAAGCAGCAATTCCACTGCCCTCATTTCCTGCTTGACATCAAGGTAACAAAATGCAGAACTCAGCTCAGAAATCTGATCTATCAGGCAACAACCTGGAAATGGAGAGAAAAACACCCCAAAATCCCCAAACACACACAAATCCTCCCATTCCCCCCTCCCCTCAAACCAAAACCAAGCAAAAAGGAAAAGTTGCCTTTCTGTGAGTTCTGGGGAATGTGTGCAGCATGAGGTGCCACATAAGTACCCCTGGAATTGTTATCAGCACCAGAACCTGGGAGTTCCAGGAATTCACCACAATCTATCAGGACACAGAAAATACGTGTGACTTCAGAAAAATAAATGCTTCAAAATACAGGCTTGAATTTTCAAGTAACAATTAGCAAAAATAACTGAGGGGAAGCAGACAAGTCACTGAGAGGGAAGAAGGTTCAGCAACTGGTGAGGTTGGAGTCCCACAGCTGCAGAACCCATCAGGGCTCCAAACAGGACAGAAATGGAAACGAAGTGGAAACTAAACCACGTATGTTCCTTGGAAACAAACCCCTAACTTTCTGTCCAGAAGAAGGAAAATGCAATTAGCTGATTTCTGTCCTGTCACTAACGTGTTATAAATAAACTTCATGCTGACCTGAGAGCGCATTAGCCAACAATTTACAAGAGTGCCACAAGAAAGAAGGAAAAGAAAAGGCCAGGAGACAGTTTTGTGGCAGCTGTGGGTGTCTTTTACAATTCAAAGTAGAAACAGAAAATCTTTAATGCAGTATCACCGCACAGATCAGTTCTAAGCATAGTTCAAGCAGAGCTGGGTCACTTCAGGCAAGGATTCCCAGATGGGGACAGAGCTGGGCAGAATGCCGTGGTTTGAACCAACCCATCAGGGCAGGCTTTGAAGAAATAAACGGAATAAAAAGAATGTTTTATGTTTGTTTTTTTTAAAAAAAAAACACACGTAATTTGAAGTCTCAGCTACCTTGGGAGGAGCTTCATCTGATCCTCCTGAGTCCCAGGATACCGTGACTTGTCGCCTGGATTCCATTCTCATTCGTTCTTCTTGCTGCAGCTTCTCTTCCTCCAGTATTGTACTAAGGAAAACATATTGTAATCAAGTGAAACTCCAGTTTCAGTGACTAACAAACCTCTCCCCACAGCTCTTGCATTTTTCAGACTAATAAACAGTACTTACTTAAGTTGAATTGCTAGAAAATTACTGGAAGGCAAACTTCTTTCACATACACTGGTTTTGAGTCTGAAAACCAGTATCAGGAAGAAATATTTCTGTTGGATTACTAGGGTGCTTTTAACAACAAAAGCAGCATCAAATTTTCAGAAAGCCATAACTGATCTTGCATACAATTTTTTTTCCGTAACAGTTCTTTTTATGTGCAATTACACAGAGAAGTCCTCAAAGACAATCCATCAAGCACTTACTTGCATGAAAGCTTAATCTTCACAAGAAAATATTCTACTGAACTGCTGCAAAGGTTCAAAACAAACCAAAAATGCTCTTTACTGAAACTCAAGAGCTTCAGATCACTGGGACTTTTTTTTTCTTTTTTAAAGAAAGCAGTCAAAAATACTTCTTCAGCTCCTATGTTTTAGCCTAACCAGGAACACATTCAGAAAAGCAATTTACCAAAACAGAAAGATCTGACAGTAATCACTCAGCTTCTAAGCATTCAGGTCAAAAGGCTGCATTTTCACAAAGTACAAGACAGTAGTAAAACCAGTTTGCTACTTACCACTGTTCTGACTATTAAAAAGCCTGTTTGAAGCTGAACGTGCTCCTGCTGCCCCCACAGCCAGCCTCCTCCCAGCTCTGCTATGTGGCTTATTAATGTTGGATATTTGCCATTTGAAAAATACTCAGAGAGAAGCTTTGAAAGAGGGAGCTGCCAATTCCTTGGAGCCGCACGCTACGCGGACAGTCTGGAGATGTGAGCAGGGCAGATTATTTCCATATCACTGTCCCCAGGGGAAAGACAATCCTTTGGAGGAGCTACTCCGGCTTCTTTATCACTCAGGAGTTTCCAGAAACAAAATTAAGTTCTGAGTCTATAATCTCCCGTTCAGTCTGCTAAACAACCACCCAGAATTACTCATTCAGGGGATGAGATCAACTCCAGTAATCTATTCTCATCGTGGAACTTCACTGCTTGTTTCAAGAATAAATTCCTGCTGGAGACAAGAACTTTGCTTTTCCTTACTCAGCCAAAAAAACCCCAAACTATGCCACTTCTAAAAAGCAGAGAAGTCATCTCGTCTCATTGCAGCTAAATCAAGTTTATAACTATTGCTGCAATTTCAATCCATCATTGCTGAAGCAACACAAGAATGTGGAACAAAAGCAAAATCAGACAAGTTATTTGCAAAAGTCACCCTGCTAGAAGTACCATGGAAACACAGCTACAGCCCAAAGGAAGGAATGGAGAGAGGATCCTTCTACTTTACCTCTCTCTTCCTTCAGAATAAGGAAAATGCAAGATTTCCTACTTGAACCCATGAAGAAATGGCACAAACTCCCTGCTTTAAAGCTATCCCACACTTCAGGTATCCCATGTTTTTATGTAGCATGAGAAAGCAGAAAACATGCAGCCATAGCCATGAACCACGATTATCATCTTTTCTCCCCTGAACTCAGGATTAAAAAGCCCCACAACAAAACAAGATCAAAAAAAATTTGCCCAGATTAATGAATGAGAAATGAATAAAACATAGATTTTTCACCAAGATGTTGATACAGCAGTTGTTCTCATCTGAGCTAAATAGAACGGAGTTGGCTGGTAGCAGCTGGCTAAATTTAGAGATGGCTTTTTGACAATTTGGGGCCATGTCTGGAATTTGTCACAGCACAGTCCTGGGTTTTCCATAAAAAGGAATGAAACCCCAATACTCCTCTCTGCTTTGCTATCAAAACTATTTCATTTGTAGCGCCCCAGTGTGCAACACCATCAGCTTCGATCATCAGAAATGACAAACCTCTTTTGAAATTACTTCTTTTCCTTAACACAGGCTCAGCTTTTTGCCTTACAACTGCTTTTCACCCTCCCTGCTCTCCCACTGCCCGTGCCATCAGGAGGTTCTTTCCCAGCAGCCCAGAGCAGGCTGGTCAGAGGCTGATGGGCTGCAGCAGCATCTGTACTTGCATGCCCTTGATTCTGCTGACAAGAATGTAAAATAGAAATGCCTCAGAGAAGGCACTACTCGAAAAAACCACAAGGAATATAAATGACTCACAGAAAGGGCTTTGTTTTCACAAAGGGAAGACCGGTCTGTGGATGAAGTAAGAGTGTGCCAAGAGATATTTTTGACGTTTCCTCAGTGCAGCTGCTCAAGTTCTCTGAACAGTTTATTAGAATTTGCAGAAGGTCAGGAGAAGTCAGATCTAGGCATATTTTCCCAAACTGTACATATTTTTAGCAGCAGAGAGGAGCAAGCAGAGAATTCTATCCCCATGGTTCCCTTAGCAAAACTTGAGGTAGCACAGACAGATTTAACTCAGCTTCTCAGCAAGGTGAAGGCTGAAGAAAAATGTCAACTATTAAAAGTTTGTATAATTGATAAACTTACTTAATTTACAAAGAACTTTTTACTGAAATTGGCCTGTGACAGTGAAAAGGAAACATTTATGGGGACCTTCAGTGTAGGAATATTTAAAATACTAAACTGCATCCTCATATTCCAAAAGGCACAGCAGCACCAGTGGTGTGGGAACCTACTTTAAGCGCTGACCCCCAATATGCAGCTTCTTTCTTTCCCTCTGCCACCAGAAATACCAAGTTGGATGCAGAGGAACATATTTGCACATACTGTTCTAATATGAAAGCACTTTTATGTGGATTATGGACTACTCCTAATGGTCACAGGCAAAGAACAGAAGAATAGCAAAGCATTTTGCAGCCTCCATCATGTATTTGAAGTATGTGTTAATGTCTTTTTTTTTTGTTAAAACTCCCTAAGAGAAGATTCAAACTGCCCTCACTCTTACCAGTTTTCATTTATAAGCAATGTTCCAGGATCTACATCAAATGCAGTGACAAAAAGGCTGAAGTCCAGTTCTCATCAATTAATTACCTCACTGTTGTCATAAAACCAGACTTTAAAAGCACAGAATCTGTCTCTTCCCCCTCCCCCCCCCCCTGCTTTTTAGACCTGTTTCAATGTGACCTGCAGCCCCAGGATGCCAGCGGGGTCAAGCAGTCCGTTAAAACCTGTGACCAACAATGGCCACAGTGACACTGTCACCTCTGCAGTGACACAACTGCTCCTTGTTTTGCTATTTGTAGCAGAGCGGGTTCATGAAAGGTACTTCAAACAAAATTTGTTCCATGACACAGTGAAAAATGTCATGAAATGTCATTACTTTGAAATATTAAAAATCCTTTTATATCTTTTACCATGTACGGCAAGACAAAAAAAACTCTTCTGCACAAAACCAGCAAGGCCAACACACACTTCCCAATTAAAAATACCTTATATTCTAATTCTAACCAAGTCAGAATTGCAGAAGTAGCAGGGTAACACCTCACTGACCTGACCTAATCTGACTTTTAACCCCCCTCCACCACTTGAAAAAGGGACTTGGAATGTGAGGATAAATTACATTTGGAAATCCACAATCCACCCATTTGTTTCTGTGTTTGCTGGGAAGACTGACTCAACCGCATCCACTTCAGACAGATCAAATGCTATAAAATTACCACCCTAATAACTACTTAAATTCATATGTAGCAACAAATAACAGTACATAAATTGTGCAGAAATCAGCACCTTTGCCTTGCACAATCAGCTGCAAATTCAGTTTGGGCAAAGCAGCTGTTACTATGGAACAGGAAAAGCATCAAATAACAGAGAGCACGTGAAATGCTTATGCTCCCATCAATGCTATTCCAGATGCAGAAGATTTTTCCCAAAGCCATGGAGTTTTTTTCATTAAGCCAGAGAGGAATGAATGCTGCAGTGCTGTAACTGGCTCCAAGCAAACATCCAGCCAGCTCTCAGCTTGAAGAGACTACTCTGGACAGCATACAGAACGAGCAGCAGCAACACCACAGGGAAAGGCCACCAGGGAAATGGCTTGTTTTTGCAAGTTCATGGGAATTGGAGTTCTGAAACCCAATCTTCCCTTGCTGCTGGAGACTGCCTCACCATCAGGGAATTGGCAACCTTTCCAGTGAGAGGCTGGCTCTGTCTGGAGCAGCACAAAGCAGCCCTAAGGACAACCACGCTGCCTGAATTTGGGAGATAAAGGTCACCAGTTTGGAGTGGCAGAAAGTTCCTTGCTTTGGTAGGAACAGAGTAAAAACTGGATTTTAGGGTTGCAGTGGCACCAAGAGAGAGAGAGGTTGCCCTGTAAATAATTCTTCCAATATCCCAGCAACACCAGAGGAGCAAACACCCCTCCACACTGGGTGCACTTTTCACGTGGAATGAGATGGAAGGGGTGCCTGGAGGTCTCAAGTCTGATCTTCTGGTGAAGCTGGGCTCCCTGCACAGCAAGTGCCAGGTGCTCTGAGCCTTTTCCAGTCAAAATTTGAACGTCTGCCAGCATGGAAATTCCAGAGGCTTTCTGGGTGACCTGTTTCAGAGCTCACCCAGGTACACTGGGAAATATTTTGATGTGTAACCAACAAGACCTTGCCTTGCTGCATGCTCTGAGTGCTGGTTCTGAGGACAGCCAGGCTCTTGGGCACCCTCTAGATTTACTCAACCTCTTTCCTTGCTGATGAGATACTCTCCCTGCTTGGGTTTACACACCAGAGCTATCTTCAGTCTCTTTTTTTAGGACTTCATTCTCATCTGTGCCAACCAGCTTGAAGTTAACAGTACAACCTGGCTGCAAATTATCAATCATCCTGTACTTTCAGAGCCAAAAATAGAGGAAAAGCAAGTGAATTGCCAATTTCCATCTATTACCCGAACCACACAACTGTGTCTCATCTTTTTCTTGCAATCCCTCCCCAACCCTGACATTCCTCCCTTCGTGTTAACTCCACACAGTCAAGAGGATGGGAAATTATCTCTGAAAAGGGTCAAGTCTTCCTTTAATTCTACACATTATTAGTCTACACAGGAATTCCCAGAGTAACAGACAGTGGAACTGTATGAAATGTTAAGAAATAGAAAAGAACTTTAAGGTCTTTTAAGTTCCCCATACAGCAGCTCTGAGATAGCATCATAATTATATTCAAGCTGTCTCTCATTTTAACCACCAGTGAATTATCTCGAACCACAAACATTCAGTGACAGCAAAAACATGATACTAAGCAAATGAAACACACCACAAAGCACAACTTTGACACAAAACCTGAAGTAAAACTGAAGAATTCAGCAATGAATTACAAGAATTCCCAGTGTGGATTCTCAGCATGCAAAACCCAAGTGTTACTCAAAGCTTGTACTGACTTCTGCAAAATACATCCTGAGCAGTCATGAAATCCAAAAGTCACAACATTTATGACCCAATTTGGTCACAAATATCAAACGTGCCTGCACATTATCTCAGTAATGTTTCAAAGTTTAAATATCCCTCCCACTTTGGGGTTGGTGAAACGGTGATACAGACACACAGAATATGCTACCGCAAAATAAACTAAGGTGTGAATTTAGACTGGTCTGCAAGGTGTGGGCTCACACTCATTCCACGATAAACACAAAGGTATATCCTGGTTTACAAAAGGCAAAGGAATTTCTGTCTATGATGCTGCATTTACTGCAGGCTCTGCAATTGCCCTGTGGTAGCTGTGACTATGCAACTACTGTGCTACATGTCATGAAACAACTTCCAACAGCACCCACCCGATGCTTCATTTATTTAAGATACATTCTACCCCAGCAGCCCACAGCACGTTTGTTTAGACAATTATTCTAAATTCTTTCTACCTCCTTCCCCAAGGATTGCAGCTGAAATTATAAACAAATTGCTAGCAAAACATGGAGTTTTTCTTGGGAGAGAAAGGAGGTGATTCATATTTCCAGTTATTTGAATTCATTGCCTAATCTCCTTCTCTCTGCCAGATAAGGCCCAGTTTTCCCAGAGACCAGCAACAACCTGGCTGTCTGAAGATAAAAGCTCAAAGCACCGTGCCCCATATTTTCCACAGAACCAAAACACTGTAACAGAAGATTTAGCGAAAAGAAGCATTTCTGAACAAAGGAAATGACCTCTCAGAAGTCAAACCCTACCTGAGTTGTGCTTTAAGTTCAGTAAACCTGGGTCTCCTGCTGGGGTCGTAGGCCCAGCACTTGGTCATAAGGCTGTAGAGGGTGGGAGGGCAGTTTGGAGGCATTGGGAGCCGCTCACCGTTCTCGATCCGCCCAATCACATCATTGTTCTTCACTCCCTGGAAGGGCTTTACCCCGTGCATGAGGATCTCCCACATACACACACCTGAGGAACACACACAAAAACACATTTTCTTCACCGTGAGCAAACAGTGAGACCTGTCAAAAGAGAGAGACACCCCAGTTTTGTACTAATAATGCAATTTCTTCCAAAATATATAACCTGGGAATTGATTTGGACTTACCTGCAGCAGAGGAGTGACTGCAGCAGGATCACACACACAGCACCAGCCTCACCTACTGATGAGGCAGAGTGACCCACAGCTGGCTCACAGCCTCTTTTACCTGCCCTAAACCAGTGCTTGCTCATATTCAAATCTCCTCTCTTATGAGGTAGAATGTGTTTGCTTTTCTCTCTGACTCCATCCAACTGGCTTGTTTCAACAGGTAGACTGCATTTTCACTTTGGGGGTTTTTAGCATTGGCGTAGGTCCACATTTTTTCTGCTGAAAACATGTAATAAACCAGTTTCTATTGAAACTGCATTTAAAGAACATGGTCTGTCACTTTAGAATTGGCCAAAATGTTCCACAGGATTCATTTTTCTAACTCTGACAGTACCAGAGTTTTGTTCAAATTATTATAAACCCTTCACTTCAGAACATTCAAATTCTAAATTGTAAAGAAGGTGAACTCTTACTTGACTGTCCTGCTCTTATTTCAAGTCTCATCACTTTTGTTCCCTAACACAGCTTCTGTTCTGTCTGTACAGGCCAGCAGTCAGCACCAGTTTGAGCACAGGACAGCCGATTCATATAAAATGTTGTATATTTGGGAAAAAAAGATCAAGGTTTCAGGATATGTCCATTTGCCCTTATGTTTAATGAGTTTCTGGTTGTACTTTGTGGGAGGCCAGGAGCTATAAAAGACAAGTTAAGTGGGAATCTAGCATTAAGGATCTGGAAACTGGGTATCTCATAGGATGATCTGTACATTAAGCAAGGAAATGTGTATCAACAGAAAGAAAAAGTCAAAATATAACAGAGCAACAGCAAATGAAAGCAGTGTAACACAAAAAACCGAACCAAAACCAAAACCAACAGACAAAAATGATCTCAGTTGAAACTATGAGCTAATTTCCTCGCACCTTAATTTCTGTCAGCTTCTTACTAGAAGTAAAAAGGCCTATAAAAATTAGGCTTCTTGAGCAGGAAAAGTAAAAAAAAATACAGAGATGGAAAACATGCTGGAAGAAACCAGATTTTCAGAATCCACAGTAAAAACTGTGACAAATATTTGGAAATTACTAATTTATAGCAGTCAAAAATGAAACACTGGACTTGTCTATGAGGATACGAAGATCCCTCCCCACTTAGTTTTCACTCACCAAACATCCACACATCACTAGCTGAGGTAAATCGTCGGAAATTGATTGACTCTGGAGCCATCCATTTGATGGGTAATTTTCCTTTGGAAGCTACAGGGAAGGCAAGAAATGGCAAGTGGTTATCCCCACTACAGAGCTCAAAAATAGATTCTGTTCCCAGTGAAATAATTCATAGGCAAAACCAATCTCCAATGCAGTACTTCAAATATTAATATAAAAAAGCTGTTTGGTTTTACATGAAATGAAGAAATGAAACAACAAAATCCATAATAATAATCCCCAAAACCTCCCTTAAAGACCCCAATAACAAACCCCAAAACACATCAAGAAATGATCATATCAAAATTATTTCCCCTCTTAGCAGTTAAAAAGATAAAATGTAGCTCAGCAAAGTGAGACAAATGAAACGAGGAAACACAACAGAGTGTAAGGGGACAGATAATGGATAATTTAAAATATATGAAACCAGAAAAATATTAATGATGAGATTTGTGTACTCATGGTTTAATAGTATACACCAGCTTTGGAATGCTACTGTTTGGTACCCAACACACAATCTTTATTTTCCTGCTGCCTTTCCCATTTATCAGGCACTGCAGGCCATCTCCCAGCTGCTGGAGACACCAAAGCTCAGTTCTGCATCCAAAATGGGGCAAAAAGTAGGCTTCAAATGTAGTTTTGTACTGAATCTCCCTGGTCCAATGGTATCTGAAGTATGGAACATACAGTGACTACACAAACTCAGCATTCATCTGTACCTACATGTGAATTTGCTACTTTTTGCACCTTAAATCACACCTTGTGATCCTTCTTCTTAAGCACACACAGGAATTTACTGCCATTATTAGACTGTGGAATAACTTGCCTTTTTATACAAATGCACCATCTAGACCAAGGAAATCTGGTTAATTCGCAATAATGTGAGAAGCAACTGCGTTCTCACTGGCCTGCAAGAAGGATCCAGAGGTCATCTCACCTTTGTAGTAAGTACTGTCTTCCATGTATCGGGATAAACCAAAGTCACCTAATTTCACACAGTCAGTGGTAGATACCAGCACATTTCTAGCAGCAATATCCCTGCCAAACAGAAGAAACATTCCTAGTATTTCTAGTAACTTTAAAACATGAAGTGGTGAAGTATCATCACCCAAAGAAAATTTCCCTCCTGCTGTGCCAAAGGTAAGGAACTGGTTTAAGACCGCAGTCCCATATGAGGTTTCCAAGTAAGGAGCTCAAGTTCTCATTGTAGAGAACAACAAGATCACCCCTGAGCCTCCTTTTCTCCCCTGCTGTTATTAACTATGTTTTAATATAAATATCTACGTATCTATGCATAGCCATTACTTTATATGCAAGTGTCTGTATATACATTATCACAACACATACACAGAATTAGACAGTCAGTGTTCAAACGTAAGTGAACTGCTTAAATTCAAAATTAATTGTACTTAGTAACTGGAGCTTTGTGAACTCTTAGTTGCACACAATAAGAGGCTGAAGCCATTCTCTTCTCCCTAGAAACTCATGTTCACATTCAAGGGAATAAAATTCAAAACACACCATGAAGGGAGTTTAGGTTCATTTTCTGGTTAAGCAAGTACTTGTATTTTATAAATATTTTATTTCCCCTCTTCTTTATTTAAGAAACCATCTGCCCTTGTTTTGCTTTTCTATATTTGAATGATTACAGTTGACTCACAGCTTGAAAAAATGCTGTAACCACAAAGCAACGACTGAAAACGATTCCCATTGAAATCTGGCACCAGCTCCAGTCAATCCAGGAGTGAACCAGCAGGTGTCACCCTTGAAAAGGGTGTCATTTTAGCGGAAACCTCTGCAAAAATGACACTCCCTAACATTTTAAGCAGTGGCATATAAAAATAGACAGGTACAGATAAATGTGTGTGAAATCTCACCTATGTACAAATCTTTTGCTCTCCAAGTAGGCAAGAGCTGTGCTGAGCTGGTAAGCATAGAGTATCAGAGAGGCCAGGTCCAAGCTGTACTTCCTTACTTGCAAAAACGACCTCAGCTTTTTGCACCAAGGAGGAAAAAGGAGAAAGAAATTAGAACAAGAAAATAACAAAGCTGAAAAAGGCGTATTTTAAGTTGTGCAGTTCACGTGAGTATCAATGGGCATGACCTCCTTGCCTTAAAGGCTGGATGAGGAAAAGAAAACCACTTCCCATGAAGAACAGTGACTCTGCATTAGAATTCAAAGCAGGTTTTCTACATGAAAACTGTTAAACTAAAAAAATAACTGTAATTTTGTGCATTCCTCTCAGTCTCCTTTTGAAAAACATCTGCTGTTGCTGTTCCAGAATGAAGCACTTTTGGACATTTTGGTTTTTTTTTACCCTTGAGTGTAGCTTCCATTTATGGCCTGAATCACTTCAGAACTGAACAGGACCTGGCCAACCCAAACACTGGATTGATCAGTATTGTTTCAGAAGCATTAATTTTAATAATTAAATTAAACCTACATGTGCTAAAACAACTGTATTTAGCTCAGAGTGGCCAATATCAGTGCAGAGCATTTGTCAGCTCTATTCCCAGTATAAGGCAGGAAGGACCTACTGGAAGGTGGCACTCCAGTGTCCTTATACATCAAAATAAGGCTTTGAAAAGTGCTTTGGGCACTGGAAAAGAAATCTATTGACAGAAAATGACTTCTCCACTACAGGTTTTTCTATCCACCCCTCCTATTCTTTCTGGAAAATGTACTGCAGTTTGGCAACTGCAATGACAATCATATAATGTTAGATGAATTATCACTGCAGCTCACATTTTCAGAAACGTGGCTGGAAGAAAACGGATCGATTATAAAAGGTGAGATCTAGTTTTCTTTAAAGCACTCATCCAAAAAACATCATGATGAGGGAAGTCATCTCATCTAGGGTCTCTGCTGCAGATATTCTACAGGAAAAAACGAAACAAAACAAACCCAAACCAAACCAAACCACCTAAGAAATTCAATGTTTCAAGGGAAAATGCAGCCTTACTCAGGAAGAATAAAAGATGTACAGTTTCACTTCTGGAAGGTATGTTTACAAATGCTGTTTAACTGATTATCACATTATCATCATCTTGACAGAGGTCATGCTCTTACTCTGGAACTGCAACTGAATGCTCTGAAAACTCTGACTAAATCACTCTGGAATGAGGTGATGCAGTTCCCCTGGCGGAGGAGAAGGTCAAAAGCTGCCACTCTTGTTTCTGAGTCCATAACTCTGCAAAGGAGTATGATATCATGCTTGATAGCATGTCAAGTGTTTTTTCAGCCTCTTCTGTGAGCTAAAAGAGAGGAGACCAGAGCTGCATGAGGATTTCTCATACCTCTCCAAGCGTACAGAGCTCCATGATTATCCAGACCGGGTTTTCTGTAATCACCCCAATGAGCTTCACAATGTGAGGGTGATCAAACTGACGCATCGTTACTGAAAGGAAATCAACGAATTCCGTGTGTTACTAAAAACCTTTTTTAGAAGCAAAAAGAGAGCTGTAGGTTAAGCATTTAGCCCATGAGCAGAGAAGATCATCACAGGACTTCAAACAACTGTTGCAAGCAGTAATGTCTGGTCATCCATGTGCTGAGGGCAGGCAAAACCACTGATTGCTTGAGCTGTGCTGTTCTCCACTCACAAAATGCAACTGCTGTGGAAGGGGCCAGTCAGGTCAGGCTCTGCCCCTCAGCCCTGGATCTGGTTATGAACATAACCTAAGTTAATAAAATAACCTGTAAAACTAGTGCACAACCAGGTAATCTGTGCCTTTCTAGTGGAAGAGGAGGTAAAAACAGTCAGTATAATTCAATTACTGGAAAAAAACATGTTTGCCAGATTATGATATAGACAAAAATCTTATTTAATCACTACATCATTTTATTTTCCGTGGAGTTAATTTCAGTATGTTTTATGCAGTATGACGTATGAATCACAGAAGGGTTTGGGTTGGAAGGGACCATGAAGACCAAGCAGTTCCAATCCCCCTGCCTTGGGCAGCGACACCTTCCAGCTTGCTGGCCCCAAGCCCCATCCATCCTGGCCATGAACACCTGCAGGGATGGGGCAGCCACAGCTTCTCTGGGCAACCTGTGCCAGGGCCTCACCATCCTCAGCACAGGATTTGTCCTAAAATCTAACTTAACCTGCCTTTTCTGCATTGAAAACTCCACCACAGACAAACCTCAAAATATCTTAATATTCCAAATATTAAAATATTAGGAAACAAATGTATTAATTCAGTGAAATAAGCAACTGTTCTGAGAGAATTTGCAATCTGAACACAAGACAAAGGCAACAGATGGGAATTAGAATGAAAAAGAGGAAGAATAAATGGCAAAACTATTAAATCAAAATTGAAAAGTACTATTTATGTGTCGATTACAGCAGCATTTCCTAATCTGTCAAACTTGAAGCATAATAAGGAGCATTCAATGAGCAATTATTTTCTAAATTGCCAGGAGACAGCAGCCTACCTTGTGACTGCTGAGTTATTACTGCAAGCAATGGTATTTACTATTCCAACAGATAAGAAATGCAATGGAAAAAATTACAGTAATTTACAGAAACTCTGACATTCAAAAATAAGAATCCATTAGCTATTAACAGAGGTCTTCTGAACGAGCTGAAAAATTCCTTGAATAAAGGAATAGTGAATAAAATGTACTGTAACATCTGACCACAACCAATTACTTCACTGATAAAATACAATACCTTTACAACATTTAGAGGTATACAATAGCAGGGGATAATAGGCAAAAATTAAAGCTAAGTGCCATATCTTAATTTGCTTGCAAAACCAAACAACAGAGGAATCAGTAACTTTAACATTGTTTAAAAAGTTTCTGTTCCTATTCACCCCAACAAAAAGCCTTCCTCCACACATGAAATGTGCTGTTTGGGGAATGTAACATTTGTGGGCAATTACTTAGAAAAATGGCCTATTCTAGCACAGACTTTAATTCTGAAGTTTCAAAGCAGATCTCTTATAGACACAACATTTCAAGCAAGGACAACTACCTGATCTTTCAAAGCAATAAACTGGAGAAAGTGATGTGTTTTTTAATTCATTATGGAAAAAGAAGGAAATAAGAGGATCAGATCTAATGTTCCATAATTGGTTCTAAGGCCCTACAAGAGTCAGACATCACCACTTAATTTGGAAAATCAAAGAAGCCACAACCAATCATACACATGGGCAATGCAAGGATGTAAAGCAGTCCCCTGGCACATGCTGGAGGAGGGGAAAAGATCAGACTATATATTAATAAAATATTTACATCAGTGTAAGAAGTTTCAGGCACAGGTGGCCACAGTCTTTGCAAGGAGCAGTTACAAAAGTAATCCTCAAAAAGGTTGCTTAATACTCACAGGCTTCTTGTAGGAATTTTTCTCTAACACTGTCTGAAGTGCAGTTTTTACACGTTTTGATTGCAACAGCCATAGCTGGATTTTCCTGAAAAACATTATTGAGAAATAGCTGAAATACAACCCACCAAAAACAGCCCAGCAAAAAAAAGCCGGCCCTTAAAATACTGGCAAAACTACTTTGGAAAAATTACTATTAAATAAAATACCTTTACTTAAGAAATTATATGTTGAAAGCTTCAGTGTTAAAATACCAGTATAATCAGGACACATTGTATACAACATTTACATCTTATGTGTCTTGGAAATATTTGGTCTGTTTCAAACCATGTTAAATTGTGGAAAAAATATGACAAAAGATGGTAAGTTTAACTGAACAGTACTGTAAACTTTTTGTGTTATTGAGGAAGGTAAACTTTTTTCAATATTTAGCAAAAACCGAGGAACAAAGAGATATGTGCCTAAAAACCACACTTGGCTCATACAAGCAAGCAACCCAGAAAGCCAAATTAAGGACTTTGTGGCTCTTTCAGAGAAAAGACTGGCTGTATTTGGGAACTCAGACTACAAAGGAAAGTAGAACAAAGATTTTTTTTTACCTATTATCTTCACAATCAGTCGGATCAAGACTTTAAAACCAGGTTCAACAGAACCACTTCCATTTAAAATCAAATGGACTTTCCTGTCTGATTTCTCATCCTCCAAATATCCAAAAATGAAAAGTTCTTGATGGGTTGAGAGCAGCTGAAGTGTTTTAAAACTAAGGTTCTACATTAGGTATGGGCTCGCTCAAGGACCTGTATGTCCTCCTTCCAAGTCCAAAACCAGGAATTGTCCATTGTTTAATGGGCAGTTTACACATGAACCTTTCCTCAAAGTGCTACAGCACTGATAAACATCCTCAACCAATTTTTAAGGCCAGTAGGAGATGAAGATTCAAAGTTACGTTCCATCTCTGCTTGGTCTGATTTAAATCTATTTACAGACAAAAATTACTGGAATTAGAACAGTATTTGTATTTTGCAGGCTGAAGCATCTAATTTTCGAAGTTGCTCACAAAAGAGATCTTCAAGTTGACTTCACAGGAAAATACTGAACTAATCCTTTTCTCATACATCAAATGCCCATAAACTAACAAAAATAAACTGACGGTAGAACATGATTTTAGTCCCTTATGAAACCAGGATTTAACAATCGGCCTGGGGATGAGACCTCTGGATGCCTGCCAGACCCACCCCTCTCCCAGTGTTACACATCAAGTTTTTCAAATATCCTTTAACCAACAGAAGCAGGAAAAGGAAGAACCTCAGGGTCTGCAACCAGCAAAGAGATTTTGAAGAATGAATGTTGGAAAAGGCCTGATATTGCAGTTTTCTTCATCTTTTGGTTTTGGAGAAGGAGACAAACCACTGAGAATGTATCAGACTGGACACATTTTTTGTACTGAGCAGGAAATGGTATTTTAAATGACATTTGGGTATTAATTCAACAGTTAATCAGCTTTTAAATCTTACTGGGCTTGCTTAGAGCTGAGCAATAGGATCCTGTATCTATAAACCCATTTTCCATTCAGTACCCTACACTTAGGGCCTGGCTGCGACCCTTCAGGAACACCTGGGAGAGGTGGATGCTGCAGTCACTAGAATCCGGACTTTACAAGTGCAATGAACAGGGATAAATGGCATTTTTGAGATTCAGTTTTGAGCTAGCAGAACAAAAGGCAAGGAGTATCACCTGTATTTTCGCACTCAAGCTGCACATATAAAAGGGTACACTACCATGTTATTAGAACTAATACATTGATTTTAAGATTTCTTCCCAGAATGTACGTTACACTCTGTGACCAGAACATTAAAATTTAATGACATCACTGTTCTGTTTCATCTTCACATATCCCAGCATCTTAAATGAAGCAAATTCTTATTAATAAAATAAATCCACAGGTGGTTGTTTAAAAATCTCAACAAAGGATGCCTGAGTAAAATCCATTTTCCAGTTCACAGAAAAGAATGGAGACAGATAACATTTTCAAAACAACAGTCCATAAGAAAAGGGTCTTTAATTAGTTTTACAGCGCTCTAGATTGATCCACCATGCCTCAAGTGAGTGAACCATTACTCCTTGCTACTCCTGTTAACTTGGCCAGAATTAAATAAAAAGTAAGAATCTCTCTCAATCCAAAGTATAACAAATGAGCTTTCTAAATAAGGGTATCAGACCAAACTTCAAACTTGTCTGAAATAAAACATTTATCCTTATTTACTTAAATATTGCCTTGAAGATTATTTAAACCTACTAATCCCAGGACCGTAACCAGCTGTTTCTGAAGTCAGAACTAGATTATTGTCAACAAGAATTCTTGTACAATGTATCAAAAATTCCAACGATTTATTCTAATATGGAATATTTATTTTATTATAAGCCTGAAATTTG
Source organism: Donacobius atricapilla (assembly GCA_013397315.1). Classification (NCBI taxonomy): domain Eukaryota; kingdom Metazoa; phylum Chordata; class Aves; order Passeriformes; family Mimidae; genus Donacobius; species Donacobius atricapilla. The sequence goes on from WBMY01000729.1 coordinate 114,835, forward strand.
TTGAAATTAACTATTTTTTACTTTTTCTTGCTATTTTACACAAAATCTTTGATCTATTTAAACTGAAATTTTAGTCTTTCTAGAAAAACTCATAAGCACCATCCTAAATTACACAAGTCCTGCCAACCTCCCTGGTTTCACTGAAGTGCCTCTTGTGCATTGGGATTTTGCTGGATCAGTGTCCAAGTCACTTGTATTTTATTTCAGGAAAACATAGGAACTTTATCACCTTTGTTGTGAGAGAGACAGCGAGACTGTCACTGAACCAAATTTTTATTTGTTCTGGAAGACTCAGACCAAGACCTCTAAGGAATACTCTTTATATTTTTTACCTTGAGAAGTTTTATTGTTGATTTTTGTTTGAGAAGTGAGGCTTACCGGGCTCATGTAAACTCCTTGGTGCACATCTCCAAACTGTCCTTCCCCAATGCAGCGCCCCAGCTCAATCCTCTCCCTTTGAATTTCATAATCTCTGGCTACAAGAATATAACGCACTTGAAATATTAAGTTTCTGCTGAAGGGCAAGGAAATAATCCACAAGACACAAAACTCAAAAGTAAGTCACTCAAATGTCTCACGTACGAATAACTAAGATTAACATTTGCTGCACACCAACCTAAAGAGATGCTGCACACACACAGTGGAGACCTCTCAAACCTCTTAAAAGTTTGAACCAAAGCAACAGGAAAAGAACTGTGAGATCTAGATTGTTAAACGAACTACAGTGCACTTATTTCAGTGCAATCAACATCGTGAAATCCTTTTTATTTACAGCTGGTCAAAGACAAAGCACACAAACAGTTTAAGGCAACACCAATGATGTTAAACAAGGCCTCAGCACACATCCCTTTGGTTGTTTAAGAGGACTCCACCATGTGCTAGTTTAGATTTTGGAACCATCAAAAAAGCCCGGAGAACTTTTAAAGAGGTAACTGCAAGAAAAAAATACAGGAACAAGAGCATGGCAAATAAAGACAAAATGAAAGAGCGAAATTTTGAGCGCACTACACCTCTGCCAGTGTAAAACTGAAGTAAAATTGAGATGTTGGGTGGCCTTATGCAATTTTGTCAACGTCACAGTTTATTAGGCTGAGAATATTACTGATAAAAATGGCTCAGCACTTCAGCAAAACATTTAATCAATTGCAATTGAATGATTTCATTTGCAATTTAATTTCTAGCAGACATGGAAAAATATTTCAGGAATGGCAGAAAAGCATGCACAGTATATGTTTTCACCTCTGCTGCTATTATTCAGAGAAAAAAATATAAGCAACCAGCTTGGAACTTCATAACCTTGACTTTGACATCATTCACACTACAGAAGTAATGCCATCTAGAGCTGGCTAACAAGGTGATAAATACCTTTTTCATCTCTTTTTTTAAGTACTGCATTTTCCTCTTTAAAATCCCAAAGCTAACTGGTTTAACTATAAGTAAATAATGTTTATTAAATGAAAGTGAATAGTAAGTTTAAAAATTCCACATCATTCCAAACTGCAAGCATACAGGGATGGGTAAAGGGTCTCCTGTTACCTTCATCTATTCCATAGCTTTCTGCAGTGCAATTAGGAGAAAAATCAAATGCTTACTTAGATAGAGCTTCTTAAAATCAAAACAGGACAAACATTTTTCAACATAAAAAAAAGAAATATATTGATGCAATTTAAAGTTTACATTAGCAGAAGTCACAGGCCCATTCTTGTGATCTTTACTGACTCAGTCCTTTGAGAGCTGAACACTTGAGATCCTTCAATCCAGCAAAGCACTTCATGAATTTCCCCCCACAGCCCATCTCACGGGTTTTGCATTGAAGCCATGTTCAAGTGTTCAGCACATCTAGGGCTGGGCCCACAAGTAATTACTTCCATGAAAATTTAAATAAGAAGGTTGGGGATGGGGGGGAAATAAATTACATGAAGTTAATCTGTTAACAAAAATGAAGGATATCATTTATCACAATATGTTTTGATCCTGAAACTGTGTTAATAGAATACATAGTGACTTAACTGCAAGACATTAAAAATGCTCAGTTTTTTTCTGGAAAACATATATTCTTGCTTTTCAAATACTGATGTTCAAATATATATATGTTTTGCAAAACATATATTCCAGCTTTTCAAAGATTTTCCACAGCAATGGAAATAATGCTGTGAACACTGAAGTGATCATGAAACATTCTGTCCCATGGTGAGCTCAGAAATCTACACAAGTTCACGGTCCTTCAGCAGAATGCGGCCCCAGCTCAGCACCAGCCTCCCCTCTCACACTGACCAAACCTGATGGTTTGGGCAGGATTCTGTTCCAATGGATTGTCTGCTTCCAGAGAAATCCTTGGTTGCCCAAACGCAACTGGAATTTTCCAGATGCAGCTTTTAAAATCAGAATATTGGACTTTCATGTTAAATGAACTGGCCTCGAGAGTTTAGGATTATATCATAATTCAAACAGGCTGCAACACAAAATCTGTGTGGTGGCTACAGCACCACTGTTTTTACTTTAAAGATGAAGACTCAGCAGAACTTGAATGTTTATTTTTGTTCCTGCAGTCTTTCATCTTTAACAAAATTGCATGTGGTGGAGTTGAGTGTTCCTCTCTCACGGAACTGGAGAGCACCACGTCTGTCACAGAGCAAGGTGAGATATAGTCAGACAGCAATCCACAGAGCTTGCCACATTGTTTGCTCTCATCACAGAGATCTTATCCAATCTTTAAGTGCTATGTTCAGCATCACAAAAAAAAATCCGCATTTTGAGACAAAAAAAGAATTTCACTGTGAAATCACAGATAGCAGGAAACCAGAACATTTTCTTTGCACATTTATGAAATAAGGCTGAAATACTCCAGTCCCTGCTAAACCAAGGAAGCTTTTGGATAGGGAAGTTCCCAAGTTAACCACGGCACTTACTTGAGGGCATTGTGTAAGTGTCTTCTTCATCTATAATCTCTGCATAGTCATCAGTCTCTGCAAAGGGAGGAAGTGAAAAGATTCGGGAAAAGCAGATGAAAACAATTCTCCAGAACAACATCTTCAATGTATCAAGGCTGATACGTCCCAAACCCGAAATTCAGCATTGCCAGGTCACATTTAATACAGCATGACTAAAACTTGCTCATGCATAATTCATGGTATGATAATGACCTCAGTGCTATTTGCATTACATCACACTGATGCACTCAACAAAGAAGAAAAGGAAGATTCGTTTGTATTCAAAAAAGTTCAAGTTTTGCAATTGGGACTCATCTAAACTGTTGATTTAAAATCTTTTTAACACCAAATTCCTTTGCAGTAAAGAGAAAAAATTATGAATGAGTTAAATTGCTTTACCTTCAATAAAGTGTGAATAACTGTTTGCTATTTTTTATGCCAAACAGGCAGAGGACACCAATGATGTTCCAGGGCAGCTTCCCCCGACTTGTCAATGTGGCCAGGTGAGTTATTTACCACAGAATCTTCTAGAGAACCAAGACCTTTTTAAGCCACACTCTCTTCCCCATTTTTCTTACAATTTTCCTTGTTTAGTGGAAATTCACTGCTCTCTTCGCTGTCAAGACTCAAGATTTCATGGACAGGTTTTGGAAACAACTTCCCAAAATTTTTAGAAAAATGGCAGTGCAGTTCTTCCTCTGTTTAAAACTTGCGATTTTTACATCATCTGTTCTCAAGAGGGTTTAAATGGTGTCAAGTCATATCAGAAGGTCCCTCCCTTGCCCTAAAGAACTTCCAGTGTGTGCAGGTCATTTCCTAAAGGTCAGATCAATTCCTCCAGGGGTTTAAAAGCCACTCCACAACAGTGGGTTCATTTTTTACTTCAAGGCTGTCAAATTCTACTCACCAACTTTAAACACAAAAAGAGGTTCACAAAGCTGAGTAATTTCCAAACCCACTGCGCAGTTTTTGTGGATGATTCCAGGTGATCACACACTGGAAAGCCTCTGGAAGTTACAATTTTCTCCCCTTTTCCCCCATCTGCCCTGGAGCATATGGATCCACCCCTGCAGCTCCCTGGCATCATTTCGAGAGTAATGGCCTGGACTAGGACAAAGTCACAGTGAGTGGGGAGAAGGATGGGGTGGTCCCTCAGCTCAACCCAGCCCTGAAACCAGAGCAAAGCTCAGCAATATTACTCACACAGATAGCAAGAGGCTCAGTTTTCTGGCAAACTGAATATTCAGTGATTAGGAAACTACAGGTTGCCTATAACCTTTGAAGTTCAACACACTTCAGGGAGTAAGTGTAATTTTATGATCCTAGTTTCTTACTACTGAAATTAAATTAAAGCTGTTTTTTTTCTTTTGAACTCCTATAGGAGTATGTCAGGTGTTGTAAAAGCAGAACTGGGAAATTCCATGTAATTTTAAATTTTGCTAGGCAATTTCTATTTGGGACATAGAAAAACACAGTCACCTAATGAAAATGCAATAAATTATAAAGACAGTGCACAATTCTGAACAGGCAGAACACTCCAGAAGCACTTATCTCTTTCTCGGTATTTTATTTTCTTCCCTACATTATGAACTAATGTTTTTGTAAAAATAAGCCTCAGTTTAATTTAAAAAATAAGCTTTAAAAAAACCATCCCCCAACAGGATGGAGATAAATCACTCTGTTTCCTTCCCATATTGTGATACGATTTTGTTGAAGATATCAGAAAGTTCTTAATCTATGTTAGAAAATGGACTGGATGAAACATATTGTAAACATATTAAAAATAAATTTTTAAAGTTTGGAAACCAAACTAGTGCCACTTAACTGGTGCCACTAAAAAGAACACAACCACTTGTCACACTAGGTTACAGAACAGTGCTTTCAGAATGTGATCAATGGCAGGGCTTGTTCATCTCTCTATTTTAAATTAATGAGTTAATTCATGCTAAAAGCATTCTCAGAACAGCACAGAGCACTTTACATGGTTTTAATTCATTGCCCAAAACCACCACAAAACCAGAAGTGTCTTCATAATCAATCCAAATAAATTAAATGTACGCAATCAACTACACAAATATTTCTTGTTCCACATTTATATGTAAAAAAATAATTCCTATGTATGTCTGGCATTCTCTCTGGGAATTAGAGGAAAATTCAGTCAAGGCATCAACACTGATGGGCTCGAAGCAGTCTGGAGCAAAGTGAACTGACCTCCCTCACAGAGGGGCTTGAGCCCAGGATTAATCATAGACTGAGACTGTTACCAAATCTCCCCAGACTGTGTCTGCTAAGAGATATTCCAGAACCTACATGGAGCCTAAAGCAAATAATCTGAGCTGGGCAGGGCTCCCCAGGCTGCTCCACAAAGGAGGATGTGTTACAGCACTCTCAAGAGCTGAACACATTCAGCGAGTCCAGATGTCCTTGTAAGTCTAGAAAAACTCAGATTGAAGAACAGGGCTCATCATGCTGCCCTCCTGCACTTTTTAAACCCAGCACCATCACTTGTTATGACTCTCGGAGGTAGCAAAATAACTAAGTTGCTTTCAGGAAAAGGCAGTGGTGGTCACACACATGAATGAGCCAATTTGAGCTTTACTGAATCTGAATTTATTAAACTGTAGGGAGAAACATCCCAGGGTATTAAATCCATAATAGCTAATCCATGACCTTAGGAGTTTGAACTTCCCTTTTTGATAGTTTTTCCCATTTATCAGAGCTTACAATTTATAGAAGCTAAGTTCCACTAAAAAGCTATGTAGGGGTAGTATCTCAAATACAATTTTTAAATTTATGACAGAAAAAATGTCCTTTTGATGTTTAAGAAAAGAAAGAAAATTGTGTGGTATTATCTTTAGCTTATATCTGAAGGAAAGGAGATGAAAAGTTAATACACCCCCTTCACATTTCATTGAAAGGAAGGGCACAAGACGTGATCTCTATTTCCTCTTATCACCCTCCTTCACACATTGCTTTTACGCCCTTTTAGTGCCTCCTACTTAGAAGAATAAAGATACATATGCTATCAGTAGCAGTAGTTTGATTTTTTCCCAACTTCAAATGGAATCCTTTAGAAAAATAGCTAAAAATCTCTTTTGAAAAACAAAACCTCAGCCTCTTTTCAGAGAAAAAAAAGACTTTAAAAGCCTGCAGAAGTTAAACATTTTGTAGTCAGTTTCAGAGTTTTTAAAAGGAAACCCCAAACATTAAAATCTGGCTTTAAAATTATTAGTTTGAATAGCTGAAACCTGGTTAACATTCATGTATTCAATCTGCATTAATCTACCTTGTACAGCTTCTTTTAATGCAAGGAGCACTTTGATGCCTTTAAAGCATTACTCAGTAGACTCATTTCTCAGGTGTTACGTCCACTGATCTCACCCACTGACCCAATTAATGATGATGTAACCATTTCAATCAAACTGGTCACTTGAAAACCTCTAAACCTTCTTTGCATCATGCCACAAGTCTCATTGCAAACACATGCACCACCACATCCCTGTGTTTGAAACAGAGTTTTTCCTTTTCCAATTCCAGTTTAGCCGAAAGCATTAGTTGCACAGCCTGTAAAGTACAGTATTTATCAGCTAATACCCAAAGCAGACCACTTTTTAACACTAAAAGCTGTATAAAATGTATTACTGGAATGCGCATTAAGTGGTATATGGAGATAAGAGTTGCATATTGCACGTTAGTAATACACAGACTAGAAAACATATTACCGTCCCCACTAATTTCATCTGCAGATCCAGGTGGCATGCAAGGAGAGAGAAAAAAGAGGGGGAGAGAGAGGGGACAGAGAAGGGGGAGGGGAAAATATACTATTAAATTCATGAGTAATCCAAAAGTATTCAGACTGTAGTTATCTTATATACCTGACTCAAGAGAAACCAGAAAAGCAGCAGAATTTAAGACTTCTCACCTAAAACCCAAGGGACAGAGATACGCTCTAAGAAGCTTTTATGATGAAACAGAGTTAATGACTTTCAAACACAAAGGTACACAAAAATTAAATTTGGAACTGGAACTAATGCAGTTAGTTAATACATTGTTAAGAAAAGTCAGTTTCTGGGTTTATTCAATACTTTAAAGCAGTTCTCCTACAGCCAGATGAGCCGGCTCAACTTGACTCTGCACATAACTGAGGACTTTGGATAAGCAGAGTTGGTGTTGACCCTTCCAGAAGAAATGCACTCCTGAGCTATCACCAAGACATGAGTGAGAAATGGAACCATCTAAGTTTTAATGACACAGAGCACTGTGCACTTGTACAAGGCTGAAATTTAAACGAGCGGCAAAGAGAGCGACTCTACGGGGAAGATTTCAAACAAACACCGGATTCCACGTGTACTGCAGCAGCCCTACTGCACACCAAACCCCACAGCACAAGCTAATGCAGATATTTTAGACAGTTTTTTATAGATAACAGGAAATTCTTATTACCCCTAATAAAGCCAAACTGGTCTAGATCAGTGCTGGACCAGTATGCAGCCAAAAGCATCGCTGACGTCCGTGTTTAATTCAAAGTGATCTCAGCTGATGCTTGTTGTTGCTATTCTGTTTCATCCATAAGCATGCTATGTCAGGGGTCCAAGAATGAAGCCAAAATATATTTGCAAAAAAAAAAGATGGCAGACAAGGGCTGCATAACTTTATAAATAAAATAATTTGTCACTGTAACATACGATGCTCAAAAACACATTCCCCATAAAAACAGGGACCAGCAAGCTGGTGATACTGCACGAAAATCCAATTCAACATGAGGAAAACATAACGGAATTATTCTTGGAACTCTGTTTACCTGAGGCTAGAGTAGTTTACAAACAGTAACTGAGTTAGTATATTCAGCTTTTGGGTTAATAAGGCAGCCTAGACAAAGAGCAGAGCAGTACCCTTGGGCGGCGACTCATGGGCACAGAAGACGAAAGGCAGAAAGCGTCTAGCTTTCTTTACTTTATGCTGACAGTGATTGACTCCTTTACAAAGAGGCAAGAAAAGGAAAGAGAAAAAAAAACAGGAACAAATTATTTGGAAATAAAAGAAAAGAGAGAGAAGAGAACATCTACAACGAACGAACATAAAAGTAAAGGTTTGCATTACAATTCCGTATACCCAAATGAAAATACAATGCCTGAAAATCTAAAGCATTTTTGGTTCAAATTTTCCTTCCAACTCCTTTCTACAGTAATTCATATTTCAGTTTTCAGAAGTAAGATTAGAACCCATTAAAAAGTTGGATTATGCCAGCTATGTACATCATTCATTAACAACACAAAGAACATTGTTTATCCCAGAAGTGCAACCTGTTTTTCCAAGTTGTCTTTTAAGTTCTGTCAAACTTGTGTGACAGCTATATTCCAGCTTAAGTGACAGTCACCAGACTTCAACATGTAGGCACTGACTCTCTGAACCCTTCAAACAATACAAAGGAAGTATTTCACATAGCAGGGCTACACAGAACAAGGGAAAATGCGGTTTCCCTATCTCCTGAAATGAAGCATTGACGGATTTTATGATCTCAAATCTGCCACCAGTCTTCTTCCCAGTGCACACCTTGCCTTGCCAATGGACAGTCCAGCTCTGCAAGGATCTCTGGGTGAACAGCCCATGGCACCCTCACTGCCCCCTCTCCCAGTCACCCCACTGCATTTTTTAGCAAAGGGCTTATCAGGAGTGCTTATCAGGACAAGGGAAATTTTGGAGCAGGAAAAAATAAAAAGACGCCACTGAAGGTGAGAAAGAAGGACACAAGATGACACTGTGCACCTGAGGATACCTGCTCCTTTTATTTCTCTTATTACCTGTTTGCTCCTCTCTGCTTTCCTCTTTTTCCTCTCTCCAAGGAAATGTGAGAAGTGGTTTAAAAAGCCAATTAAATAAAAAACCTGCAGCTTGCTGCTGGCAGCTCCTCACAGCCAAAACTCAGGAGTGCGGTCCAGCCACCTGGAGTTCCACAGGCTGGGGATGCAGGTGTTAAAAGAGAAGCCCAGACCCACAGCAGCAGCTACTGGGACACTGACCCAGTCAGTGGTGGGAGGTACGCAGGAAAGGTAGAACAGGAGAACTGCATTTTAATAAAAGTAACTTCTACAATTAACAAAAACTACTATCATAAAAACTGCGGGGTAACTGAGCAAACAGGAATCACTAACCTAGTGGGAAAATGCACATATCAGAGAGAAAGACAGAACTTTAATCAGATTCAATGCTGAAAACTAAAAGAAGTGCAAGGAGAGGGCAAAACTCTTGACTAAATTAGTGTATCAGTATTTCCATTTATCTTGGTTTAAGACAATTTAAAGGGGAATACTCTGAGTTCTCCCCTCTTCCTAACATCACATAACAGACAACTTTCAGCACTGTCATTCTAGCACAAACCTCAGGTAACATTCATAAAAAGCTTCAGACATACTCTGAAAGAAAAGGAAAAAATACTCCAGCTGGTTTAAGTGACTTCTGAAAAGGTGTTGACATGAGAATGAGGGAACCCAACACCTTGTACTGAAACAGAAGAACAGGTATAGAGTCACTGCAAGCTACACAAACCATCTAAAAGGGAAGAGATGTTCCAACTCCTGACCTGCCTGCTCAGGCTACAGAGCTAATTTAAGCCTGAAGTGCTGAAATGCTGCTCACACTGATAGGTGAGTGGCAGAAGCTGCTGAAACTTGACCAAACCTATTTCAAATGAAGGGCATATTGCAAAGGTAAAGGTGTTTTTAACTCCTCATGTGCATGCCCCGACGCCCTGTGATGTGATGGCCCAACTCTTCCCTTGCATTTCAAACTCTGCCTTTATGATTTGCTGTCTAAAGTTTGTTCAACTCTTCTGCCACACTAAATGGAAGATGCTTTGTCTTAAACTTACCACATCTGCGAGTCTAGCTACAAACGGAAGTTGATTCTAATGAGCTGATTTTAAATTTTAAAAAACAGAAGTTCTAACACTTTCCCAGGAGTCTAGACAATACCTTAATGAAATGAATACAACTTATACAATGATTTCCAGCATTCTACAGCAGCTTCCAGCCAGGATACCACTGGTGCTCAAGAACGCTGCTCAAAACTGCAAGGGACTAATTTATTTATTTAGTTCCTCTGCTCAGTATGTACTAAAATTATTGTGAAAAAAATTTTAAAAGTAAAAGTAAGGAAAAAAAATCACTTTCTGTGCAATAACTATTTTAGAAAGAAAGAGATCAGGCTTCTACTGCCCTTTTTTTACAGGACAGTTACTACTGGTGCTCCTTGTATGAGCAGATAACAAATCCTGGAAGCTGAACCTGATAATATGCCACTCTACTTTGGTTGTACATTCTTGAACCTGTCTGAGGAAAAACCCTAAAAAAAAAACCACCCTGTAGAAAGAATAAATCTATTGATTTGTGAGCTTTTGAACTCAAATAAACACAATGGGGTTGGCACATCAAATATGTTTCTACAAAAACAACAAATCCCCAAACCTGCATGGAATACTTCTCCAGTCATACCACACTGTTGCCATTTGCACAGCAGAAGTGTCTGCTCAAATCCAATGCGAGGCTCACCAAGGAGAAGCACAGGAGAGTAAAAACTCCTTAACCAGCCCCACAGGCTGATGGAATCAATGTAGGAACTTCCTGGACACTGATATGGAAGAATCTCTTTAGACTGTCACCACAATTCATTCTGCTCTTTTTATGCATGAAAAGAAGCCTTTTAGTCAGTCAGGCTAAAATAGGAAAAGATAACAGCACCAGTCTACTCAGCTGTGATGGGAATCTGAAATACTGCAATTTATTAGCATTAAGGGCATTTTCAACTATATTATCTTATTAATCAGTGAAATAGCTGGGTGCATTAAGAAGCAACTCCCTCCCCCATGAACCTGGAGACTAATGACTTGCTCAAGGTTTGTAAAATTAATTTGCAGTAAACTTTAAGCTTGAATGTCTCCCAGTGCTGTGACCATATGGCAGAGCTACGGCTCTAATAAAGTCTTTATATTCCTCGAATTACTTAATAATTACTTAATTTGAATTTATAACTATGTAATTTATGGCAAGACTCAGTCTTTCTTTTCAGAAGTGAGCTGTGGAGTACAACACAGCTGAGCTGTGACACAGATCTAAGTGCTCATGATACAATTTTTCATCTAAGAATTTACTTCTCAGCTTTGTCTTTTTGGAGTGTCTTAACAAAATGGACGCTAAAAAACTGCCAAATTTTCAACCTCAAGCAAAAGCCACCTTTTTCCCCACCAACTCAAAAGGAGCTAAGAAATACAAGCCCTGCACAAGAAACTCTTTCAGACCCGGGCACAGGGCAGACCTTCATGTGGAGCACAGGAATCATGCCACAGAGCCTGCACTGTGCTCTGCACGCAGAGGTGATTCAATAAAATTGAACTTGTCTTCCCATCACAGCTTTGCTGGTGATCAGCCTCAACCCAGGACAGATAGGTCCTTTCACATGCCAACATTTCCTTCATTCACAGCTCTTTGAGGTGGTGAACACTGACATCAGGTGAATAGATTTATTCGTTTTTCCCTCTCCTGCTTGTTGTATTTTCACATTTGGCTTCTGCTCTGTAGGAAACCTCCTGAAAGTCTCTTTTACTCACAAACTATACCATAGAGGTTTTTTCCCTTCATGATAAAATCTCAGATCTGCTCCTATGCAGCACCTTATAGAAGAACTCCCATTTCACTGCCATGATCAGGAGTTTAATCACAGTGATTAATGTCTAACAATGTTACGTTATAAACTTGTGATTTTAAAGCAGAACCTGGAAACTTGCTGAGTAGCCCCACTTTCAGGATACTAAAACCCTTCAGCTCCAAGAGATCAACTCCTCCATGGGGCATGTTACTGAATATATCTAAACCATGGGATAGAGAGGCACAACCAGAATTATTAGAAACTCCTGTCATCTTTTCATGACGCACTTCGAGCTGCACCCCTTCGGGTTTAAAATGCTACTTGTGTTACTGACACCAGCTGCACCAGCTGGGGAACAGGATAATAAATCAGTTTCTCTTTAATATACTTATTTCCTTCTTAAAGATCTGTGTCCTGGGGTTTGCTACCCAGGTGCCTTGAACACTTTGCTTTATCAGCTGAAACAGGGACCATATTTTCAGAGACCTTTTAATTTCCTTCACCAAATAAGCTCTTACTAAAGCTGCAAAACCAGCACCTGCTTTAAGCAAGACCAATCCTGTGGGACATCCTAAAATCCCCTTCAGACACATCCCTTGTGCCGGTTACTGCAGGACAGCTCATCTCTCCCTTCCTGTCATCTTCCCACTCACAGCTCCCTCCCCACAAAAACATCATTTTACAGCAGTACCTGAACATCCAAATGCCAGGAGGGACTGCTTGGAATCACAGGAGCCTTTAGGTTGAAAAAGACCCTTAAGATCATCGAGTCCAACCATTAACCCAGCACTGCCAAGAACTTGCCAAGAGTTGTTCAATACTCTGCCTGTTCAGGGCTCACTGAAACACACGGGCCTGAAATGTCATATTCTGTGGCACTGCATGGAAAGTAGCATTTGAGCTAGGATTAAAAAAATTCATGAATTCTCGAGGGCAAAGGAGGCAGGGAGATTAACCAAGGGATGCAAAAGCATATTTATTCTTCTTAGTCATATTTACACAAGCACGGAAGGAGCAGAAGAAACCAAAGAACTCTGTGTCAGAAGGAATTAATGTAAAAAGGGAGCAAGCAGCTACTGCTGTATTGATTTCATTTTATGAAAAACTTTTTGTAATATAGAATTGACCAGATAAGTTATTATTTTTGGAAATATATGTACCTGGAAATATAAGATCACCTTACCAAGGCTAAAGTTGGCTATTTAAAAACAAACTGCTGGCCAAAGTAAGTTCCTTTAGACTACAGCAGAGCATTTTAGTAAGGTATCTCCAAGCCAAACAGTGGAAATATAGTCAATAAAATTAGAGTTAACTGGTGTGCTGCTTCTTACACATTTGATACAATATTTGCACAGAGCAAATAATTTAGCCTTACTGTTTCCTGAGTGTACACTCTTGGCTAAGTACAAAGAACTCTTTTTTAATGCAGGTGCAGAGGAAGAAGGAGGTAAAAGCTGCTATTACCTATTAGCTAAAACACTCATTGTTTCTGGTGAATCACAGCAACTTCAGCCAAAACATCAGATCATTTCCAAAGAAATCTAAAATCCAACTAATTTAATTTAGCTTATTCATAGTTATTTACAATCTTACACAAATGTGTTGAGGCATAAAATTACTATGCTTTTAAAATGGAGGGGAATCTGGCAGGCCTCTTAGTTGCACAAAAAGACAGTTCTCACTGCAAGGAACAGGGAATTTGAGGAATCAAGGCAGATAACCCCAGAAGAAACAGAAGCAGCAAAAGGTGTGTGGTGAAACCTGGTTCAGTGACACACAGACTCCCAGATCCAGCAATTTGCTGCTTTGGATTCCTGAAACCAACGTCATCCCCCACTAGTTTGAAAAGGCCCTTTTTTAGAAGAGAACAAAAAAAAATCAGAAGTATTTACAAACCCTCTATCTTTGTGTGCTTTGGACTATTGGAGCACTTGGAAAAGACCAAGTTTTCACTTCACTAAACCAGAAATATTCCAAGGTATGTTAATAAATATTTCAAAAAGACAGGGTGTCTTTCATTAACAGGTTCCTTTTTAAATCTGCAGAGCTTCAGACAAATACCTGACCTTTCAAACCACCAAATCATCTTTCACACTGGGTTTGGATATTGCCGGTTTATCTCAGCTTTGGTGGGGAACTTACAGTGAAACCTCCATTTCAAACTAAGCATGTTAATACTATTAATATATCTGACCTCTTCATTTTTTTGCTGAATCTCTGTTTTTGATTTTTGCTATTTATCTTTAGCATCAGCAGAGGTCTAAACAAAGGGGAGCATTCAAACAGCAGAGTTAATTTGTGATTTAAACCATCAAAGGCATGGAGCAGTTACAGATGCCACTGAGCTACAAAAGCTCATCTGATCTGAAACCTTTGGCTCTGAGCCACTGCAACGTCAGCAGAGAAAAGCTCCTGTTCTGCACCCCCAGCAGCACCCCCACAGCTGCTTCTGCCCTGGCTGCTGTCAGGCTCTGCTGACCTGGGACTGGGCTGAGCTGAGCATGTTCAGCCGGTGCCTCCCTTGTCCCACACTGATGGGAGCGTCCCATCTGACAGTAGGAGTGACTTCTCCACGTCTACATCAAGTATCACTTCATTTGTAGCGAACTGATTGCTCTGGGGATTCAAGAGATTCTTCGAGAAAGCAGCTCCTGAGACTAACCCCTGTCATGTGGGTTCATCTCAGCAATCTGCCTCTGGTTTATATTTAATATGATGACATACTCAGTGCATTTCAAATAACTTCGGGGGAAAAAACACAACAACAACAACAATATTTATGTGTTCTGTGTCATTATATTACAAGAAGAACAAATCCTTGAGACTGAATGTTAAATTACTTGGCTTAAACCATTCCAGCATTATGTCAGCATTTCCAGTGGTTTGTAACATGGTAAAGAAACAAGCATCAAGCACAGTAGTTTTATTGTGGAAAGATGTAAAACATTCCTACAATACAAGAATAATAATTGGGTTTGGTATTGGCAAGAATGAGGATGTTATTTTCTGGTTTAATTTTACTGCACTGCTCACAGGAGGCACCTTTGCAGCTCAGCGTCACTGACATTCACCTGAACAACCAGCTCACCTCCAGCACTGCTACTGCTGCGATGCTACAGCAAAGCTCATTTCCCCCTCATCCACCTTCATGAGATGCCCTCAATGCCAGAGCTGGGGGTATTACAGCTATCTTCCCACAATTATTTCAAAATGCTGTGTTAAAAATGTAGCATTTGTGTTCTGAAACACCAAAGAACTTCAGCAGGAGATACCTAAATTTGTAAAGTCAGAGTGATAGCAAGAAAGGATCACTAAGTCAGTATTTGCTATTGTCTTTATTATTAGAAGTATTATCAGCATTCTCAGGAAAAATGAAGGAGTGAAAATTTGAGGCTGAAGACAGCCTCCTTTGTCCTGAAGATTAGCCTTTTTGAGGATGAGTGGAATAATTAAAATGCAGAGCGCTACTCACTCCAGAAATTTCCACGTTTTAACAGCTAAAATCAGCCACACAGGTAAGAATCAAAAGATAACATGCTGATCATGCTTCATGCTTATCTACCTGGGCCACCATGCTTGCTGGCCAGGCACTGAAGGAAGAAGAGCTGCTGTTTGACTGAGAGGCCCCAGTAACTGGTGAAGCTCTATCACCCCACTGCAGCTTTATCCTCATTTTAACTCAGATCCTCTCACCTCTTTTCTTGCAGGGTCTGTTTATTTGGGCTTCCTATGCCAAGCAGCGAATCTCAAACGCCTTTTAGAAGTGGGGAAGGGTGGGGAAAGGAATCTGAGAAGTAGGAAATTACTCAAATGTCTGTATCTTTCCTCCTTATTGCATGAAATATGTTGGGGTTTTGACTATTTGCCACTAAGAGCTCACATAAATGTTCAAGTGGGACTGAAGCCTCCCTCTAAGTCAGGGGTGGGAAATCCACAGAGTCACAGTATTGGTTCCTCAAGTTTGTGACCAAATACCAGAAACCTACTGGAACAGATCATAAGATAAACACATTTCTGCATTAAAATCCTCTTAATAAATATTATGTCTACTGGTTAAGAAATACGTTTTCTACTAAGACACTACTAAGATTCAAAATTTAAGGTTCTGTAACAGGGACATATTCTCTCTTAAGCATAAAAACTTTAAAAACTCCATGTTAACTTCGAGAATTCTTAAAAGCCTATAAAGAACAGAAACAACATGTATTACCTCACATACCCATCCTTCAATTAACTTGTCATTTTCAACAGCAAAAATTAAATGCTTTTATCTAAACAGCTACAGAAAAACAGCCATTAAGTTTCTCCTTTCTGTAAAGCAATGATTAATATATAATTGCCTGTTTTCCCTTTTCAAAGCTGCTCCCTCACAATTAGCACATACTCAGGTAATTTAATTTCAGTTCTAGCTGACGACATTCTACTTCATCACAAAGTAAAGTGGAAATTCTGACAAGCAGCCTGGCTTTGAAGTAACTGCACAGATGTGGCTGTGGCAGGAAAGTTTCTCTTTAGAAACTGCAGCACGGCTCCAGTTTCGGGCAGTCAGCAGCCCTGGAGCAGCAGTGAGTGGAAAAGCTGCCTGCACATCTGCCAGCTCCAGAAATAACCTCAGGTCCTGGGTCTGGGTGAGCCTTACCTGACACAGAGACTGTGTGAGACCTCACTCCTTGCTTCTCATTGTTGGCCAGCCTGGAAAACAGAAGTTGGAAGCGCTGAATGCTGTACATTCTTCACAAACACTGGGAATTCATCGCAACAGGCACCTACTGTAATTAGCAGGGCTGAGCCACCTCCCAGCCACAGGATGAGCAGGGGAGAGAAGTCAGAGAGGAATCTACCACTTCATCCCATCTGGGGGAGCGAGAGTGGGACTTCATTAGCACAACAATTCAGAGAAAGCTGGTGAATTTGAAGGAAAACACAAAACCTAAACTGTGCACACTTTTAAGATGTGAGTAACCTGACTGTGCTTATACTTTCTCTGTCATCTGTGGGAAATGGAGTGTGAACTGAGTTTCTGTCTGTAAAAAGACTTATCCTGTACTGTTCTGAATAAATTTACATGTCAAACATAGGAAACCAATCACATTTAAATGTAGTTATTTATAAATGTTCACTATGGCATGTATATATTTATCATGTATAAATGTATTGCCCATTATATATAAATGTTCATTATCCATATATTATATATTGTTCATTATGTATAAATGTATTGCTAATCACTTACAAATGTTCATTATGTTATGTATATATTATATATATATTATGTTACACATAAACATTCATAAGGATCAGAAATCCTAACTAATTCTCAACTTTTCATCACTTACATATATAACCCCAATTTTCATGGTCAAGAGAGCACTACACTTCATGCCTTCAGAAATCAGGAATTTCAGCTGGCAAAGGCAAATCTTCCCAGATGCAGGATGCTGTTGGCTGGCAGTACTGTGCACTTGATAAAAGATCTGCTGCCAGACTTGGAACATGTGATGCCCTTGTTTAACAGACTCAAGTGTACAAATTCAGTTTTGGTAAACTGCCCTAAAAATGAGAAGCTTCTCCTTCAAACTTTATTTTACCCCAGAAATCCTTATGAATAAAAAAGGTTAAGCTTCATGTAATTAGAATGTTATTCTGTGTTTCTCATTTGTGTTTATTTAAGTAAAAAGAAATTTTCCTGCTTCATGACTGCACACTAAATTTACTGATTTTACTGCTTCCAGCCTCAACTTTTCTTCCCTGAATTTTACCTTCTCTCTTTCTACAGCATGAGAAAGCTGCCTGGTAGTGAGGGCTGCAGCAGAACCTGTGTGTAATCACTAATTCAGGAACAAATTGTATTCCATCCTCCATCCAGTAGTTAAGAAAGCAATAAAAATACTTCTGGACTCCTCCCAGAAATAAAGGAAGAAACAGAATGAGGTGACTGGGTCAAAGCAGGCACAGCCCATGTCCCAAAAGAAAAAGGAGGAGGTAAAACACCATCAATCACTACGTGTCACTGGGTCTTTTAGCAGCCACCTCGTGCTACTGGACCGGGGACACTGCTTGATACAGCTCAAGGAGGGCACTGCTGATGCGTGACTCTGAACTGGGTCTGGGTGTGGCCACTGAGAACAGTCAGATTACAAGAAAAAAGAAAAAAAAAAACAATCCAGAAGTCTTGATTTAAAGACTGAAGTTTAGGAGGCCACAACAAGGAACTGCCCATGGAAAGATGAGACAACCATGACAACCTCCAGAGAGGATGGAGACTCAGCCACTGACACCAGGGGAGCAGAGACTCATCAGAAAGAATTAAAGGCTTGCCTACATTAGAGACCACCAACTCCAACAACATAAGGAATAGTCTAAATCAGAGCTAAATACAAAATTTATTATTTGCCTTAAAGTTTGGGGAGAAGAAAAAAGCACCGAGGTATCTTAGCACACTTATTAAGAATTATTAGATGCAGATAACTTGTCTCAAGGCACCTTTAATAAAGAATCCCCATAAAATCAACCAGGGGGAAAAAATGCACCTCTGTTTGCCTGACATAGGATGTTTTCCAGACATCCACAATTATTACTGGAGAATATTTTTTCTATATTTAAGACAATAAAGAGGTATTTACTATGCAATATTAATATTTACATTAATAACTGCTGTTCTTTATTACACTGAACCTAGATCCCAACTTCAATTTGCCCCATTAAGGAAGTTTCATTAAGAAAAGGTGAGGTGACAGATTGATGATAGCAGCAACAAGTGTGTTTTCTGTATTTCATATAAGCCAAAAAGGGAACAATTAGGAAAAAGAAGACCACTGACTGACTCACAGATTGAAACCACAATTCACAAACTGTTTAGCATCATTCCTATAATTAATTTTACTCATGGATTTAAAAGAAATAGTCTGAATCCCAGTCAAGTCTTTTCCAAAACATCCTGCTTTTGTTATTGCCAAATATGATGGATGCATTATGCCCCTTTGTCTTCAGATTTTCTTCCTGGTATCTTTGTAGTTTAATACTACTGTGAGCTTTTTATGCCCTACCTGTTATTTGTCCTGGAATGCAAAAGCAACAATAAAAATTAGGCACGTGCAAGAAATTCTGAAAGCATCACTATTTTTCAAAACATTTTTTTTAATATATAAGAAAATAAAGCACAAAACTTACTTTGGTATTGATGGTAAAGCTCTTTCACCTTCTGTGTAAACAAGAAGAAAACAGGATTAAAGCTTTTGGAAGTTTTCAAATAACCTCTCTCAAAGTGAAATATATACATGCCTGAAACAATAATCATCACAATCTCTCAGGAAAACTGAGGTGACTGAAAAGAATGTTCTATACCTATATAAACAGCAGCATATCAACAACTCCTACGCACTCATACAGACCTTTAGGCAAACTCTCATCTGAGGAAACAATGTACACAGAATATAAAATATCTTTTTTATTCTTATCACATAACTCCAATAAATCACTTGCAGAAGGTGTGACACTATCTCATCTCCCTGGTAAGAAATGCTTTTCTTTTATCTCCAAGATGTCCTAAGCGCTAACATATAAATAAAACAATTGAATCCAACTTGGATTTCCAAGTAAGACAACTGAAATAAATCATTAAAGCAACATATTATCATATTGATTTCACACTGGCTTGAGACTATACAATAATAATGTTGTGTGCCAGAGAGTAAGTCAGCTTTCTGCACACTATATTCAAATCTTTGCCAGTCTTTCTTTGAAAATGGTAATGTGTGTAAGAGCTTGGATGTACATATTCAAGAGGTTTTCTTCCTCTTGGATTGATGAAACCCTTGGTGTTCTTGTGGGGAAGTTATTAATCCTTTTGCAAAACACCTTTTCAGTAGACTGCATTCCCATGCAGGGAAGGAGAGAAGATGGATAAGAGAGTGTTTCACTCTCCAAATCAATGCAGCTCTGATAAAGTGACCTGAGAGAATGGACATACTTGAAGAAAATGATGTAGGCTGTTTAAAAAAATCATGTAAATTCTCATTTGTTTTTCTCCCATGTTAACATTTCCAGGAATTATAGATGTAAAAACAGTCTCACCTTTGTGTATTAAGGGACTGGGCAGAGAAACCCAGTACCCAAAAGCCACACTCAACATGGCAAAGTACACTATCTTGGGTTATTTTTTCTGCTGTCTACAGGTAGAAAAGCATCATTTGGCTCAGCAAGATCAGTCTGTTTTGATCTGTCTCATGGAGGGTCTTGAAAAGGAAGTTGCAGAAAAGAAGGGAAACCAGAGGCTGCAATTTTGAAGCCCTGGAGCAGCTCAGGAAGGTGACAAGAGCAAGCACCTGCAACTGGGGGGCAGAACAAGGTCAGTAAGATTAAACAGGCATGTGGGAGATAGAGGTACTGTGATATGTTAGGGTAAATGATATCTTTTGGGAAGGAAACAAAAGGCAAGGATCCTCAGAGATAGTGTGGAGTAACAAATACGAGACCAATAGTGTGGAGGTGCAGCCTGGCAGTAAAAGATTTGGGGACAGGTGCCCAAAAAAGAGAATGTAATGGGCATGAGTGGTCCAACCTGGATGAAACTGGGCAAAAGACACCAAGCTTGAAGGAACAGGCACAGGAGTCCTGCCCACTGCTATGCAGGCCGCCCCAGGGCTGTAAAGAACACTCAAAAGAACCCTTCATTTTTAGATGACACCTCCAGCTGTCAGCATTAGTTGTGAAATCATCTTGGGTTCTGGTTTACAGAACCCAATTTATGCTGCTACTGCTGGTTGTTCCAGTGCTGCTCTTACACTTGGCAATGGATTTAGGGCTTAGATGGTGCTGATTAATCACACATGTTACTGGTGGAACATAGAGTGTTCCTCTGTGTTAAAAGAGCTTCATTAAATTGCATAGTTAACCTTTTCATTCTGCATTTTTAAATCAAGGTAATGGATGCACAATTAATAAGCAGCTATTCAAAATAATTCTCCTTGCTCTTTAATATGTAGCTCCATTGCATGTTAACTGCACACTATTTAAACTGCATTCTAAAGATGGAATTTTAATTTTCCCTAGGGCCTTTTTTTTGGAGAATATCATATTAGGGGACTTCAGAAAGATCAGTGAAAGATTTCACTAGATTTGATAGGAATGATTTCATAACACTTGCAGGGCCACAATGCTTCATATGTTCAAGGTACTGAGCTCAGATGAGATCTGACTGTTTTTCCCTCCTCCAACCTCCTAAGGAAGTGACAAATACCACAGGTGGCAACTGCTAGTGTGTGCTGAAGTCACCTGCTACCTATCAAAGAGGCTCTAAAGGAGACAGAGAGAGAATCTGACTTTCCACTGTGCCATTAAATTTCATTACAGAAGAGAATCTCATTCTGTTCCTGCAGCCTCCATTCCACTTTTTCAACAGCTTCCTATCACTGCAAAATGTAAAGCAAGGGCCGTAATAAAACGTAGTAATTCATAACAAAACAAAATCTTGATTCTACTGTAATAGCAAATCCTTTCTTGGATTTGTGAGATAAGAAGAATGTGAACAGAAGCAGTCTTACAGAGTAAGCTGAGTAGTAGTATGATGTAGTCAATGAGTTCAAAGAAGGAAAAAAAAGGGAAGGAAAGGTAAAGGAATTGACGCGAACGTGAAGGAAAGGTGAGAAGAATGGAAGCAGTCTGGAAAACTGTGAGGAAAAGATGGGGATAGACAGAGAAAAGCAGAGACTCTGACACAAGTTAAATGAGTACTTGCTTCCCGATCCAGTGGGAAATCAGGCAGCACACACGGGTCCACCACACCCAAAACTGTTTCATCTGACCATCCCCCTTTTCACTGTCCCCTGCTGAATTCCACTGGACATAACTGGCTTTGTGCTCCTTTGCATCAGAGCAAGAGATCTGGCCTTTGTCCTCTGGGCTGACAGGGCTGGGAGATGTGGACAAGGCAGCTCAGCCCTGGGAAGAAGGAAGGAGCGCCCAGAACTGCCTGGGAGCTGCAGCCTGGTACCTGCAGGGACTGGCTGCAGGGATAACACACCCCACTTGTGTGCTGGAGACAAGTGCAGGGCTGTAAATGGACAGGAGAAGCTGGAAAAGCAAGTAGATGTTAAAAAAAAAAAAACCCAGACAAAAAGGTATCCAGGCATCCAAAAAACCTCATACACTGTTAAGTAGTACCAGAGGTGCACAAGGGTTGTAGTACCAGAGGGTTGGAACCAGATGATTTATAAAGGTGTCTGCAAACCTGAACTGTGCTGTGATTCTTCTGTGATCCCATGCCTCCTCTATCACTGGGTATAATCAAAGAAAAAAAGAATCTGCATGGAACTCCCGATCTTGCAGACGCC
The DNA here is from genome assembly GCA_013397315.1 of Donacobius atricapilla. NCBI lineage: Eukaryota > Metazoa > Chordata > Aves > Passeriformes > Mimidae > Donacobius > Donacobius atricapilla. The sequence goes on from WBMY01000729.1 coordinate 136,736, forward strand.
TACACGTTCTCTGGATACAAACTGCTCACTTCAGGCACTGGTGCCCAAGCTGGTGCTCATTCTTTTGCAGTTTATATCCAAAATAAAATACCAAATATTCATTAGTACCCCTGCAGGTCTGAAGTCAAAATTTCTTACTAACAGCATCCCAGTTAAGGCATATGTTGCTTTTCACAAGTTACAACCCACAACATTTTTGCCCAATTCTATATTCTTTTAAAGAAATGGGATATGCATGGCTGTACTGGGGTTTCCACTGCATTGTGGTGTTTCCACTCTGAGCAGAGCTCCATGTTGGACACAGTAGAACCCAGGCAGCTCCAGTGGTTCCAGCCAGGCCAGGGGTGCCAGGGGAAATGTAAATTGTCCTCACCTGACTGAAATTACCGTGAAAACAAGATCAGTGAGGGGCCAAACTAAAGAGGTAGTAGTATCCTAAAAATGGGAACATATGCTACCATTCCATTAAAAGGAAAATGATGCCCAGGGTAAATCGGGGTGAAAACAGAAACTGCACAAACTATTTAGATTTGGTATTTTTGAACCCTTCCCTGGGCAGCTTGTTCCAATGCCTAACCACCCTTTTGGGGGAGAAATTTCCCCAACATCCAATTTAAACCTCCTATGGAGCAACCTGGGGCTGTTCGCTCATGTCCTGTTACCTGGGAGAAGAGACCAACCCTCATCTGGCTACAACCTCCTTTCAAGCGGTTGTAGAGAGTGATAAACAGTCCACAACCTACAAGCTGATGATCAGTTCAACTTTTTATGAATTTTTTTCATTTGTGCTCTTGGCCTGTAAAAGCGAAGTGTGAACGGAAACACAAATATTAAAGGTTAACGTTTCCACATTGGTCTAGAGGGACCTGTCTATCAAAATATTTATGAAAAACAAAACAAACTGAATTGAAAAATGCCAAATACTGCCCACATCTTAAAACATTACCAAGTGGTCTCCCCAAATTAAGAGGAACTGGATAGTGAATGGACAGCACGACAAATATCACAAAACCAGGCCATTAGTAATCAAGAAGGACAATTTATGAAGAGACTTGCAATAAATGTAAATTTACAACAAAGACAGGATGGGAAAGCTCAAAAGGGGGATAAAACACATCTGTGGGATCAAGAGTCGCTCCATGATTTGTTTCTGATGTGTCTTACACAATCAAAGCTCACTGTGAGAGGGATCTGGGAATGCAGATCATGACGGGGACAGCTCTCCCAAGGAATGTTTAATGACTATGTTGGGTATTGCTATGAACTTCAAAAAAAAGAAACCTCAGACAAAAGAAGCCCAGAATTTATTTTAACTAAAGGGGTTCTCTTCATGTACGTATAAAGAGGAGTGTTCCCAAAGTGCTACCTGATGTTGCTGTCCAATCACTGCTTGTTTGCTCTATGTTAAAACTCTGTGTTATAAGAATAGCACACAAATAAACACCCTGCATTAGAAGCATTGATTTTTCCTGCATTCACACCTACCAGAAACCTCAGTGCAGTGCATAGGAAAACCAGAGATATTGCCCCTCAAAGCACTCAATCAGCCTAGAAGATGTAGCAGCTGCTGCTAAGAAAGTCAGGTCAGAGCAAGATAGGAATGAAAAAGAAAAATTGCAAATAGAACAGGTCAATTTCGATGGGCACCACCACCAGCGTGGAAGTGGCAGTAACTGGACAAAGTCCACATGTGCCCCTGAAGGAAATGCAGAGACAGAGTCAGAGCTATCCATTAACTCAGGGAAGAGGTCACGTATAAGCATGAGAAAGTTTTAAAAGATCAATTGTGGTCACAACAGTTCAGACTGGAAAACAGGCAATCCACTGGCATTAGACGCAAAGTTCTGGGAGTGAATAGTAAGGATTGTAGCAAACCCCAAACCATGATTTCTCAGAAAAGAGGAGGAACAAGACCATCACTCACAGGTACACACTAGTCTAGTGACATGGAACTCTTGGACTGTGATGCCTGTTTTATTTTTAGAACAATAAACGATTATTATCTCTGATGTTAGCCTATCCTTTTAGTGTCTGATTCTGGGGCCAATGGTTCATCATCACCAAGTTGGCTTGGAGAGCTGAGCTTGTGTCGAGGGAAGATTTTCATTTCTGCGGAGATAAGGCTGCACAACTCACATAGGTTCTAACAAAGCTGCTTGTGTTGGAGCTAAAGGTCACTCACATACACTAAGGGTCAGAAATAACAAAAACCACGCAAATTTAAGAATAATTTGAACAATTACCATGTGCTGTCAAAACATCTAACACCCTGAGATCACATTTCTTTATTACTGAATGACCAAGTTTAAGTTTGGGGATTTTTTGAGCCATGCACAGGTAGGATGGTCCAGATGGACCTGGAAAAGACCTGAATTATGTTAACAACATCACCCCAGGGAAAACCCGTGGCAGAAAAAAGCAAGAATTTGGCTAAAAGAGATTTTGTTTCACGTTGGAGGGATGCTGGGATAGTTTGTGTACTTTCCTGTATTACAAACAAGGAAGAAGGAAGTAGTTTATTGTTTTAGAAGGCAAGAAAGTTGGATGAATTTCCATGGGTAAAGATGAGAACAACATGGAAGAAGAAAATTTCATTCTTAAGCAGCTTTGCTTGCATGTTTTTCAATAATTAAAGCTGTCTGAAACTGGAAAAAAAACCTAATGAAATTTAATTAAATTCTCTCTAAAACGAGGTGTACCTGCAACTTCACTCACTCACTCTCTGCCTGCAGCCTGCTAGATGCTATAAAAACAACTGACAGACACTGTAAAATGTATCTCTGCTTTAGTTCCATTTTATGAGAGAAACTCATGAGACCTCTCAAGGTTTTCATTTTTTAAATGGAGATACTTGAGTATCTAGGAGAAAGGCAGAAACTAAAAAATTACCACCAGTCAGAACCTTATTTAAATGCATCCTAACCAAGCTCACTGAATTTCCACTTGTATATTAGGAATCATAAGATAACACACCCTTGTTAGGAGTGCCTTTAATATTAACAATTCACTTCTGATAGTAAAGTCTGGAATTAGTGTAAAGCACTGATTACTGACATCAGTCTTAATTATCAGCCACTAACCAATTTTTGATGCAGTGACAATTTACAATCAGTGTTTCTCAGGGCTCCTCCCTGAAAGAAAAAAGCCTCCAAGTGAGGGTTTTCCTGCTCCCTCGTGTCTTGCACTCAAATGCAGAATAACCTGAGCAGCTGTGAGAGTGGAGGTGTCCTTACCTTTCTGAGGCCTGATGATGAAGGACTGCGTGGCGCCGTTCACCAGCCGGCAGTAGCCGTCGATCAGGTCAGCCATGTTCTCTGCAATGGTTAAGGATGGTGCTGTCACTGTCAGAGGCTACAGAAGGGGAAAAAAAAACAAGGCACCAACAAAGAGGAATTATTGTAGTTGCAAGCACTGAGTGGAACAGCTGTGTCATTGCATCAGAACTTCACACACGCTTGCGAAGCGTAAACAGAAGAATGTGGGTGAGCAGGAAACCACCAGAGAGATTCTTGCTTTAACCTTTGGGCAGCGAATTTCAAACAGGAGGTTCAGAAAGCACAGCTGGTAAAACCATCCACCTAAATGTACTGTTAATTTGGGCTTATTAACTGTAAACCATTGTTGAATACAACTGCTATGACTTCCAGGGTTATAATTAAAACAATTCTAAAGAAGCTGCTTACTCCTTAAAGCTCTCACAGGTGGTATCTTTTTTCCCACCCTCTGCAGCAATTTTTTTCTTTACCTAAAAACAGCCCTTCCCAATTTCAAAAAAGATTAAAAGAAATAAAGTATGTACAGTGGGAAAAGAGAGAGACATACAGACAAGCTATTAATTTCAATACCACTAACATTCATCAACCTCTGCAGAGATCTGCCATCCTCCCTCAGTCCTACTCTACCACTGTTCTCTGGTGCACTGGACCAAGGAGATTTGATTTCACTTCCAGCGCTGCTTCCGCGTAATACAAGGGAACAAATTTTCCATCTTTTACATTTCCCCTTTACATAAAAGTGGAAATGCTCTGTTTCCTCTCTAGGATGCAGTATATATGCACAGGTTGCTATTAAACTGCATTTAAGAGCTACTGGTTTTATATTAAGCTTCTTCTATGAATATCAAAGTCTATAAGCACCAGATGCAAAACATAAAACATGCAATGGACTTCAAATCTATTTTAAAACCAAACCCAGAACAGAAGTCCAATACAGAGAATATTCACATTAGGAGTATGCTACACCCCACTCCCTGCAAGGAAAAATAAAGTAGCAAGTTAATCACCACATACAATATCAATAACATACCTCAGGTGCACCTGCTATCTTGAGTTGCAACATCCCTTTTCTGTCCTTGTCTTCACTGTTTGAATACTGAATGGTTTGCACTTGATTGAAGTCTGCTAGATGGGTTGGCTGCAGAAAGACAACATAAAAAAATGAGGAAAAAACCCCAAAATTACAGTAAAATAGCCTGCCTTTATCCCTGGTGTTGCAAAAGCACAGGAGACTTTGATCCCCAAAGTACACGTGCAGAAATCTGGTCTCTGCTTCTTTCTGGAGTTTCATTACCACTCACTCACAACACACGCAAATATCCAGTGTCTGGAAAAGGACTCCAGCTCCACTATGCCCACAGAGGTCACTGTTGAGCAGCACCAGGCTCACACTGAAGTGGGAACAACCTCTTGGATGTCAACAGAGAAAACTCAACAGGCAAAAACCACATGGAACCCACACTGACACATTCCCAACATCCCTGCAGACTGCTGGAAAAGGTATGTTCTTAGCTGTGTATTCCTGATTTTCCCATCTTTTCACTGCTTTTGAATTCATTTCAATACAAAACTGGACATGGGCTCACTCAGCTTAAGTTGTGATTGCAAAGTTCCCAAACATTTTGCTGAAGGATCAGTCAGGACAGAGCTCCCTTGCACCATGGGGGTGAACAGGAAATACTGAAACACAGCTGGAATCAAGTAAGGAAATGACAGTGAAGGGTATGAACAAAGTCAATAAGCAGTGCCTGCACAAATGTGCTCAGCAACTGGTTAAACAAGCTCTGCACTGACACATTCCTTAGAAAGAGAGCAACTCAGAATAATTCACATGTTTCACTGGTAAAAAGTCCCCATCAGTGCTTCAAATTCTGCAAGTGAGCACTTCACTGGGTAGAAAAGCCAATAAATTCAGTGCTAAAGCTGAGACTGTCTCTGAATGTAACACCAGTGCCTTTCCTTTGATCCCAAATCAGAAATTAGTATCTGACTAAGAGCTGTGCATGCTGAGAGCTCCCAGCTCTGCTGTGTTTAACCCAGAGATCAGACTGGTCACTCCCCTTTCTGCGACATCCCATTCACAACAGGTCGTGGTTGTTAACACAGTGACTGAGAAAAAAACCCACCAAACAGAAGCAAGACTTACATTTGCACCCTTGTCTGTCAGGTAACTGATTCCTTCTTCTGGGCCAATTGCCAGCTCCACTGAAATAATCCAGCTTGACTTGGGAGTCAAAGGAGAAAGGGCAGAATTTCAGTAGTAAGACATGGCCTTGCTATGGAAAACTGTCATCCAGTGTGATAATTACAGGTTTTAGTAATTAATATCTAGAAGCTTGTCAACTCTTCAAACAAAATTGTATTAAAATCAAGTCATTCTGTAAGTGGCAAAAACCCTCATGACTGGTTTCCTGGGGATCTCTGCTACTCAAACTGCATTTCCATGTGTTTTATCTTAGGTCAACATGAGAACTATGGATTTCCTTTATTTCCTCTTCTAATGAACACTGATATTCAAGTTCTAATTTCTGCGGGAGTCTCCATTTTCACAAACATTCCAGACTTGGAACTTCCTCAAAATTTGCTTGAAATAGGTAGAGATTAACAGGTATTAGATGAAAATTTACTAACAGAAGCTGAGAAGTTTCATTTCCTTGTGGAAACGGCTCAAAAAGTGCTTGACTTTCACAAAAAGCACCTATAAAATATTTTACTTTACATACAATTCTTACCCAACTAATGAATGGTGATTTTTTAAAAACACTCAACTGAGAAAGTTTTAAATAAAATCTATAAATACAATTTGTTGCTAATGAAATCCAATTGTCTCTACATGAAAACAGGAGGTAAGCAAAAAATTATTGCAGAACCAAGCAAAAGCTATTGGACTTAAAACTCCAGAATGTATACTGGTGACTGTCACATTCCTCTACTTACACCGAGAGCACACTTGAAGCATTCCTTGTCAAATCTGTACACTGGAGAGAGGATCTCAAAGAACTTCAAAATACTTTCTTCTCTGTTGAGGTTGGCAAATTGTCGAAATGTTTGTTGGATTAATTTCCGTAGCGTTTTGGCCTGTGTATTAAAACATTTGCAGAACAATTATTCTAAATCTAATAGATGGGGGACATCTTAAGAGTTCTGGTCACTTAGTAGCACTAACAGCGTCTTTATCAATGAAATGCAGACAATTCTCAAGGAATAAAAAAAGTTTCAAAATGTAAGCAGTAGTGCTGCCTTTTAACTTCTGGTTATGATCAACATTATTTCTGTTAGATTATAGACAGGATAGCTAACTAATAACATTTTGAATAAGTTATAATAAAAGACCACATGTTAACCCTTCCAGGAGTATTTATGTAAGTTCCTCATTTTTCTCAACTTATGAACTGTGTCCCAATACAAAAAGAACCCCAGTAATTTATACCTTCATATGAGCTTTTAAACCTACATCACCCTTCTCTCTCTTACCTGGCAATAACAAGCTAGCTGTAGCTGTATCCCAATCTCTGCACACAATAACTCAGACTATCCATAATAAAGTGGATTCTTTCAGTCTGATAATAAGCAAAAAATCCTTCAATATAAAAGGATGAAATTACAATAGTAGACTGGATGTAAAAAGTAAATTAAATACTTAAACTATATTAACTATGTTGTCTAGCACTTTATTAACTGTTTTGAGGTTACAAATAACCACTTAGAGCAGCACAAAGGATAGTTAAATTAATAGTTTCAAATAGTGAATTATCTGCCTGTTCATAATGTATAATCCCTGAAAGGCAGACACTCATATGAAAATAAAAATAGGGCCTGAGAAGCAGTATCTCTAAGATGCCCCCAATCTGAACAAGTCATCAAGAATTATGAATAAAAACATCTGTCTAAAGTGACTGAATGGTCTTAAAAAACCCATTTCTAATACATCTTCCAACTAACAACAAGGACAGAAAGCAAAACCACAACCACGCTTATCTTCCCAATATGTCAAGGTTAAGACAGGAACTACCATTGTTCCTCCATGCGAACATATCTGAATATCCCTATTTAACAGCAGTAAAACTCTTTATTCTCCCACACTGCCTGTTAACACCCCAGGCACTACACAAATACCAACTTCCTTTTGTCGTTAGCACTTCCAGCCAGATTAGACACTCATTTTTAGAAAGCCTTCACAGAACATTCAGAAGTCGAAACAGCCAGAAATGTTTATGTGGAGTGTTTAGGAGGAGTTACTCCAGTAGCAGTAATCCAAGGGTGTTGCATATTCACAGAATGATCAGTTTTGCAATGATGCATTTATAGGTTGGAAAAAAAAACCCTCTCAGAACACAGATATTGTCAAATCAACAAAGAAATCCGTGATTTTGGTGTAATTTCGAATTACTTTGTCATTTTAGCAGAACCAACTATCAGGTGGATCATTTAGGAGGCTGCAGAGCTGGACAGGGTAAGAAAGCTTTTGGCAGTCAGGAAAATTCCCCTGTGCACCCACAGCTGCCACAGGCTTTGTTAGGACTCAGAAACTCTACACTGGACCTCCCTATTATCTTTATTTTTACAGAGAAAACCAACTTCAAGGCAACTGCAAACCTCAGCCTTAGCTTATCACTGGCAAATATAGGAGCAAGACACAACAAAATATAAAAGTATTTGCCAGCTTGAGGTGTCCCAAGTATTTCAGCCACTCAGCTGATGATTGATACTTTATTCTGTCCATGGTTTGTTTTCCTGACCAATTCCAGCATCACATTTACTGCCAGGAATACTGGCATATGCTGTCTGGCACTTTTCAGTCCACCAAGAACAACTGGTCACTTTAAATTTTAAGATCATGAGCCAGGTGTAAAGATAGAAAGTCCATTAGAGTCACAGGCTGGTTTGGGTTGGAAGAGACTTTTAAGCCCATCTCGTTCCACCCCCCTGCCATGGGCAGGGACACCTTCCACTATCCCAGGTTGCTCCAAGCTCCATCCAGCCTGGCCTTGGACACTTCCAGGGATGGGGCAGCCACAGCTTCTCTGGGCACCCTGTGCCAGGGCCTCCCCACCCTCACAGGGAAAAAATTCTTCCCAGCACCCCACCCTCTGTCAGTTTGAAGCCATTCCCTTCATCCTGTCACTCCATCCCTTGTCCAAAGTCCCTCCCCAGCTCTCTTTCAGCCCCTTTAGGCACTGGAAGGAGCTCTCAGCTCTCCCCAGAGCCTTCTCCAGGCTGAACAGCCCCCAAAACCACACCTCTTCCATAACAGAAGCATCTATCAGAAATACCTACAAATAGCAACTTCAAGCGAAATGCACTGAAAACTTGCTCTTAAAAGCATTTCTAAGAACCACTGTTCCCCCTCTGTGTTTGTTCAAAGCAGAGAGAGTTGAGAGAAGTAATTTTACAGCTATTGGGAACCCTCCTTCGCCTGCCAGTTCAAATTCCCTGGTTTTCACAAAGTGGAAGAGCAATTCAAGGATTTGGACCAATCCTGTACCATTTTGAATAGGGTTTTTATTTTTATTGAAAAGCAGACACACTTCTCCTTCCCTTATGTTTCTTCTTCACATGTCCAACATTTTTTTTCATGTCTTTACAAGGTTCTGCTCAGTTTCACCTTCTGGCAACTCTTGCTACTTCTTTCTGCTATTCTCCCCACTTCAGGATATCCAAAGTGCAGTTTTCTTGGTCAGTCAGTTTTCTGGCTCCATAATATTATTTTTGAGACAGTTATTCATACTTTTATGTCTGGAGCCTTTTACCACAATTTTTCCCATTAGCAGAAAATACAGTTTCAGATAATTGCTTAAATTAAAATGCAGAGGGGATTACTTAAATCCACTTGACTTCATTAGCTTCTGATTTTCAAAAGTCTTTTGAAACAAAACCTTGTCATGACAGACCTTTTGTGTTTACCCATTTAAATCACAATGCAGATTCTTTCCAAATCTCAAGCTGAATTTTATTCTTTCTACAAAGCTTCACTGCTTACCAAAACCAGCTCCAAAATAGCAATTTATGATTTATACTTTCATGTATAAATTGCAAGAGACGTTTTACCAGGACATTCATACTGAGGCGGCTATAAATGTAAAATACTTGGTGACCATTCTTAATCCCCCTTTTCAACACATGTTGAGAAAAATTTGCATTTTTTACTCTGAGAACATATGGACTTCAATGGCAGCGAGATTCAAGTAACGTTTATAGTCTTAGCTAGGATTAACATAAGCAGAAAATACTGGAAATCTTCCTTGAGTAAGTTGGATACAGTCTTGAGCAAGGAAGGCATCAAGTTTATCAAATTCCAAGTAAAATATTCTTTTTTCTTACATGTTCCCTTCCTCTTTCTCCAGAAGTCTCATTTTTCTTTTAAGGAAGGAAAAAAAAAAAAAAAGTTATTTGATACAAGAGGCTCCAAGGTCTTGTTTTGCACTTTTACCCCCAAGGTTTGAGAGGCAGAGCTCTGCCCCTCTCACAGCAGCTCAGCAAGGCCGTGTGAATCACTTTATCCTTGTCCTGCCAGCTGCATGACTGGGATTTAGATCCCACCAATCCAACAGCTTGGATGTTTTTTTACAAAGCAAAACTGCACAGCAATTCCCTTAGGACTGTACAGTGAAAATTGTAATGCAATTCTCATATTTCTGACACTTTTTTCTTTACAGCAATATAGGATTGACTGGGACTGTAATTACCTTCACTGAATCTAGTAAACTCTTCGGGAAAAACCGCCTCAAACCAACATCTTTCCTGAAAGAAAAAATAAACACAGCATTAATATCAAAAACATTGTGCAGTATCATCTTTCTCTTTTCCGGGTGGTGTTTTGGGTCTATTTTTTGTTTTGGTTTTTTTTTTTTAACTAGCATGTACAATTACTAAACAATTTTGCTAACATTGAAAATCTCAGAGTAACAAACAAACTACCATTAAAATTCTAACTAGAGCCACTCCACATCAAATGTGGCACAGCAGCATCTTCTAGTTTAAACCCCAAGGGATATTGCATTTAACCAGGTACCTATGTGGAAAGTCTGTTATTTGAAATGGTGTCTTGGGCACAGAGGAGTTTTGAGAATAAAAACTGTTATTTGTACATGTTTTAGTAATTTCAAGAATACAGAAAAATATTCTTAGAGCACGTAGTCGGGTGAGAAGGGAACAACATGAAAGTGGAAAACCCTGATAAATCTCTATTAGAATGGAGCAGAAGATATAATAATAAAGAATTATAGAATGGTTTGGGTTTGAAGGGACCTTAATGACCCAGCCAGTTGCCATGGGCAGGGACACGTTCCACTAGACCAGGTTGCTCAGAGCCTCAGCTTGGCCTAAGGAATCCAGGAATCCATAAAGGAATACACATTTTATCACCTCACTAAGTATGCTGAGTGCAATTCCACTACTGTTTTACCCTTTGAGGCACTGTAATTAGGGGGTTGTTTAAATTTCTATTATTTTTTTGCTCATACTAAGCAAATTAAAATTACCAACTTTTTCTTGCAAGCAATCTGACTTTTTGCAACCGTAAATGAGGTGACTGTGAGCTCAGATTTTGCAAACTGAATTTATGAAGCTCACATCCACAGTTATAAATTGGGTTGCAGCCCTGGTTTGAAAACCAGAGCCAGTAAATATTTCTATGCTCTGATGTGCTGCATGTAGCTTATGTCTGACGTGTGCTTGTGTCACTACAGCTGAACATCAGCTTCACAAAAAGGTGCTCGAGAAGTTGCCAAAGATATTAGTGCAAAATACCACTGTACAACCAAGTGCAAAAAACTCACATGTAAAAAAGGAAAAACTAGGAGAAAAGTATAAATAGGGAAAGGATTTATAGCTCAAAGGTGTTATTGACTTTTTACTTTAAATTTAGGACATTACCATCTCTTTCAAAAATTCTTATCTGCTTCTGGAACAAGTATGAAAGCGAGCTTTCCATGACTGCATGCTTTGAACGTACACAGAAATACATCTGGAATTCTTACACTTGGCCAAGCAAGGAAAAGCCGTTAGCAAGCAGAGATAGTCAGGATTTATTTACTGCTACCTAACGGCACAAGAACAAAGCCAAGAGTAAAGTGAATAAAAAAAGCTCTCTCAGAAGAATAAACCAGGGTATTTTTCAAGCTCTCTGAAGATGAGTAGTATACAATTTCCTACTAAAAACATCCTCAACCACGAGAAGCAGAATGTTCATGTGCAGCACTGGCATCTGTGTGATGACAGTAAGCTGCAGGATTATAAAATTTCGTAAATGTTAATTCCTTCCATGCATTTCTTCTCAAATGCAAATGATACTCGCTTTATCATCCCACACAGTTAAATGAATCTAACACACTATTACCATCTGAATAATATGCAAAGACATTTTGACAGGGATGTATTAGCTTAACATTAAGCATTTGAGAGAGAGTTGGTGCTTCTGAAATGAAGCACCTTCCATCACCCCGGTATCCCTCATCTTAACAGTCCTGCAGCAAACGGCTGCCACAGCCTCGTTTGATTCATTACTAGGACAAGCTGTAGAGCAGCCTTTTGTACAGATCTGGGTGCAACAAACTGAGAAGAAATTCTTAAGCAGAGTGCCACAAACCACAACTTGGTCTTAACAAAACTTGTTAAAAAAGCATTTCCTGTGTTTAGCTGAGATGGCGAATTTATTTACTGGAGGAGAATTTAACAAAAGAACCACACAGATTTAATGCCCTGGCCAGCAACAACTTATGGATACCTATAAATAAGAGAATAAGCACTGAAAATTGGAACATACAAACAGTTTTTTACACACACAACCCAACAAACTCCTTCCCAGCTGTGCAGTGTGGGGGCGGAATGGCCAACAAGGGAGACACCAAGTCAGGGCTCCGGAAGGACTCAGACCTCTGGTTTCTGATTGCTAACAGGAGATAACCAGCACTGAGAGCCTGGTTCATACAGTTCTACAACAGCTCTGTACTTAACCTCATCTAGTCCAGCCTACTTCTGGGCTTAAATCTAAATTCAATTTTTTTAATGTACAAACTTCAATCGAATTAATGAAACACCAACTACAGATAGGTGATACCGCTTGTCTCACAATGATAGCAGCTTTAGGCAGCATATATCACGTATTTTTCACCTCAATTCAAGTTACAACAAAAAGAAGTAATGTTAGATTAACATAATAGACTTTAACATGCCTTTTACCAAATTGTGGCTGCACCTGTTCCTTCCTACAGCTCCCATTTCTGCACTTCTAATTATCCCTGTTCTCACTAACAGGCTTCACATTTATTATGAAAAAATTCTTCTTTCACTCCATGAAGGCCCAACTATTAAAGGCTACTTAAACGATTTGATCCCATCTACCATTTCCCATCCAGATCTGTTCTCGTATGACAATCTGATAAAGGCAAATATACATCAAATAGACATCTGACAAAGGCAGGCAAGGAGCAATCACACCCAGCGCAAAAAAGGGCCATTTAAAAATTGCTCTCAGCTGGTTAAGTGCCTCATGATGTACTAAAACCAGCAATCCCCCCACAAAAAATACCAAAAAGCCTCACTTGAGCAATAAATATTACTTGTGCAGTTAAACATTTATGGGCTATTAAGGTGGTAAGATCAAATTAATGCATTTTGGGGATCACTGGCACTTTCTGCAGTCCCTTTCCAGCTTGTCATTATCTACAGTACAGTCAGTTTAAGGTGGTTTTTTATCCTTCATCTCTCCCTGCTAAATCCCATACGATCACATCTTGGTTCTCAAAAAAGAAAAAACTTTTGAAATACACAATTCTCCATGTCCAATTCTACATGGCATTAAGCTGTTACATTTTGCACATCTAGGTTTTGCTTCACTTCACGTTTCACAGCAGCAATTTATTATGTCCTACCAAAGCAGTCACTGTTTGGAAAACACAGACTGAAAGGAAGAAATCACTGTTAAACTGGAAGCAGCACCACACTGAGTCCTCCTGGAACTCTCACCTGTTACAATTATTAATTTATACTTTGTGTGACCTGTTATGACCCTGCTTTCCTTTGTCTCACTGTTTCCAAAGTCATTAACCTAATTACTAATGCTTGTAGCTTCTGACTTGCCAAAAATCTGACTTAAAATACTTTACTCAAGTTCTTCTTGGAACTTATGTATGTAAACTACACCAATCATAACTCACTTTCAAATCTTTTTTTAGATCCCATTTTAGTCGTTTCTATATGCTCATGCCCTTTATTTTTATTAGTCTTCTCTCAATTTGTGATGTGTTTCTTCAACCGGGGTATTTCTATTAATGCTTCTACGGACAAACAGCTGAAGTCCTTAAAAAAATAAATTTTAAAAAATCCCTAATTCAAACAAAACCAAAGTTTTAAAAAATCTGGATAAATATAGGAGCACTACAGAAATACCAAATAAGCAGGTTATTCATTAAAGTTATCTTTACCTAGTAATATCATAGATCTCTCAAAAATCCTTCTAAACTTATTCATTGTATAAAATCTTACCTTCCTCCTTCAAATGATCTAATTTCACATCTCTAAAAGTTAGCACCCATTTGTCATGAAGATTTTAAAAATCGAGACCTCACTGCTGCACTAACCTTTAATCCCAATTTTGTGGTAAATTCTACAGGATCTTTTCACAAGGGTAGTTAGTAGTGATGAATATATCATTGGTGCATGTAGGTCTGAAATTTTATCCACTATATAAATACAAATAAAACCAGTTTTCAGGGTTTTGCTAAAAAGCTGAGGACTTTGGCTTGTTTGAACTGAAGCCATCTCCTGTACAAGATGAATAAGTAAACAAAATATTTTGGTACAAGGATGCCTCCTTGGTCTTCTTAAAATTTGTGATACACAGATAAGCAATAACCTTGCTAATTGCAAGGTCGCAACTCAGAAAATGCCCACACCGAGCAAACACAAACAATACCACATTTTCAAGTAACTCAACCTTTACCACAAATGAGTCACAATTGAAGAATGCAACTGGGCACAGAAAACACTGAGGAATAAAATCACCTCACAACCAGAGCTGGCTAACCCCTGAAACATTAGCAAAATTGCTAAAAACCACAGTACGCCTCCTGGTCAAGTTTAAACTACTCCAAACCTGTTTCTCTGGACCAGAGTTAAAGGGACTTTTCCTACTTCTACATCCTAATGGGTTTCATCATCCTTTTCTTACATTAAAGCATCTTAACAACCTCGATGGAATAGAAGAATTACAGAAACATTCTGTCATTGAATTGAATTTATTGTTCCTGATGCAGAGAAGGGACAGTTCAAACCTCAAGCTAGAACACAATACTTACTCTAACACTTCATAGTTGGACTTCTTTTCTAATGCATTGCCTCTCATCTCTCCGTAGGATCTCCTGAAGTCAGGAAAAATATTTGAAAGCAACAATTATTGGACAATTCAGCCTAAAACTACAACATCAACATAATCAAAACTTCCACTCAGCATCAGAAAACATTGGCAGAATGAATTCAAAGGTAAGTATTAAGTACATTATTTTTCTACCTCAACGGATGAGATTTTTATTTTACAAATTAACTGCATTTGCAGAACCACTTTAAACCACTGCTGCTACCAAAAGAAGTGACCTAACCTGGCCTTCAGCAGCTCCTTTCTACCTCACACTGCACCTCCTCACGAGAGCCCTCAGTGCATGGAACAGGGAGGGCTGGGGGAGGCAGGGAATGATGAAAACTGCTCCAATCCAGACACGTTCACATTAACAAGTAAATGGATAAATAGGAAAGCTTTGTTAGGAGAGGGCTCAGACCCTCGTTTTCACAGAGAAAACAGACCAGTAATGCTCATTCAAAGAGCTTCAGTAGTTCATCTACAAGAAATCTCTCATCAAAATGCTCTGAAGAGCCACAGCCTGAGAAGCAGGGAAGGCAGGGCCTGGCTGACAACATAATCAGGGATTATTATATTCATCACATGTTTTGAAATACGGCACAATGATTTTGTAAGTGCGTAAGGAGTTTGCAGTTAGACAAAGAATTTTTGTTTTCTCTGTGGCTACCAGCAAAACTTGTAACAAAGGCATCAGGTTCTCCTGTGGTACCTGGGAAATTTTATAACCCTAAATTTTGTTTTAATTTGGAAAGTACTGTTCAAAGGGCACTTTTATTCTCTCCTAGCAAGTTTACATTTGTCATTCATTTCTTATCAATTTCACTTCTTCCCTAATCTCCCTGTGTGAGACATCAACAAAACTGAAGCAAATGTTTCAGGCTGGAAATTCTCCATAAATTAGCAAAACCCAACACATGCATTTCAAAGCTGGGAACTCTCTCAAGGATCTTTTAATCTGATATATTTATCTTTATTTTCCAGCTGTCTTTATAGTTGACAAGAACACCAAAAACACCCAAAAGGATCCTTAAGATTTAATCACTTCAAAACAGCACATTAAAAATTGAGTAAATACAGAGAGGAAAGGTAGCAGCATTTATCTATAATTACATTCTTTAGCTGTAGGATTTATATACGCAGAATCACAAGACTATTTACTAAATAACACCACAGATACATTTTTTTTAAGCATACTTCAATGTACTCTACAGGCCTTTGAATTATTCAGACGAAGAATTCACCCAAAAGGCAGTATCAAGATGTAATTAATTAAAATTTTAAAATAATGTTAATTTAAAAATCACTAGAAATGAGTTACAAAACAGTCTATTCAGTTTTCCTTCAAACTGCTTCGTAGCAAAAAAAGCCTTCTGATGTTTTATTCAACTCTACTGGTCAGAAATTGATGAACTTTAAGCAGTTTCAAAATTAATGTATATATTCTGTCAGAAAGATGTTGAATAATAAATTAAATTATCAGCTTACCGGATTTCAAGGCAACCTAGTTTCAAAGCAATTTCCTGGTCCACTTGATCTGCTATTTCTAACATATAGTCATTTTTCACCTACAGCAAAAGAAGCAGGTAGGCATCACAGAAAGATCAGTCCAGTGCCAACACAGACTAAAATACTCCCCAAACAACTTTCAAATGAATACATCTTAATTTTCTGGAATGACAGTTCACAGTGCAGGAAGAGAAGAAAGAATTTCTGTTCATAATTCTCCACAAATGAGCACCACTTTGGTAAGAAACACAGTTCAACCACAATGAACTTCATTAAAAAATTCCTTATCTATGTCAATATTGGCTGTGTTTTATTAAATATAATCAATATTCACAGAGGACTGAGCAGATGGTGACACCTGCATTCGAACTAGGAGAAGGCAGGCTGTGTTCTTGAAC
Source organism: Donacobius atricapilla (assembly GCA_013397315.1). Lineage (NCBI taxonomy): Eukaryota > Metazoa > Chordata > Aves > Passeriformes > Mimidae > Donacobius > Donacobius atricapilla. The sequence goes on from WBMY01000729.1 coordinate 153,271, forward strand.
CATCCTGGTCAACAGGATTTAATTGTCTAGGCAGATCTACTCATGCAAATAAAACTGACAAATGCCTGGGAATTACAGTGAAAATAAAAATAGAAGTAAACAGAGAAGAATGTGCAAATTGTGCTGCACACAGGCACAAAATAATGCTGATCTAGCAAGAAGAACCAAGAGTGAAACTGGGTGGTGACCACCTACAGTAGGAAACACTTCAAATCTTCATCACATGTCCTGGACTGGTTTTATTTACCAACATGGATGTGGGTAGAATCCTATTTTTTTAGGTAATACTGTCACCACACCGGAGCAAGCAATTTAACTAACAACAAACTCAGGCAGTAAGAACAGAACCAGCAAACTTCACTCTGCAAATCTTGCACCAGTAACAAATCTCGACAGCTTTTCCACAACAGCTCCTGTTATCCTCTTATGAAAACATCAAGTTGCTGTTGAGATCCTAAAGTTGCAGCAAATCCCAAAATACCCCAAAACTCCGAGTGACTGACTTGCAGATCAAAGAGGGGATGAAGCAACACACTTCACCAAGTGGGCTTGCTGAGTGATGACAAGTTGTAAGAACAACTATTTCAAACAACTGCTGCTGTGAAATGCAAAAGTCAGGAGATAAGGAAGCCCAGCAGTGGATCCAACAGCTGGAGGTGTTCTCCACTCAGCGTTCTCCTCGGAACATATGAGCATCCACCACAGCATTCCCTCAGCACCAGTGTGGCAGCTGGCTTCTGCTCCCAACTGCAAACAAATCCCTAAAAACTTCCTGGATCTGAATTGCATGAAAAGTTTGAATTTGTTATTGAAAGACATGAAAGAAGAATATGATAAACTGCAAGAGTGAGAAAATGAAATATTACAATAGCTGAAACACAAGAAAAAAGCCTCTTGCATTTGAATTCATACAGGCACTCAATATGACAAAATAATGAGCTTTTAACTCATCTCAATTCAATTCCTACAAATACTAATGAGACAGGAGAATAATTGCCCTTCAGCATCATGTAGTGTGCTATTTGTACACACATATGGAAATAATAATTCTGTACTCCCACAGTAATAGTATACACTATATGAATTAATAATTCTCCTCTTCACTATGCTCACAATTTGAAATAATTAGATTTAGATTGGATATTAGGATGATTTCTCCACTGAAAGGCTGATCAGGGATTGGAAACAGACTGTGCAGAGAAGTGGTGGAATCACCACGCCTGGAACCATTCCAAGTATGGATGCAGCCCCTGGGGACGTGGTTCAGTTGTGGATGTGGCAGGGCTGGGCTAGTGGCTGATATTCCAAGTCTTCTACAATCTAAATGGTTCTACGATCCTATAAAGAGCAAAATGTAATAAACTACAGCAGGATCTCTATTCTTGAGAAAGGACTTTGAGCTGGCCCTGCACTGAAACTGTCAGACAGAAGCTCAGGGCAGGTAAATCAGAAAGGGAGTTTCAGGCTCCACGAACTGCCATAAATGACCTCTGCGAACACACGTGGGGGGCGAACAGCAGCACAGCCCTGCTCACCCCCAGGTCTGCATAGGGTTATCTCACAATGAAAAAAAAAAGTGCTGAACATGAGGTCAGGTCATATATGGATACCCGAATTCTAGAAATTCTCATGTCCTTTTTCTGAGAATTCACCTTCATGTACAACCTAAATTACTTCACCTAACAAATAAAGCTGTTCACAAAATCCCTTGGCTAACCTGCCTTACATCCACCCAAATCAAATACCCATTGACTGATCACTCGTATTTCATTAACCTTTTTTTTTTAAAACTACAGATTCAGTTTTTTGAATCATTTCAACAATTTAGCATCACCAGGAAATTTCAAAGCCATTATCCATCGATTATTTGAGGTATTCGGACACCAAGAAGAACTGGCTGTAACAAAGTAGATCTTCAGTCCTGACACACAAAACTTCCACTTGCAGGAACGATGCTAATTTAAAGCCCAGTGTATTATGATCAAATTTGGATTTATTTATCTTCACAGCTCTTTGCCTTGTAGATCCCAGTGCTTCAGTGCTCGATTTGTAATCTAAACAGCTAAAGAGCATCTCCAGTTTCATGCAAACACGATTTTAAAACGCTGCTAGCCTCCTATTCCATAAATAAATAAGCAACATTACCCAAATATTTAAAGTTTAGGGTTTATCTCCTCTTGCCCTGCAGCTTGTGAGCTTTCACAAATTCCAGTCATGTTCCCAGTTTCACTCTGCAACTACAGACATCAGATATTGACTAAGAAAATGTAAAAGACCATCCCCCATTCCAACAAAACGGAAGGGGAAAAAGAAGTCTTTCACATTATATACACTTACTTATTTTAGTGTTTAAATTTTTGGAGTATTAGAAAGAGATTATAACCTTCAGGAAATTTGTGGCAAGAATCCAGTGGTCTGGATTTAACAGTGTCCTACCATGGATAGCCAAAGGTGCTTGGTTTTTCCCATTTTTCATAAACCTGCCTGCACACATTCTTCTTTCAATTTCAGCAAGGAAAAAAAAAAGCAGATTCCATTTCTACTCCCAGAATACCAATGAGAACTTCTCTTATCACCTTTAATTTTGCTTGACTATTCTCTTTGAGATGGCATCAGATCAATGCATGAACTAATGCCTGTGCAGAGATTAGATAAGAATTTCACAGGAGGTTCAGAACAACCTCCTAAGGAAAAAGCCTGAGCAAATATTAAGTGGAAGAGACGTAAGAGATAATTTAATGGTAATTAAATGCACTGTCACAAGGCAATTGAATAGTTTTCCAAGAAGTCTTTTGTGTTTGCTCAATTATAACTTTTATTATTATTATTGTTAATATAATTAAATGAGAGAAATGAGAATATTTTCTGGGTTAGACAAACAAAGACCCCATCTTCAAGAGCACAAAGCCTATACACATACAAAGGCACAAGATCTGAACTCTTAGAAATCTAACGAAACCTCTCAGGTTTTTTTTCTGCTGATTACAAATTCAGAAGCATGTTAAGAAAGAGGATGAATCTTCTCTGTGGGGTCTGGAGATCCTGTTATCTGTGAGCCTGTCATACTCCCTGGCACTGTGTGCAGACCTTTGGCTGCACTTCCTATGGCTTGGAAATTCAGGTGCGCAGTACCTGCAGAAGCTGAAGAATACACCTATCAATATATACATAGATACATAAACACACATTCTTTTCAAGCAAATCAAGTACCACGGCCACCATCTCCTCTGCAATTTAACTATTCAGAATGGGATCTCTCCAAAGGCTAAACCAGAAATCAACCCACAGGATGGTATTTGATACACCTTCATTTTACCTAGTTTGTAAGACAAAGCTAATGAATATAAACTTGTCTCATAAATCTGGGTTCGAAAAAGCCCCCCAAAATCGCAAGTGGCCAAACAAGGAACCAAAACAGCAACCCCTGATCTCTTTCTCGAGCCCAACAAAGCCTTTAAGGTGCTCCTGCTAAACCTGTGTGCCATTACATCATTTGTACCCCATACCAGAGACCAGATGCTCTGGCAATGATAAAATTACATGAAGTCTGTGTTTATCTCCAATACTTTAGGGTCACAATGTTACAGCAATGAAAATGCATGAAGATCAACAAGGCAGACACTTGGATTGACACCAGGATTAAGAATTCAAGTGACAACACAGCAAAAATCCTATATACTTTTTATTTGATAACAATCAAAATCCAAAATATGGTATCTGAAGTGAGTCATTTTGGTGTATGTTGCTTGTAACATATTTGCTTTCACTGACTTACTCATTTTGTATTCCCACATAATGTGCTTATCTCAACTCCCTGAGAAAAATATATTGGAAAAGAGTTTAAAGGAGGATAAGAGACAAAAGTAATTTATAGCTGCAAACCGCTGTGCTGATTTCAAGAACCTTTTCCCCTGGATTTTTTTTAGTATGTTCTAACAAGTTTAAGTCAGATTTACAGTCAAGCAGGTGCACGCTTTGGGGGGAAAGGATTAGTCTACCTAAGTTCCAGTAAACATGGAATAATGGAAATAAAAACTGCTTCAGGCTTCCAGGCAAGTATTACTGCAGTGCCAGTGTCAGAGGAAGCAACTAGACCGAAATTTGCTCGTTCACAGGGTGGCAAATCAGAATTAAAGTGTGACCTAAACTTCACATTTGGAGTTGGCTTCTTGGCCACAACAGCTATGAACAGTCTGATACAAAAAAGGGCTGCAGCGTGGGGAAAGCAGGAATGCCAAGCAGAAAGGCACCTCTCAGAGGTAGGAGAAAAAAAGTCTTTCACATGTTCTGATAAAATAAAAAATGAAACTAAATTGTCATTGCCCCCCACTAGAATACGCATCACCTACCGCCAGTGAATAAATGCTTAGAAAGAGCAGCAATATCCAAAGCAAAAAAGTATTTTGAAATCCAACAATCCGACACTGTATTTCCTGATTTATTACTGCCCAGATATTCAGCAACAATTCACTTTATTTCGAATACTTTTTATTCTTAACAATATTTTAATATTTTTTTTAATCCCTCTTCTTCTTTTAGCCAGAACAGAAATCTCTCTTCTGTCTCCAGTATTTTGGCCACTGAAAGTTCAAAGATACTTCTAAATCACAACAAAAGAAAGGAGGTGAACTAAAGGCTTTCCCCACATGAAAGATGGGCACATAAACACAAACCCAGTTTCATTTCTGATGTCAAGACTTATAAAATATTTGCTCTTTTACTTGAATGGGGAAATTACTGAAGGTGTCACTTCTAACTTCTCAAAATTTACTAAAAAATAATGGGCAGTTTCCCAACTACAGAAATGGACAGCAAGTTCCAGACGGAACAATTTAAAATAAAAATTGAAAACAGAGGAAAGCCCATGCTTGTGAAGATGGAGAAATTAGAGAACAGCCCTATGCTATGATTTAAGGAGAAATCTATCACTGGCCTCGTATTTTATATACCAGCTGCTACTTTCAAAAGCCATCTGCTTCATTTTCCTGCACACGAGTTTTTTATGCAGCTGCAGTATTTCAGAAGAAGGTTCACCAAGGCTGACAAGCAGTTCATAAAAACACCGTGCTGGATTTAGATTTCTTTATTAAGAACAACAGTAAATTAATTCTGAACTTGGCAAATGCTTTCCAGTTTAGGGATTTTTTTTAAAAAAGTGAATAGATACTGCATCTTAAAAAGATTTTAGTTTAAACTTGTTTATAGTCTTAGAAATTATTACATAAAATTATCAAACTTGACAATGAGTTCTCAAGCATATATACTGTGGAAATCATTTAGCAACAGTACTATCAAATGTCTCAAAAAGAGCAAATACCAGTAATCAGCCACTACTGGCTTTCCCAGCTTAATGTTACCAAGAAATTTCCCACAGGATAAACTCCATTTTTTCAGGACAGTTTAAAAATAAGCAATCTATTTCTCTTGCTTTTCTTTCAATCTCTATGACCTACTTGCACAACTTAGTCCTTTTTTATTTCTTTTTTTTTTTTCAAATTTGCACTGCTTTGAACACTGCATTTAAACAAGCTTCAGTGACTAAGTTCCCACTAAAGAGTTAAGACTCAAAAAGAATCATCCCAATATGAGATATTTAGATAAGCAACCAAACACAGAAAATGTCTCCAGTACCCCATTCAGTACACAGCACACAAATAGTAAGTACAATCACTTAATGAAGCATGAAAACAAAGATTTGTATTACATCATTTTCCCCTTATCCATTTGTGCTATACATTTATTTTTAGCTGGTGCTTTTATATATTGGGAAATTATGTACTTCTGCCTAGCTGGTGAAATTTATAGCAAAAAAATACAAGCTGTATTGTCTCTTAATTGTCCTGTATATGCAACAATTTATTTAGTCTCAGTAACTTCCCTGGGTTTATTTTTAACAGCTCAGGTGTGTTCTAGCGCCTGCTTTTAAACATTCAAGTTTCCAACTCAGGAAGGTAACTTGGTGCTCGGTTTTGTACTTCATAATTAACCCTCAGTCACCACAGAGTTCAACCAGGATCTTTGTTTTACACCAACACGCAACACTTCTGGTGACAACCATCCCACCAAAATCCAGAGAATTTCCTGCAATTTCCCAATTCCAGCTTCAGTAGTGAAAGACCAGAATATCTCAATATATCCATGGGAAAAGCTGATCTTCAGCAACCACTTTTGTGACCAAGACAAAAATCCAAGTATACAGCTCATGCGTTTTCCCCACAATTTGCCATTCAAAATGAGGGACACTGCTCTGCTGTGCACCTGCAGCAGGTACCACACACAATTCAACCCCAATCCAGGACACAGCTCTTCTGTGTAACCCACCAAAAAGAATTATCTCAGATATTCTCTGGTTTCAGCTGTGTTGCTCCTTGTAGTGTTAAACGCACCACAGAATCACTGCAGGACAGACACACGATCGGGTTCGTGTGGAACCATTACCCAGCATAAATCCTGGTATCTATAAGGACCAAACTGCTCCTCCATCCTTCTTTTCCAACAGTAGGTTCCTGTAGGACACCGAAGTTTCACCGCTACAAAATCAGCTTGGAAGAACAGGGTCCCAACCCTCACTACTACAGCTTCAGAAATCTGATGCAGCATTAACCCCAAAAGATTTGTGCCTCATCTGCTTGGAATGAAGCCCCATATGCACAAAAGCCCAATGCCTGCTTCTAATGTCATCAGTATCTTTAGGAGCTACCTTAATGATCATAATGGTAGTTTTTAAAATACACACAGGAGGGAAACCCATATGTGTTCCCACCCCTATTTACCCATCTGATAGTATTAGATTTGCTATAGGAGCTAAGTCAATATTAGGGAAAATTAGGGCTTTGGCCTCATCTAGGGGAGTTAAAAGCCCAGATCCAGTATCAGGATAACATTCATCTGCCATCTGCCCTCAGCTGCTCCTCCTCTTCGTGTCCCAAGGTCACAGTCTCTATATTATCTAGGGGTGATCTTTGACATCTCTAACTAATTTTGGAAGCTCCTCTGCTAATAATAAAGGCATTAGAGAAGGGCTGGGGGGAAACCAACTTCTGACAAGGCATTGTTAGAGGCAGAGCAGCTAAAAATGATGCCGTCTGTCCGAGTGGGCTGAGCTCCAGATGTCACTGCGAGAGACGCTGCTGCCTCGCAGCCCTTCCACAAAGTAGGACTGGGCTCCTGGGAGCCATACAGAACTCAACCCACTAAACAAGCCTTGCTCCCAGCTAATTTTATACTTCTCCTTTCCAACACACCATTCTGAGTTTCCAGATCAAACGAGTCCAAGCATCAACGTAAATCAACTTTTCTGTGGGTTTCTTTTTGTTGTTATACACAACTCAGTATGCTAATTGCAGTAACATTTTGTTCCAGACTACTAAAAAGACACATCCACACATCAGTGCATGGAAACCTGTCCCTGGCATTTTAAATTTATCAGGCCGAATTATGAGCAATTCGAGAAAAGCTCACAAGGACGATTTTCACCACTCCGGCTGACAGGTGGAAATATTAAATCAAAGCAACCCTTTTCCCTTTGGCCTGAGCTTGGCTGACCATTCAGGTGTTAAGGAAGAAAGTTCCACATTCCTACTTACAGCACTAAGGAAGAGCAGACACGGGGTACACGACATTTGTGGCCAACGTAGCTCCACAACTATACAAACAGCTGCGCTTAAAACAAGAATGTCAGCATAGTTTTGAAGGTGTAAATCAGCTTCTACAGGAAAAAGTACTTTATGGGATACTGTGAATTTCAGCAACTTCAGAAACCTACCCCTGTCAAGGAAATCTCACTTTTAATTGTCTTTTCAAACTGTAAAGGGCAGACAGGAGAGGTTCACATTCATTTATATTTTTATCAAAAATATATTTTTATTATCTTCTTAATCAGCTGCACTTCTTATATTGCCACCACTCTGTAGGGCACGGTTTATGTCTCAGCCTTTATGTCTTCATGAAAGATCTGTTAGGTTTTGGGTGGGTTTTTTGTTTTCTTGAGGGTTTTTTGTTTTAGATAGGCTGCCAACATCAGGAACAATGCCAGCTTTTCTCCCAATGTCCTTCATTTCCTTCAAAGCTTTTCCTGTCAAAGTCATTTGCTTTAGGTCTCCTATTTTTATTAGGGTGTAAGAGATGTTGTTATTTAATTAGGTTAAAGAGTCTAATTCCCAGCCTGCACTTCAAATTACATCTCATGCACCTAAGCCTTATAAAACTTTAATCATTAAGTTATTACAGTAATTGCCTAGACTTAAAATTTCCTACATGTCAGGGACAGAGTTATAAAAATAATTTAATTTGCATGATGTATTTATCTGCCACAATATAAAGAGGTATTTCATTTAATGAAATACCTTCTCAGTGTGAACATAATCTTTACAGACACTACAGAGACAGAGAAAAGAAGTGCCAATTGTCCACAAGAAACTTTTTCTCTTTTTCAGAGAATGTTTTTCTTTAACTATTTTTTTATATGGAAAGTATAATTTTTTTTCCTCTTTTCTTTTTAAAAAGAGTTCTCTTATGAAAATGAGCCTGCAGTGTACTTGGCTGGTGAGACAGAGCCCTCACGGCACAGAATTCAGCTCAATTTTTTTCAGGGCATCATTGACCTGCCCTAACTTCGAGATCTTCCCCTGCTTGCAATTCCTTCTTTCACAAACTGTGGTTAATTTTAAAAAGCAAATTCAAAACACAGTCCAGTCCTGTGGTCTCCTTTATTATATATATATATGAACATCTCCAGGATAGCTCCACCCTGCAGGTTAAATGAGACAGCAGAGAAAAATTCAACACTGATAAAAACAACCTTTTCCCTGTTCGTTGGGATCTTAAAAAACCCTCCAAAAGTTACTTTAAAAGTCTTCTGTTTGAAGCCCAGGGACAGCAACAATGGAACAGCTGATGCCCAAGGGCTGCCCCCACCCCCCATACAGATGCTTACTCCCTTTTCATCAAGGGATAAACCATCTCCAATTACTGCAGGCTAACATGTTATTCAAGGATAAATGCGTGCAGGCTCTTGTCCCACAATAAAAGGAAGGCAATTCAAATAGCTTACGTCTGATTCTCATTACATGAATGTTTTTAAAAGCTGTATTCTATCTTGATTTGAGATATGGCTTTCATTCCTCACTCGGCTACTAAGGCAAAAATAGAGGAGCCTGTCCCCTTTATTTCCACCTCCCAACAGCCATGTCACTGGAACACAGGGAAAGGAAGATGCTAGGAATTTCACCAACACCTATTTAAAGCAACTGAAAATACTCCCAAAAAGGACAGGAAAACAGTAATATCTTATTTCATTATTCAAACCCGGTGAGGTTTAATTCTCTTTTTGTACCTCTATGTTTGTTATCTCAGAAAAGTGTTAAAAGATGACAAAAATCTAGATATCTTTATTAGAAATCTACCAAACAGTCAACAGAACACAAACACACAAAGGATGCTACTTCTTGATAAAACTTAACTTAGAGTATTTTTATTCACTGTACTTCACATTTAAGGTTTTGTGGGTGGGATTAGAACTCATTTGGTTCAGATTTGGGTTTCAATACCACAGGACACAACTGAAGGCTGGCACGTAAAACCTGTGCAGTGAGCATCTGCCAACTGTGCAGACAACCATAAATCTGGCTTTTCCTGATTTTTGAATACTTCAGCCTCACAATTCCAACAGCACTGGGTGGGATCCAATTTGCCTAACTTGGCTGAAACCGTAAGCAGTTGGGCCCAAGGGAGTAACGCAGTCAATGAAGAATCACCACGTAAATGCTTCACAGACTGAAAAAAGAGATGACACCCCTGAAGTGCTGTCACCCACTACCTCTGACACCTGCCAAAGAGAGCAGTATCAGAACAAAAAGACACAGTTCCGGCATTAGTTTGTTGATCAGAGCTCTCAAGTGGGATGTGATATGACGTGACTGGAACACACAGCTCCTCCAGTGAAGGGGAATGACCTAAAGATCAGCCTCTCCCCATCTCTGGCCTCAAAGCTGAGGCACAACCTGAGCACAAGAGGCACCGCATGGCATCGTTAGTGGGACTGATTCTGATGTTATTAACGAGTTGTGTGGCTTCCCCCTGATCCCACACACTAATTTTAATCCCTTGCTGTACAGATTGCAGAATGAAAGGTCTCATTAAGTGCCCTGCTTTACACTTCCAATTAGGAGCAGCTCACGCCCAGCACAGATGGCAGAACGAGCGCCACGATCACAGCACGACGAGCCACAAACAGCTCTGGGCACAGGTTCTTGATTTGTTCGAGACCCTTGAAGATGAAGAATATTCAAAGCCAAAGAAAGGTCACAGCATCCTTAAAACAGTCAAAAACCAAGGAGAAAATAGTGATTTCACATATCGAGGCCAAGCCGAGAAGCCTGAAATGCACTGATTTGCACAGGGCAGTGCACTCGCTGAAGTGAATGGGAGTAGTCATGCATGTGAAGGCACAAACGTGTGCCAGCTTTGCGTTTAACAGCCTGATAATTGTGGTTTGGCTGAGCTGGACGAATAAACCCTGTTGACAGTGATTAAGGTAACATTTTGTTATCTTTACAAAATGTTCTGTACCTTTTCAGAAGATGATCACTTGAGGATTTAAACCTTCTTTTTTAACAATACTGTGGCTTGCAACTCAGATTCAACCAAATCATTACAATTCCAAAATCCACGGGTGACAGAAGTAACCATGTTCTTTTTCCTTCTCCGTGAACTTTTTAATTTGTTGCTATACATTTTGAATAGACAAACAATGTGTTCGGATGTTACCAAGTTAGCAATAAGGTTCCCAGGCTCATCCTGACATGAAAATCACAGGCATCTGGTCCTCACAAAAATCTTTTTTACTCATTTGTAACACACAAGACAGCAATGTCTTTTGAGTTTTACATTGAGAAAAGCCAATCTGACAGCAGAGGTGTTGTTTCTGTCAGATTTTTAAGATTTTGTAAGTGGGTTCTACACTCCTTATCTCTGAGAGTTACTTCTGTGCAGAAAGCTCAGGATATCTATGCACACATGTATGAATTCTGTACATTCTGTTGTTCTTGCCTACACACAACATGATGTGTCTGACTGAGAGCAGTGGTTAGTAAAAGATGTTAAAATGTTGCATGAATGACACTGAGATAGGAACAGAATGTGAAAAATAATCTTTCCCTGTTTTTTCATCCCCTCCTCTCTGCTGTAGGTCTGGTTTATGATGCAGTGTTACTGCTCAAATTTTTTTCTTGCCTTCTTTTCATACGTCACTGCTGCTGCCTTAACACTTTACCACATGAAAGTTATTGTCCTAGTTTATTCAAGAGGACAAGTGAAATTTATGGAGCAAAGAAGAATCATGGATAGAGAACGACAGCTCTGGAAAGTTCTGCACCTGATTTCCACAACAACGGAGACCCAAATACCTTACAGCACCCCAAAACAAAGAGCAGTGACTTTGAAAGAACTGGATTCAGAAATACCTCACTATAAAGTGAAAAAGAAAGGGGAAGAGAAAATAAACGAGATGATGTGCAGAGCAAGGAGACAAGAACCTCTGATTTTCATTTTATACCAGCACTGGATTCAGGGCATTGTCAGATACAGGCAGCTGTCAGCTTTGCCTATGGTCCCAATGACCTTCAAAAACCTTCTATTCTGAGCCATTTTTATCTGTTTGTAATGATTGCTCCAAATTTAGTTAGAAGTTAACAAATATTCCCCTGGCATCTCAGATTCCTTGCTTTAAAGGAACAGTTCCCTGAGGCAGAAACCAGAGGACACTGCAGGCCTGCCAGATATTGAACAGGAAAGAGATGGAGTTCAGGAAATTGTTTTGGAGCTCATCACCCACTTCTGCATCATGGGAAACACAAATCTCCCGTGTTTAAAGCCAGCATGAAGGAAGTCCCTTGCTGCTAAAGAAAAAAGGAACATGATTTTGTTGTACCAGAACCCCTGGCAGTACTACACTAAAAACTCACTAAAATTCAGACATTTTAGGCTGAATCCAGCATCTCACACAAATCAGTTAAACTAGAATGTGAAGTCCAAAAAAGCATTGCAAGAGCAAGTGTCTTTTCAGAGGTCACCTTCATCATAGATCAATACAAAAATTGCATCACACAGTAAAAAAAAAATTAAAAGTAATTTACCTAAGACAAGAATGTGTGTGCACAATTGTGCTTGCTGAAGTTAGAGGACAGGGTAACCATTTTAGTCCTGACTCCCCTAAAATATATCCCCAGGAGGTTTTATTGTGAGCCTGTCAGTGTAAAGGCAGGTTAAAATAATTTAACTAAATAAAATTAGAATTTAGTGCCTAATTTGTAGAATTTTTGACTATTACACAGTTTTAGTAATCCAGAAGACATTTTAAACCCAAGAAAATAACCTAAGAATCTGAGTGGAAAAAGCATTTGATGGTTTGTAATGAAACTGTTCCTTATGTACACTTGCAAAAATAAAGAAATTCATCAGTTTAACCAAGTGTGAATTAACTGTAAGAAGCCAGTGGAACAACAGTCAGTTTTATCTGAGTTAGGACAATTATTACCTGCAGCATCACCTTGTTTTTGGAACATATTCCTCTCCATTTCTCAAGGAGAAAGATGCCAAGGGCTTTGTGCCCTTTCTGCTTTATATATGCAACTTTAATTATTTTCTATTTTTCTGTTCTGCACTATGTTACCCACATAAACAAACCCAGAGTTTTCTAAATTCAGCAAAATCAGCAATAGACAAAATAGAAGAACTGAACATACCTGCTGATAGAAAAAATTTAGAGTTGGTTTGTCCTCAGTGAACTGGTTTAGAAATCCTTTTGGCAAATACCGAATTCTCAATTCATATCTGAAAAGCAAGAAAAAGAGACTGTTGGGCAGAATTAAAATTAAGATTTCCTCACAAAATTCTTAAAAACAGGAATAAACTCAAAATATTAGAAAACTAATGGGAAATTTCCTTTTTGGTTACTCAAGAGAACTAAACCAGAATTTATCTGACACTTCATAGAGATGTTTACCAAGGACCTTTGTAACAGAAGCAAATTTAGAGCCCTGCTGCCTTCTCAGGGCTTCAGAGAGGACTGAGGCATCAAGACTTGGAGCAGATAAGCTCCTGATCCACGGGAAGGGAGGCCCCAGTTAGGTGACAAGAGATGAGCTGCCAGAAGCACTGACATGACCCCTGGCAACAGCTTTTAGCTCTGATTCTCACAAGCAGGGACTTAAAACGCTGATGCTGCTGCTCCAGGAGTGACAAACAGTGTCACTCACTAGGGAGCCACATCCTACAGAAGAACAAGGAGCAAGACTCTGCTCCTTCTCTGATCAATGCTCTAATATTTATCTCTAGATTTTCCACAGGTTTTAAAGGGATTTCTCTGTAAAAAGGTTTCCTGTTCCTTTATTCATCATGAAGACAAATGCAAAAACCAAGCAGTTATGAACCTGACTGTCATATTTTTTAAGGTAATTGTACACCAGAAGTGAGGGAAATTCAGAATGAGCCTTGACCCACAACCTACACCAAATCTGTATCCCTTCTTAAACCCTAACTTCTGCTTTTAGCCCCTAAATTTAGTAATATTTCTTGTCATAAACTTCTGCTTTCAATCCCTAAACTTAGTATTATAGCTTGTCCTGTGGTAACAGCCCACAGTGTTTGACACAGCCTGTTTGCTTCCTCCTCTGACACATTCCTTCAATGAAAGTCTGATAACGAATGTCTCCATCCCTTGGGCTGTGCCAACACAGCATATCCTAACTAACACTCTTCACAGTACTTTGCAAAGTAAGTATATTTAACAATCTGCTCATGATAAGAGCAAATATTACAACATTTCAATCTGTTGGTTTCAGCAGGACAAGAACTTCTTTTCAGCAAGTGATTTGGCTGCCTGCAATCAAGATTTACATCTACATGGGGATTTGATAAAAATTTACAAGGGTAAGTGCTGCCTAGGTTTCCACTGCAAGCAGAAGTTGCAATATCCTTATTTACTTTGAATTCATTTAAAATACATTGTCCTGTTAGAAACCATTAAAATAAGGAAAAAATTTGGAAATTGTAAATATACACACTGTCTACAAAGAATACTAGAATGATGCATTGTTGTAGTATGGCAATACATTTCATAATTCCTGTGCACAGAAAACATGTTGTTAAATTAAACAGTGAAATGCAGGAGATGCTGAGAACACTGGATATAAGGAAGAAATGTTTTCCTCTGAGTGTGGTGAGGCCCTGGCACAGAGGAGCTGTGGATGCCCCATGCCTGTAAGTGCTCAAGGCCAGGCTGGATGGGGTTTGGAGCAACCAGGGACAGGGGAAGGTGTCCCTGTCCCCAGCAGGGGGTTGGACACTGTGATCCTAAAACGTCCTTCTCAATCCAACCATTCTGTGAGAGAAGGACACAGACACAGATAAACAAAAAAAGACTCGAAGTCACCGTTGAGACAAACTCTCACAGATTTATCTCTTATATAAGGGAACACAGAATCACCTTCTATTGCTGATCAGCCTTCACATTTCATGATCCCCAGCAGACAAGTAGTTACTCACTAAAATTTAAATATCAGCCAAATCGTACCTCCGGGTATTTATGTGCCAGGGAGAGAAGGCAGCATGAGCACATTATCCAGTGCAGAAAAGCAGAGCCTCTCCTGTTTTTTATTCTGCAATACCGTCTAAAATCTACTGCTGAACACAACTGCAGAGACTGACATGGAGTAAAACAAGTCTGTGTAAAAGACTTTCTTCCTTCCTTTTCGGCAGTGCATTTAAGAATGACAAAATCGTTAAGGTTGGAAAAGACCTTTAAAATCTTCGTGTCCAACCATCAGCTCAGCACCACCACCACTATGTTCACCACTAAATAGAGTCCTCAAGTGCCAAATTCACACTTTTTTGGGGAACACTTTCAAGAATGGTTAATCCACTGCTTCCCTGGGCAGCTTGTTCCAGTGCTTGACAATCCTTTCCATTAAGAAATTTTTCCTAATATCAAACCTAAATCTCCCCTGGAGCACAAATATGGTGAGGAGCAGCTGAAGAAGCAAAGGAGGCTCAGGGGAGACCTTATCACTCTCTAGAACTCCCTGACAGGAGAGTGTAGCTAGGTAGGGGTCAGGCTCATGTCCTAAGTAGCAAGTGGTAGGACGAAAGGAAACCATCTCAATGTTGCACCAGGAGAGGTTTAGACTGAATTATAGATCAGAAAATTGGATATTCAATATCAGAACAAATTTCTTCATGGGCTGTCCAAGATTGAAAGAGGTTGCTCAGAAAAGTGGTGGCATCACAACCCTGGAGGGATTTAAAAGACATGAAGATGTGGCACCTGGGGACATGGTTGAGTAGTGGCCTTGGCAGAGTTGGGCTAATCGCAGGGCTCGATTACCTAAGAGGTCTCTTCCAGCCCAAACAATTCTGTGATTCTAGGATGCAGAACACCATTACTCTCTGGGATTAAAAAAACAAAACAGAAACCAACAAACAGGAAAATCAGAAAATCCAGTCTTTCTCCTTTACAGCGACATCTTCTTAACTGATCAGCCATGAAAGTGCTGGTTTTTGCAACAGGATCTCATGAGAATATCAGGTAAGGCAAAGCAGCTCGGCTGGGACAGTCACTGTGAGTGCCCTTCATTACCTATTTATAACCTAATCTCTCCTGGGCCTGTGGGAATGAAGAAGCAGGCTTCCAAAGGCCAACTCAAGGATGGGCTCGATTTTCAACATCCTCTAAATTTCCTGTCTTTGAAATGCAGCCAACTGACAAGGATGACATGTCCCTTTCTCACAAAACAGGTCTGCTTTCGGAGCAAGTATCTCAGCTGATGATCACCCCACTGTGTTTGATAAATGGTTCCTGGAAGATCACCACTCTGCTTGCTGCTCTGCCCCTCTGCTGGGGTTCAGAAGCACTCTGACACACCTCACAAAGGCGGGCATCAAAAGAGTTCACAAGCTGTACAGTGAAGTGACCCATCCACAGCAGAGTGAACACCACTGAGCAGTTCTGGGAGCTTCCCTGTCAGTAACAAGCACTTTTAGGGCAGCTGGTGGCGCCAAAAAAGAAAGGATGATCCAACGCTTAATAATTTGCGCCACTGAAAGAAATGATCTTGCCACTCCCAACCTTGCCTCCAGCAGGTTCTGATTCAGTTCACATCAACAGAGAAGCAACCAGAACAGAGAAAGATGGGAACCAAAAGGGCAGACAAAGGGGAAGTCTTGAGTTTAATGAACTGCATCAGCTCGCTGAAAGCTTACAGAAGTTATTAAGGCTCACAGAAGGAAAGGTAAAGGACTGGATACCTGGAAGCCAGAGAAGAGAGGAGACAGAGTGCAGCAAGGAGAGGGACAGATCTGCTAGATCAAGTTGGTCAACTCATTAAACCATCCCACAGGTGATCCAGCCTTGTATCTGCGCCAGGGCTTTTGTATCACAGCTACCAAAACTCCCAGTCCAGCACTGCTGGGGTGTCTCCTACCCGTCAGAGCCACAGCATGGATGTCACCTGGTTACAGGGACCTGCCTTACAAACCTGAACTACAGCTAGAAGGTGTCTGCCCTGTGGGGAACGGGCCGCTCCAACACACACAACTCGTTACGTGAACCTCTTGGTATCTCTTTTGTGCGACACAAAATACCAGCAAAAGGGGCAGGGCTCTGGCACACAGCAGTTTTGGAGACATGAAGGACAGCAGCTGTGCCTGCTGTTCAAGGCTCAATATCACACAGAAAGACGAAGGTTGGTGTTATCTATGATTTAAGAGCCCTGCATCCTGCTAACCCTGGCGCATCCAGCTGGGTGATGGATTTTATTCTGGTAACTTTTGTGTGCGTAACCTACTGACAATCTGTGTAACTTCTAATACCTGGATTAGTCCAGAAGAATTCCAAGATGTAATTTCTGAACACTGTGAATACACAACCCTTTAATTTGGATGATAAAAATAAAATAACAACATGAGATATTTAGTGGTTTACTAACACTATAGGAAGCTTTTAATTTAAGAACCATTCCAAGACTACTTCCCCTCCAGTAATCTAAATATTTCTACAAGTACTGTCATATGATCTTAGACACTTTGTGTTATGGCATTACAAATATGACAGCGGCATTTTGATTATGCACAGCAAATCTCTCTGAGTTTAAAAGGTATGTCAGGCTGCATGTATTTGATAACACATTAAATGACACTTGGAAAGGTATTGAATAATTTACACCCTATCATAGCTCTTTCATGAGCATTTTACACAACTCCTTTCCACAAGCTTCAAAACAATATCTAACTTTGTTTTTAAAACCAATTAAATGTGTTCTGCAATGTGTTCCATACAAGTTGTATCGCCTTATAAAAATGGAACTGACACTGGTACACTAGGCAACAAATTTCCACAGCATAAATTATTCACATCTCATCACCACATGATAGCACCACTACCACGGAAAGGATTCAGGAATCTTCTCCTTTCTAAGCGGTGATTTCACAATATTATCAGTGATAAATTTCATGTGAGGGAAAATACCCATGTAGATCACAGAAACAAAAATATGTAACATACACAGAAGAGAATATGCAACATTCCTGAAACACAATTTAAACATTCCTAACTTCTTTGAATTTGTGGAATTTGTTAAAATGGGGACCCTAAAGAGAATTTACAAACTGAAGATTGCCAACTGCAACATCTGCTAGAATACAGTAACTCCATTTGTGAGAAATTAGGTATAGACTATTTACAATAATTTTGCAGAAGGTATGTGCAGCCTCCAGAATAACCAGCAACTTCTGCACAGATTGTGGTTATGAAGACAAACCACAGAGACAAGATGCACAACGTCCCTGCAATGCATGAGCAACCACAGTAATCCATTCTTTGGTTTAATCTCTATTTAGTTCATTGGTATTTTACAACTCTGAGCTCCCCATTTTCACTAGTAAACTACCATGTCTTTCTGCAGATAGATTTTAGTTTCCTCTTGTCCTTCCACCAGGAAAGTGGACAGAGCTTCCTTCCTTCCTCTCCTGAGCAGGCACCACAAGTTTATTCTCCTAAAAAGCTGAAGAAACTTAAGTCATGTCATTCTTTTAATCAACTAACCAGCATCATGAAAAACCTCAGGAAATGTGCCCAGGCTATGAAAAAAACCCAGAATTCTGCAGTTATCTTTCTACTGTTCATTGCTCCTGGTATAACTTGAGAAGATCACAGTCAGAAGGAAGGCTGATATCACTTAATGCGCCAGCCCTCAATATTGGTAAGTTTAACAACTGAGAAGTTTTGTAACAGCAGAGGCATAAAATGATTTTTGACGGCATTTCACTCTTTTCAAATCACATTTCTCCTACTCAGTCTATAGATAAGTACAACCAGTACTTAACAATATCCTTTTGGCTTTATTTAAAGAACAAGATTTATCCTTTTAAAAATTGCAGCTATGTGCTCACACCTCAACTAGGAATACCATTACTGTCCTAAAACTTTTAAGTATGACAAAACTTGCATATTTCAGCACAAATTATTAGAAGATTTCTGTTCCTATTTGATGTTTCCTCTAAATCCCAGGGTTCTCTTCAGTTTGCAGGAAACCACTTAAAACAACAAAAACCCCTTCAAAGCAAACAAAACATTGCTCACAGGTCTTAGTTAGAAGTTTGGTGGGCTTATTTCCCCCCATTCCACCAGCTCTAATCCACTACGAGATCCTTCTTAGTAAACCAAATCACGGAGTATTTTTTACAACAAGGCAGAAAGACTTATCTGACTGACATTGAACAGACTTATACTCTTACTTCCATTCTTCTGGAGGGTGGGCTAGTTCAAATTTCTCTCTCACATTGGACACCCCCATGTCCAGGTGTAGCCAGTGAACTTCCTCAGACTGCAGGTGACTGAGCCGTAACCCATAGCAGGCCACATTTTTCACTTTGTGGCTGTCCACGATCTTCTGAATTATGCCCTGAAACAGAGAAACACACACTCCTTACAAGGTGTAAAATACAATAAATATATATGTATAATTTTAAATATTACCATGTAACACCCTACACAAAATACTAAGCAGTGCATAGGTAGCAACCTTATTTTAAACGTTAAACATATTTTATTGTAAGCTACTCTTTCACACAACCAGTTACAATTGCTGAAGTTTTACCAGCGTGACTTCAGAAAACTTCAGTAAATATGTTCCATACATCTTATCAGATTTAGGCCAGTATTTCCTCTATGTAAAACAGAGTAACATAAAAGCTAAAATTTCAAAAGCAGGTTTGTGGATGAAAGCAAGATGTACCAGTTCAAAAAAACCCACCAGCAGCCTTTAAAAGTCGCTCTCCATCAAGAACCAGAAAATCATCTTGGACTTTCATCCTCTTTAGAGCCCAACAGCCAGGATTTCATAGGTCACACCACAGCCCCTTGGTTTCCTTCCCCCTCCTCCCCAACTCATTTGAGATTCAGCAGAGATCCCTTATAAAACCCTGCAAGAGACAATTATCTGGGAATATTCTCAAACACAACAAATGTTGTTTGCCCTGAGGTAAACTGCGGAGTTTGAGGATCTCTTGCCCAAGAAAAGAACCTTTTACATAAACCCGGAGCAGATTGCCGTGTCAGGCATCAGAAAGGTCTGACACGCAGTAACTAAAAATCAAATGTGTTGGTGGAGCAGGGATGAGCAACCTTTCAGGAGCAGCGTGCCAGGCTCTCCTCCCTGCTCTTATCTCGATTAGGGAGCCAGCAGGAGCCCCACTGCTGCCTCACAAGCCCGCCAAAGGGAAGCTGTGTCTCTCTGCAAGGCAGCAGATCCCTGCTGCAGGAGCTCAGAGCTCAGCAGGTGCTATGGCTGCTCCCAGACACTTCTCTCAGGCACGCACAGGCCTTCGCTGCTGTGCCTGTAACGGTCTGAACATTTCCTACTGAAATACAGGTACACACACACACACACAGAGGCAGGCAGAGATGCACAAGCTGCTGATTCTTGCTCAGAATTCCACCAAAACATCAACACACAACCAGTGGAAGTTACGGGAGCCAGAGGTGGCCATCCGGAGTGAATTAAATGAGAGGGTTTCCTACAGGATGATACTGTGGCTCTGGGCAATAAGTCTGGTGAGGAGCAGCTGAGGGAGGCCCAGCCTGGAGAAAAGGAGGCTCAGGGGGGGCATTAATGCTCTCCTCAACGCTCTGACAGGAGGGTGAAGCCAGACTCTTCTCCCAGGGAACAAGAGACAGGATGAGAGGAAATGGCCCCAAGCTGCAACAAAGGGAGGTTTAGATTATGTATTAGGAACAATTTCTTCACTGAAAGAGTAAAAGCCTTGGAACCGGCTGGCCTGTGGAAGTGGTGGAGTCATCATGTCTTGAAGTGTTCAAAAACCATGTGGATGTGGCACTTGAGGACATTGTTTAGTGGCGAACTTGGTCGTGGTGCTGGGTTCATAGTTGGATCTGATGACCTAAGCGGTCTTCCCCAACCTAAATGACTTCGCAATTGCTTCCCAAAATTTATTGTTTAAATAAACAAACCCCGAAGAAATTGTTTAAAACCCTGATTTTGCAAAATTAAGCAAGCCGAAAACTAACTGCAAAAAGAGAATTAAGGAAGCACTAAATCTGAATAGAGGGGGAAGATGACACGTGTAGGAGTGGAATCATGCTGTTGGTGAGGTGATATCAAGCTGTTAAATCAGCTCATACATCTCTTCAAACTGCAACCTTTAAATAATCTCTCAAAAGCAACACAGTGCACAGAGAAATGTAAAACAAAATTCTCTCAAGCCTACAGGAAGGAAACACAAGCCATGCTTAGTAAGTTCATAGAAATTGAGTTAGAAGAGGTTCATCAAGCCCAAAGGACCTTGTGCCCGAGAGCAGCAATATGAGCACCCTTGGAAGCATCTTTCTGGTTCAGAACCTGCAGCGCCCCAAATTTCCCTTGTCTCGCATGCCCTGGGGTTGGATATCCAGTGCTGAGTGGATGGCGAGCCCAGACCTGAAGGAAGATGGACAGCAGCAGCAAAGCCAGCAGGAGGCTTGCAGAGGCTGGTATTGTGTGGGAGGCAAAGTCCAAACAGCTTTGGGCAAATCCAAGCTTTCAAGCACCTGGCAGCAGCCCAGAGTCACCAGCCACAGCCTGTCCCGACAGCCAGAAGGTGCCCGAGCTGCCGGGACAAAGGTGTGATGCAAATGAGCAGCTCCCTGCAGGCTTCTCGCTAACGCCACTCAGGGAGCAGCCACAGACCGGTGCCAGGGCATGAGGCAACACCAGGCAAACACACAGGAACACTTCCCCCAAGTGCTCTACAGGAACAATTCCCCCAAGTGCTCTCCTAACCTCAGACTATTTTTATCCCAGTGGATTTCCCAAGCCAAGCATTGTTTCTGTCATTCATCAACCTTCAGTGAAACTCTTCCAATTACTCATCCTGTCTCCTCTTAAAGCAGTTCACTTCTTGCAACCTTCCCCAGCAATTCCAAAGGTCTATTATCAGGTCAGTGAACGTTTTAAATCTGCATTAAATGTAAATTGTTTAAGTTTGTTTCTTGCCTGCATTTGAGACTCTTTGTATCACAAACTACAAAGAACAGTTGCCTGTATCCCTGGAAACACTCACCACCACCAAATACTCTCAGAAGAAACATTTAACCTCTTCTTCACCCAAAAGACAAGCTCTGCTTAGTTAATAAAGCCTAACATTTTGGCAGACTAGCTCTCATCCAAAGGGAATGGTGCCAGCTTTCCTATATGCAAAGAGATTCATTCATTTTCATCTCTTTCTGCACCCTGCACAGAGCATGTAACATACAGCATTACGTTTTGGAAATCCATCCCTCCCCCCATCTCTGACACTGTCAGCTGATAATGAAAATGGAGTTTTTCATGTTCTTAGATGATAGTTATGCCTGCTGTGATAAGAAATGGCTTTGGAAAGGAAAAAATTATGGTAAAATTATCTATGACCATGAACCACTGAGACTACTGATGCGTAAGGCTCAGCTGAAACCATTACTGCTTACTCAGGAAAGAATCAAGATGGGCATCTCAGACCCTCTCTAGTCTTCAGGCTGGGATTTCAAAAGGACTGAAGTCAGATGTCCTAATTCCCAACCAAATCAAGCGAGATTTTAAGCCTCTGTTTTTTTTTGTATCATCAATCAAATCTAAAGCTATCACAGAATCAAAAATCAAAACCAAAAATAAGACATATTTTCTGATCGATGTAAGAAAGGTGAGGTACATGGCAAGGTAGTTGCTGTCAGCCCAAGAAAATAATTAGCAACAATTAGTACATGCTGCAACTCAAGAAAAAGCACAAACACTAAGGAGACAGCAGAATGAGTGCATAGGAGGTCATGTGTAAGTGTTGGAAAATATATTTTAAAAAGCCATGTATTGTCAGGAAGGAAGAAGTGGTGTTTTATATGAAACAAACACATGAAGTGCTTCTCTTCGCTGTTGTTTAGGAAAGTTACAGAGCTCATTCCAAGGGCTATCAACCCACAGTCAGAACCAAAAACTGGAGAAA
Source organism: Donacobius atricapilla (assembly GCA_013397315.1). Lineage (NCBI taxonomy): Eukaryota > Metazoa > Chordata > Aves > Passeriformes > Mimidae > Donacobius > Donacobius atricapilla. The sequence continues at coordinate 175,795 of WBMY01000729.1, forward strand.
TAAGGAAACATGGTGATTAAGACACTCAAAATGGCTGGTTTGCAGTCTCTAGTAAAACACCTATTTGCTTCTATACTTCTTTATTAATAAACCAGAGGATTTGAATTTTAGAACATTTAGAGCCACACGTCCCATCAGGAGAACCCAGAAGAGAACAGGGAGGCTCATCCAGACCCAGGGACTTGCCCAGCCCTGGCTGCTCTTTCCAAACAGTCCAAGATTAATTCCCAAGGCTTGCACTGGCATTGTAGCCAGCCTCAGGTCAGTGCATTTAACTCCCATTAGTAGTAAATAACATGGTGAGTCTCCTCAGGCCCTGGGCAACCTCCACAGACCCAGTGGAGACGCCGGGAGTGCCCAACAAAGCCACTGCCATCACTCCAGGATGGGCGACAGCCTCTGCGCCTTCCACGGTGCGTCTGTGAGGAGCCCTGCCAAGGCAGCCCGATGTTCTCTGTGGCAGTGATGAGAATGCGTAATCAGAAGTTTCCAGACAAACAACTAAACTGCTTAACCACTGCACAAAAGCAACTACAGCATCCTGCTGAGACATGTCACCACAATCTTTTAGCTGGAAGCATGGCCAAAGAAATCTGAAATCTCTCCACAGTCTACTGCAAGCAGCCTTTCAGCTCAGGAGGCTCCTCAGATGGATTGCGGAGTGGAAAAAAACAGGGAAGGACCATCAGTTTCAACCTGGATGACAAACTTCTGACCTCAAATTAATCACAGCTAGAAGTACTTGTTGGAGAGCTTGACTCCAGCAGAAATCTAATCCAGAATGAGATTTCACTGTGGGTACAGGGGATCCCTACATGAAGATGAATTCCCATGAGTTTTCATGTGTTTGCTAGCAGCTCCCTACAACTGCAAGGCAGTCACACAATCATCTGCCACTTGAATGCAGTTTACTGTAATCACATTGATTTTAATTAGGTTTCTGAAGCTGACATTTACATCCTGAACATAAAATAGACTAGTATAGCTCAGCAAGAGACAGTGGGAAGCCTTCAGAGGAACTTCCTATCAACAACAGGCAAGGGATAGGTGACCTTTCTCTCCCTTTACCCCAGACAGAAGAAGAAAAAGCTTCTTCTATAGGTAGAAAACTGGATAGCACTCATTTTTACTCATTTGTCTAAAGAACCCAGAGATATGCATCACAGCTAATTTAAAAAATAGATTAGTATTTGCCCTAAATTAGGAGAATATGCCCCAAAAAAGAATTTACAGCACAGTATATTTAGGAGCATGCTGAAAAATCAAGACAGAGCAGAGAAAGGCCGAAAGGCACACAGTACCCTTGGCTCTCCCAGTATGTATCAATAATACTTCACTTCTGCAAATGAGTGAAAATGAACTGCTTGCTTGTAAATTAACAAGACTGATGTGCTACTATGAATAAATTGAAGACAGAATAATATACTCCCAGGGTGGCTACAAACCTAATTTCCTTATTTAGTAGGAAGGGAAAAGTTTCTTGCACCAGAAAAAGTTCTTAAGTAGCAGCTCTGACATAGGCACAGCATGCTAATGTTTGTGCAGCACTTTAATATGTCAAACACTATTTATGTATCAAGTATTGTAGCTCCTGATGACAGATCTATATGGGGGGCTGAAATGAAAAGCTGAACAAAAGTGAATGGCAAAGGTCTGATGAAAAGTAATTTATGATTTCCATAAAGGAGAACTCTTGAATGTGCTCACTACACCAAAATCTGGGCTGTCCTCTGATAACACTATGTCTGACAGTCAAAGCAAAAAGCCCACATTCCTCTTTTCCTCATTACTGTGCTTATCCAGCAAACACATTTGTGTATCATAGGATAAGCAAGACTGGGAAACTGATGAGGCTGCATGAGAACTCTGCCCCTGAAGCCCAACAAGTTCATACTGAACCCACAGCCTGAACACAGGCTGTCCTGGGGGCCAGGATCCTGCCACCATTCCAGCAGAGGGACACCTCAGCTCAAGCAACACATCCACCAAGTAACTGCCTCAGAGCCTCTCACACTCAAGCCGTACTCATCTGTCATCCCAAATACCTCTCCACACCCACACAGAATTCCACAAGGAACCTTCCAAGCACACACTGACAGCACTGACAGAGCAGAGCTGGCACTGCCCTGCTTCACAGTCTTCTTGGATTAATCAGCACTTTTCTGATCCTACTGCACACTTCCTAAAGAAATGCAACGCTGTTTTAAAAGCTGACAATAAATTTTGTTTTCCAGAAGCTTAACATTCAAAGCAGTGTGAGTAGCAGGGCAAGGGAGGGGATTCTGCCCCTCTGTTCAGACCCCACCTGCAGAGCTGTGCCCAGCTCTGGAGGCCCAGCACAGGAAGGACATGGAGCTCTTGGAGAAATCCAGAGGAGGCCACCAGGACTATCAGTGGGATGAAGCAGCTCCCGCATGGAGGCAGGCTGAGAGAGTCAGGGCTGCTAAGCCTGGAGAGCAGAAGCTCCAGAGAGAACTTAGAGCCCCTTCCCAGTGCCTAAAGAGACTCAAAGAGAGCTGGAAGAGGACTTTTTGCAAGGGTATGAAGTGACAGGATACAGGAAAATGACTTCAAATAGAAAGAGAGTAGGTTTAGGTTAGATATTATGAAGAAGTTTTTTTACAATGAGGTCGTGAAACACTGGACCAGGCTCACCAGAGATGTGGTGGATGCCCCATCCCCAGAAACACTCACGGCCAGGTTAGACTGGGCTCTGAGCAACCTGATCTAGTTGAGAATGTCCCTGCTCGTCGCAGCAGGGCTGGAATAGATAACCTTTAAATGTCCTTTCTAACCCAGATTTTTCTGTGATTCTGTATTTCACTACTCCCTATCCTCAAATGCACTTGCAAAGTCTAAGAGCCCCCCTGGATCTAGTTTTTGTACAGTTAAACGTTGATGCAGGACTTGAAGCCATCTACAGAAAAATGTCAAAGGGCTATTTAGATTACATTTAAAATGTTATTTTGCATGGGCGTCTCATCTAAGGGTATCATGAGTATTTTGCACAAGTAAAACAGGCATTCCAAAGCCCAAGGGTACTTTTGTCTTAGTATACCGATTATCACTATACCATACACATTTTTGTTTACATTTCAAGATCTGTAATTTTGAATTCTTGCTACCTTTTTCAGGTTCTCAGAAGGGAGGCACCTACAAAATAACAACACAACCGTGCCTTGTTTTCTGGTACAATTCATGCAGGCACACAGTAGAGAAAAGGAAGGAAAAAAAGGTAAATTGTACCAATTTTCTAGCTCTTATACTAGACCGGGAATAATTTTATAAATTTTTACACATATCTATTTGATGTTTGAATCTCTGCACCACAGTCTGCTTCTATAAACGAAATAGTTCCTCTGCCTCAAAGCACAAATATCATTGTACACACATAGAAATGAGATTTGAATATGCAACCATTGCTGCAAAGCGCTGACTTCACCAGAAATACGAACGCAGCTTTGACTCCTGCTGGTGCTCACAGCCTCTTTCCATAGAACTTTGTGTGACCAAGTTGCTCCTCTGTTATTGAATCTAGTAAGAATCTATTTTAAATCTAGTAGGAATCTATTTTAAAAAAGAAACCCAGCAGGTCGAAAGTTATCCGATTAATATATTTGCATCTCCTTTACAGATTGCAGTAGATACACCAGAGCAGCTCCACCCCATGCCCATTCTCCTGCAACTCTTCAAGCTTCTGGCTTGGGAGGAACTGAGCAGCAATAAAGCACATCTGGCCATTCCACAGTTGGGTAGCAGTGAGTTCAGCCACTGGCTACTGTCAGTCAGTCAGAATCAGGACTGTGTAGCCCACGTGTGCTCCAGAGTAGCCACAGGACATGTCTGGCACCTTTCATCCAGATATTGACTCTAAATAACACGGGTTTGAAAAAGAGGGAGAGACTGGGAGGTCAGCGGATGGAATCACATCTGGAACTGAGGCTGGACTGACAAGCCTATTACCCTTTTTAAGGACAGCCAATATCCTTCTGGGGAAATGTCTGAAAACCAGGAATGCTGCTGTGGATGACAAGGGATGTTCATCAATAAGACTTTAATACTCTTATCCCCTCGTGGCGCACGGTGCCAGCATAAACAGGCATTTTCCTTTCTCCCCTCAGCCTTCTCAGCTGTGTCAGTCTGCAAGACAATGCAGCTAACAAGATTACAGAACTGATCTGGATTTAAAACAACAGCAAAACAATCATTCATTTTAACTTGGAGTGAGTTTGCCAAAACAGTCACACCACCTACGCCAGCACAGCTACGGTGGTAGCATGAGAAAACAAAGAGCAAGAAGGAAGCTGGCACAGCTGCCAGATAAAACACGTGTCTTCACCAGGACAGCATTTGATTTGCAGAATCTTTCCATTCCCCCACCACAAACTGGATCTCCAATCAAACAGTCTGCTCTCTTGCACCAAGAGATGGAAGTACAGCATGGATTGAATGAGACAGGCAAACGGGAAAGAAGAGGCAAGACACAGGAACAGAGTAAAGCAGCTGAATAAACTGCTTTAGTGAAGACCCAGCTGAATGTGCCTCAGCCCTTCCCCTGAAGCATTCAGCTTAGGGAACAGACCGGAATACACAAACTCCAGCCTGCACACGTGCCTTCTACCTGTGAGAAGTAAGACCTTGCAGGTGGGTAGGGAAGCTGATAAATTTGCTCTGGTCTTTTCACAAATGGAATGGGATGTAGCCAAGGCATGCTCCTTGCATTTGCTTTTGGTTTTTTTTTTTCCATTAGATAATATCCTTCTCTCTACCTAAGGATGTACTTTTTAAATTTAGCTTTTTGAGTTCTTACTCTGTCAACATTAAGGAAGCTGATATTTCAAGGTGCTATTGCATAGAAAAGGAAGAAAACGACATTTGAATTGAGAACAAGTTAAGAGAACCCCAAACACTATCTTTTATTTGTTCAAGAGCTTTAACCATGCTTCTCTCCAACTACAAAAATAAAGACAAATCTGACAAATCTAATGCTATCTCTATCCAGCTGAGGCTTTAGACAGTGTAACAGATTCAGAAGAAAAAAAAACTTTCTGAGAATTAAGGTACAACACGTCTGGCAATAACCTGGTTTGAGATTTGTGGTTGTTATTTCCACATAAATAATGTCTTTACTTCTCACAGTTACTAGTTAAGAATCATGGGCAAGCTTTAAAGGCCAGAAGTTTTTAAAAAGGTGTTATCAATGCAAGCTGGGCACCTCTAGCGTGGAAAAGGAGACCGCACAGAAGATCTCAACTTCATCAGTCACCTGTAAGGACTCACACAAGGTTTTCCAATGCCTGTTTTCTAAAAATCCCAGATCTTGTCTACCCACTCAATCCGCTACAAGCATTACACTTTCTTTTTTTTTTTTTTCTTTTAAATCATGGTTACAATTCTGCTTCAACCACATCTGAAACCAGAGGTTATTTTCTCGTAATTGCTGATCAAGACCCGGTGGCAGTGTTGACTTTCAGAGTGCACTTGAGACCAAAAAATTCCATCTCAGCAACACCCAGCTCCTCACATGCCACACCTGAGGCTGTGAGCAGGGCAGAGAATGCCCTGCATTCTCTCCAAGCCCGAAGCCTGGAAATCCCGTTGCGCATAAGCACCTAGACACCACATTCAAACAAGCCATACCAAGACAAACAGCGAAGATAAACAACCTTTCTTCCCCTGGCAAATGCTTGGCTGTGCCCACATACACATTCACAGGAGGAGACCACTATTTGCACATTCATAAAAGCCTTTTCTTTCTTTTGGAAATGAAGCATGTCTTTAGTATAACACCGAAGAGGGTAATTACAGAGAGCATGCCAGCTCTTTGAAATCCAAGAAAGCACTTCCCAGAATTGAGAAGCTGTTCTTGCATCCACTGCAGAGTACATCCTTCATCCCTTCTGCGGAAACAGCTGTCTTTGAGGGACTAAAACCATCCAGAATAAGCAAAGATCCACAGCCCAAAGTTCTCCTCAAAGCTAAGCCTACGTGTAGCCATACTGTTGTCTTGGTGAAAGATATTTCAGGATGAACAGCAAGGAAATTACAGTCCAACCTTCTAAGGGACTCCTACAGAAAGCTGAGCTCTGCTCATATGAGCTTAACCACCTGAGTTTTAATGAAAAGTGTTTCCCCTCATGACCAAGGAATTGTGTAGAAGGTATACAGCTAAATCACTGTTTCTACTCTATGCCTAGGATATATTATCTTTTTTTTCTCCTCTTTTTTTTGAGAGGAAAAACCCTTTTCATCACTGGTTTGACTGTCAAACACATCCTTCATTCATACAGACAAACCACACTTCGCTAGAAACAGAAGATGTTATGAACCGCAAATCAGGAAAGAAAATTCCAACTTTACTTTCCCTGGGTACATTCCATAAAGTCCTCTGGCATTAGCAGCAGAAACACCTTTAATTGGCTCATCTGGACATTTCAGACCAAATCTGACTTCTAACACTGGGAATGTGCCCCAAATACTGGAAATGTTTCCCAACCATCACCCCAGCAGCGGTGCTGACCAGGGAGTAGTCTTGGAAGCCCTTTTTTCTTTTCCTTTAAATTGCATAGCTGTCTCAAAGACATTCACCTTTGAATATTCCTTCAGAGCTCCCTGGAAACAAACCCAGCTCCAGTCTCCACCCTCAGGTTGTAAATCAGAAGAAATGGCAGACGTCTCCTCCACAAAAGGAGGCATAAAAACCTTACAGGCTATTTTAATCCTAAATTATTCAGCTTGGTCGAACAGCAGTCATTCCAATGGAATGTAGGCTTGTTCTCCAACAAGGGTTTACTGTTTCTAAAATAAATGTCATGGTAATACATCAGTGCTAGACCTTTACTACCTGCACATTCACATTCAACAGTCACTGTCCCAGTTTAACAAAATAACAAAAGAAGAACATTTGCTAAAAGAAGGAAGTTTAACAGCTACCCATTAGAACAATACAAAACTCCCATTCTTTCTGGAAACATCCATCCAATTAAAAGTACACGAAAAAATTGAAAATTACGGCAAGTTTCAAGTATCTGCTACATGCCCGTTCTTTTAATCCTGCATTTATAAAAAATGGCATACTCTTGCTTAAAAAAGCAATACATAACTGCCAACTGAACTCAGCACTAAATTTCTTACCACAACTCCAAGTTTTGTATCCTTGAAGTCCATAGCCACAGGTATTCCTGAGCTGGAAAAAAACAGATTTAATCTCTGCTCTTGTTTTCCAGGGTTTTACATACTTCTCTGGAAAGACAGCCTCCATCCAAGTACCATATTAAGAGCCCTGGACATTTATCCACAGGAGATGTTTGCAAGATTAAAAAGGTACTGAGACAGTTTTCCTCCTCTTGTACCAAGTAATGCACTTTATGAAACAGATTAGAGACAGCAAACCATTAATACTTAAGTCAGGGAGCAAAAATGTTTCAAGTGGCATCCCAAAAACTACTCTATGCAGTAAAATGCATGCAATTGATGATAATAATTCCTACTGTTGAACCTCTGATCTGTCCACTCACCAAATTACCCCTGAACATAGATAGGAGCCTATTGAATTGACAAGTGACAGGTTTTCTGATCATCACCAGTGAAAATCCTTGGATTTCACAGGTCTGTGATCAAGATCGTAAGACCTCTTCCACTGAGGAATGCTCTTGGGCCTTTGCACATGCAGCCATGCTAGGAAATAAGCAGTGGGAAAGGGAGATAAACATTCAAAACTATTTGGGCTATTTTTAAAATTTCATTTTCTCTTGCACAAAGGAAACTTAAAGGAGAAAACAAGTCTCCTTCACTCTGTGACAAGTCTCTTCCCCCCAGCAGAATCACATCTTTGCAGTGGAATTTGAAGAACTGTTGGAAGGAAGGAGCAGATGGGGACCTGCTTCTACAGCAATTACCTCACAGCAGAAAACAACCCCACACACCACCTACCAGCCTGCAAGATTCTGCTCCTGGAGGATAATTAAAAAACAAGCAAACCACAAAAACATTTGACATGTTAAACTGGGCTTCATTACAGTTTAGATACCACAATACCTCAAAAGTTTCAAGGATAAATGCAGAAAAGGTAAGATCTCAGCATTAGAGAGGATGTAAGTTCACAATAAAGTTATGCATATATAACATTTCCACAGAACTCTTAAGATTACAGATACTTATTCTTTAAAAAGTCACAACTTTTGGGTTTTTTCCACAGATGAACTGAAGGACAATATTGTAAAAATACAAGCAGCAGGTGACTTCAAGAGGGAGAGGATGGACGAACAGACTATCTGGAGGGGAAAAAGGGACTCTTCAGAGCTCCATTTTCCCACACTATGGGGCATTAAGTTTCCAAACAGTATTTCTTTCCATTTAAACATTTTAAGCACGTAAATACACACATCTTACAATTAAACACATTCATTTCTTATTATTCCTTTAGAACATGCAGAATGTCATTTAATGTCACTTTCAGCCCAGCTCTCATTCCTGCCTTGAAGAGTCACACAGGTTGGTGCCACTTAAAGCTCCTGAATTTCCTCAAAACATACAATAGGTCAAGATTGTTTTAAAATAAACCATGAAACTTTTGTGTTTGTTTGCTTCCAGATTTTTACGTCCCGTTTTTTAAGATAACACTCAACCTGAAGATGGCATAAGAATGCTAAAAACGGACTTACTCGGACATCAGTAGCATCTCCATGACGGATAATGCTGGCCCACGTGGTCGGTTCACTGCTGTTTTCAAAGTAGTGGAAAACCTTCAGGACTCGTTCCATGGCCCCTGGGGAACGCTCCATCCCAGTACTGAGGTGACTCTTTGCACCTGAACTTGGGGTGTGATTCAAGTTTGGGTCAAGGTAAGCTGCTGCCATGGTTTTGCTAGATGCTAGGTATCTGTCATATTCTGGGGAAAGGGAAACAAGAAAAATTAATTTTAGTTATGCACGCATCTTCTTCATACAAGGTGTTCACCAGAAAACTCTGAAGATTCACTTCCTTTCTGAAAAGAACTAAAATATTTATGTTTCTACAAACATAAAAACCTACCTTGATGACTACCAGAGGAATTGCAAGCCTCTTTGAGCAAGTGATCTGAACTTGAACATCACAACTATTTACAGTAGTGCCATCTTTACCAAAACCTCTTCCATTTGTTTCTCAGCGATTTAACCCAGTCCCCGACAAAGCCTTCAACACCAAATACCAGCTTTTACCTCAAACAGGAGTTTTTATCCCTAAAATCTCCCAAGTCTGGTCTTGCAACAAGCCTCTAAAGAGGCATAAGGAAACCCCAGCACTGAACTAGAGGCTCTCCACTAAGAAGCCACACACCAGCATCAGGCTCTCCTGTTTCAAGGCTAAAACACTGAAAGCTTCACTCCTTTTGTGCTACTCTGGGAACCAGTGGGACACAAAACCATTCAAGATCCAAGTTCATTATTCAGTGAGGAATCATTAAGAACACAGCTATCCCTCCTCTCAGCAACTCCTGAACAAGTGGGTAAGTTTTATCTTCCACCAGTCTGATGGCAAAAGGCACAGACCTTGGTATGAGTCTGCATGTCAAAGGAGAAAGAAGAAAATTGCCTCTTGGCTACTGCTCCTAATTAGTCAGCCACAAGCAGATGGTATCTGCAGAATCAATGCAGTCCAAGAGAAAAAGAGCGAAGAGTACCTCCTTCCTGCCTGCCAGTCTAGAGCATCATTCCAGTCTGCTGGCTGCAGAGAGCAAAGGACTGCAAGGGCTTTGCTCCAGGGCTTGGACAAGTGCACAGAGCTTTCCCTACCTCCTCCTCCTCCTCACAGCCAGCAGCCAGTAGGGAGGCAGTTTTGAAAATGTGATGTTAAAAATAAACTAAATTTGATCTTTTTGGCATAGTGCTCTGAACGCCTTCCTGGTAGTAAACTGAACGCCTGAGCCCTGGTTTACTTCAGTGAGAGGCACAAGAGAGACCCCTGCTTCCAGCTGAGCTCCTGTAATGCCTGGCTGCCCCTCAGAGCTTCAGGCACTGCCCTGCCACCTGCCACGGCGCTCTGCTCACCTCCCCAAAAACTGGCTCAGAAAACTATCCGGGAGAAAAAAAAAATCCAAACGAAACCCCAGGTGATTTGGTTTTCAGGACTGGCTTAGTTTCAGCCACGGCTGCCTGAAGCTGCCAAACAGGAAGAGAAGCAGAAGCAGCCGGGATCAGGCTGAAGGGAGAGCATCCCCCCTCCAGCAGCAGCTGGTGATAACACCAGCCACGGTCAGAACACACCATGAGCTCAGCTAACAGGAATTAGCACCAGCAATATCAAGGCTTGCAATCTTCAGTCTGTAGATAACATTTGTGAGGCTAAAACCCGACTGGAAGTTTTAAGCATCGACCTAATTCAGACCCACCAGATAAAGAAGAAACAACAGCCCATCCTGGCAGGGTGTCTTTAAATCTTGAATAAATGTTGAACTGTCTTCATCCACGGGAACTAAGAACATACACTGGACAGACAAAAGGCCTCTAATGTCCTGCCCACAGGGAAGATGGTAAGAGAAGCCAAGGAGACTCTCCGGAACACTCCCACAGTGTCTGACCCTCGAGGGACTTCCCCCACCTGCCAGAGTTTCCTATCTCTGTAAAAACTCAAGAAACCATCACCGTTTTATTGTTCCTCTTTTCTGGCCATCAATACAAATGAATTAAGCCAATCTTCGCCCGCATTAAAGCCTCTCCTCCTTCACCTCTCAGGAACATGCACAGATCTGAAAATGCCGGCAGCCCCTCAGCAACTCTGACTTCTCCACACCAAAGGAGCCCACAAGCTGTTTTCACACAAACATCGACTTTAAGGCTCAAACAGGCACAAAAATCTCCCCTCTGGCACACTAACACCAAAACAAGATTGTGCAAGCTCCAAACTGCAGGACTCCTCTCCTGTAAGGTTAAAATAGCCATTGCTAAACAGCAAAGGTCTGCAGGGCGGGAGTTTCGCCAGGACAAATCCAGGCAGATGAACAATCCAACTGCTCGGAATGGAACTGCAGTTTTCAGGCTCAGACAACGCTGCTGACCTTGTGCAGGATGCTCGGCAGCCTTCAGAACAAGCCACTCAACCTCAAGGTCACGGGTGAAACTGCCGAGCTTTATTCAAAGTTTAGATAAGCAGACAGCGGGGAGAACTGCTACAACACAAAGCAAAGTGAGTCATTTTTTCACAGAGGAGAACCAAAAGAATGCCCGGTTTAGTATTAATTCACCACACTCCATTCACTTAATATATGCAGTCATCAGGTTTTATGTGGCTAAAGAACAGGGAGAAAAGCTACCAGGGAAACACCAAACCATTTAAACGTCTAGCCATAAGCTTAAATATGGACAATCTGCACCCCTGGGGAGCAGCAAACAGCAAAGCAACGCAAGACTCCAGTACCTACACACTGAAGTGCTCTTACAAGGTGTCATTTCAATGGACAGGCAAAAAACTATTATAATGTATCCATATTCATCAAAACGTGGAATTAGACATCACATTGACAGTACTGGGTACAGGGTCAGTTTTCACAAGGTTATTATTCTACAGAGGTTTTCAAAGTAAAATAACTCCCTCCACAAAATTAGAACAGCATTTTTCCTTCAGAATTTCATCATCGCTGGTTCCTTACAACTTCTTTTAAAAAGCCAGACGCTTATTTTACGAAGCACCAAAACAGCAATAAATCTGATAGCTCCAGGTATAGAAACACATGCCACATCTCTGGTTATGGACCTATTAACATTCCCATTAAAACCAGTCCCTGGGTTTGAGTTTGTAAGGCGACTGTAAAACTCTGCCCCAGGCCAAAACTTCGTAAAACACAGCTGCTGTTAAACAACTATTTTACAAGAAAGCTGCTGGGTACGAAGAAAGCTCAGATAACAACACCATGATGCATGTTTGGGCTATTCTAAATTCAAACCAGACTGGTGTGCAATGCTGCAATTACACATCTCGGTTTAAATGAGCAGCTTTAATCTCTTGGTATTAAATAGACAGGTAGTGTGTGCTACCACGGGCCAGAAACAAGCTACAGTCAACTAAAAGAAGGCAGATTTACATTATATATAAATCATAAATTTTGGACAGAGCAACCTGGTCTAGTGGAAGGAGCTCTTGCCTATGTCACGGAAGTTGGAACTAGCTAATCTTCAAGGTTCCTCCCAACCCAAACTATTCCATGATTTTATTACTTAGTTCTACTGTATTTTATTGCATCTTGCGGTATAAAAGGCTAATGGTCTAAAGTCATGTATGGTCCAGTTTCTTTGTATGCAAGGCTCTGTGCCAGCATCCCTTAGAGCTTCCAAGAGGAAAGACTATTGTTCTCCCAGTGCTTGCACTTCAGAGAAATCACACGGATTTCTCAGTAACATCAAGGACTATTCCAAGACTGGAGGAGGAGCGAAGAACACTTCAGGTCTGAGTGGGTCTGCTGAGATTCTGCAGTTGTTACCAGACTACAACACAAGATCTATTACTGCTCAGATGGATTTTCTTTACTGTGGTGGGAGCCCCTGAGACTTAGGCAAGTTGAATCTTCCTACAAGTCATTTCCTCTCAATGTGACTCTTCCAGACACATCCCCACATTTGCTGACTGTATCAGAAACAAAGTCAGTGTTATGACTTCCAGCAGCACAATCAAAGTTCTAAGTCACGTTTCACTACCAGCTTTGAGTACTCAGAAATTAAATCATTTCCACTAACGAGACAGTCAAAAGTCATTAAAAAATATTTAAATCAATTAACTGCAAATTGGTTAATAAAGTGATAGTAGAGTCATCTCATAAGGGAAATGGTTTCAATGCAAATAATGTCTTCAACATCAGCAGTTTGATAATAAAAAATAATTTAAAAAATAAACAACACTTTCTCTTATTAGTGTTGGCTGATGGCCAACAATGCAGTGCTAACAAGTTCATGTTACAAGGAGCCAAGCTGTAATTATTCACACTGTGACTCCACATTGTCCCTTGCAGATACTATGAAATCTTATTATTCTTTAACCTCCACATTCTGATCCCGATCTTGGGCCTGAAGGCATCGACATCAACGAGCTAAAGCCCCTTCCAGGTGGCATTTCTGCAAAATAACTCGGTCCATGTAAATTCAAACCTATACAAATCTGAAAGAACCTACAGAATCTATTAGAAAAGTTAAGTATCTATAAAAATACAGTAAGAATTAGGAGTTCATTTTGTTCTCTGGCCCTGGTGTAATAATTTTTCTGCAAGATTTAAAATACTTTCAAATATTACAATTATTAAACCAAATAAAAGCCTTTAGATTTCTTGCACCTTTGACACACAGTGCTGCTTTACTGGACACTCTGACTGGAGAGCAGCTTTCCAGAGGATCGAGATGTCTTGGCAGACAATAAACCAACCATGAGCCAGCAATGTGTCCTTGCATCCAGCAGGCTCCTGGGCTTTGTTACCATCCTGCCAAGAGAGGCATGGCCATTATGGAGACACTACAATGAAATTTAGGAATTTGAGTGTCTGCCATACAAGGAAGGGCTCAGAGAAATGGGATGGTTTGGCCTGGGGAAGAAAAGGTCAGGGGGATCTTCCAAATGCGTATATATACCAGTAAAGATGGAGCCAGACTGTTCCCAGTGGTGCCTGTGAGGAGATGAAGCAATGGGCACGAAGGGACAAAAGAGGAATTCCCATTTTAAGTATTAAAAGAAAGGTTTTGCACCACACAGGTGGCTGTACACTGCAACAGGTTGCCCAGAGGAGGTGGAATCTCCATCTGTGGTCATTCAAATCATAGCTGGACACAGTCCTTAGCAACCCGCTGTAGGCTGACCCTGCTCTGAGCAGAGGTGTTGGACAAATCTCCACAGGTGCCTTGCAACCTCTAAAATTTTGTTATTTGGCGTTAAAAACTAAATTAAAAATTTATTTCACACTCGAAAATCATATTATCCATAATACATCTCACATCACAGAATAAACATCTTGTGCATTTCAAGCTCAATCCATTTTCACAGCTTGTATTAAATCCTGCTGTAACTCACCTTGCAAATATTAACTTGACTATCTCAACCTCACAGACAGGAAAGGTGTTGAGTACAATTTTAACTACGATCCCCATACAAAGCCTGTATTTTTGGGGCCTGTGTTGAGAGTCAGCAGATTGCTGACTTTTGGTATTCCATCACCTAATACAAACACATCTGTGCCACAGGAGAGCAGCAGTCAATGTGCCAGGTGTGTAACCAGTTCTTTTGGCATTTCCTTGATGTTAACATCTTGTTACACATTTAAGGATGAAACCTGGAGAAGACCATTAGGTTTGTGATTTCAAATTAGGGATGAATGCTGAAAGAAAGGTGAAGGGCTATTTCTTCCTTTTATCATCACTTTAGCCTTCAAAGACATGCAGTAATTTCAACTATTTCCATAAGTCACGTTGGAATGTCCCTGTTTGTTCCCTGCTGAGTTTATTTTTCTTGTACTTTTTCTTTCAGCTAATGCTGATGTTCAAAAGCAGAAGAAAAAAGGAAGAATCTTTTGTTCTACTTTACCCTGCCTTTCAGCTATGTTCAGTGTTTTTGGTAATATCTGCAATGACTACATCCAAGAACACATTTATTTATTTATTTATTTCTCTTGCTGCCTCTTTTTAACCCCCTCCTGGTCACCGCCTTCTCCCTACTCCTCCCTCCAAATATAGGTATTTTTAAGTGTAGTATTTGTAGCCAAAAACATTTATCAAGGCTCTCAGGTCAAAGTATAAAGCCAGACACATTAATACAATTTTAAAATCAAGTTCTTCGTACCTACTTTAGCCTAAATTGTCCCACCAAGTACTTCACTGTTTCAGTATGAAATGGAAAAACCAGTACTGGCAATTCCATTTTTTCTCCTCAGGGAATACTGCCTGAACACTTACTAAATCTGTGTCTCAATACGGTTCAAAGATAATACAGACCAAAGTCAAAACAAGTTTAGCAATACAAACTGCCAATATAGGAACCTTTATTTCAATTATAAGAATGTTTTAGGAGATTAAATGTTCAAGGGAGCATGAAGGAGGAATTCAGAGACACGGTGAACTACAAGACCCACATGAAGCAAAGCAATATGACAATCCTGGGCCTGTAAATATAAGACAAGTGTAACTCACTAAAAATCAACAATAAATGAAAGTATAAATAAATAAATGTATCACTTAAATTAAATGAAACAATGGCATATTGCCTGTACAGCTGCTACGGACAAAGGCTGCTGAAGAACTCGGAGTGGATTTTGCTGAGTGCCAGAGAAACAGCAGCTGTTACTGGGAGAGCTGCACCCCGGGATGAAGGGACTGAGAAAGTTTCAGGGGACTGACCAATGGTTAAACAATTCCCTTGTCAAGCAGCAATTTTTCAAATGTCCCAAGATGTCTTGTATTCATCCATCCTGCATTCAAAACACCACTCAACCTTCTCACTAAAAACCCCACAGGATTAAGTCCTAATGTACCTTTAAACACTCAGTTTAACCCAATTTTACTGTAACATTACATAATCTGCGCTACCAGCAATTCTCTTTGGAGTTGGCACCGTTTTCTATTTTTAATATTAAAATATTAAATAGTGAGGAAACATCAGTTGTGTTGGGAATACAAGAAAATCAATGTCTGTACAAGCTTTAATTAGAACACAGTATCCAGTTAGATGCTTGCCCAATTTCTCAACAGCACTCTGAACTTTCACTGTGGTCCCTTGGCACTACTGAAATTCAAATAAACACTAATCTCCTCTTGCATTTTCTGTTGCTTGCTTCTAGCAAGCTCAAGGGAATTATCGAGGGGTGCAGTTTTATTTCAAAAGGCACCAGAGAAATGAGCAAGTAACAACTGTGCAATTTTAAAATAAAGATTTAAATTAATTTCTATGTATTTTGAAGCTGCACTACTTGTCGGCAGCAGCCCTTCCCACAAACACTGAAATAGGAGACTGAAGGAAGCTGTATGAACTCAAATAATCTTTTCTAACACTCATGTCTGAAATACTGCTCCAAGGAGCACCCACATAGCCCAGCTCTTCCTCCAAACAGCTTTAGAAGCAACTACAAGCAGGGAGTTTACTGTCCTTCTAGGACAGTAAAAACTAATGAGAACTGGTGATAATGCAAGTGTGCTTCCACAAGATTTAAAACCAGAAGTGCCTGAAACTGGAGGCAGCTGAGCAGAGCAGTGACGTATCCCAGCTATGCACTATCAAGGCTTAATACATTTGGCTTTGGCCACCACTCGGTTTTACCCGGGATTTCCTGGTTTTATATTCCTGAATGACACCATCGCAGTCTGTAATTCAAAGAGGTCCAACTACCTTTTAATTTTTAACCTCCTTTAATAATTTTAACCATCAGATAAAAGTCACTTAGGTGCTCAGGAGGGACAGCATGACACCAGCCTCACTGTTTCGTTGCATGACAATGGCCTATTACAAAATTCAATGACCTGTAAAAAGTTTTCCTTAGGCCTATGCTTGCTCAAGTGTTTTTCAAAGCCAGTAACAACAGCCTATGGTATATAAGTAGAAATTAAGAAAAAAGTGATTTACTCTGTACTCTAGCTAAGTCAAGCTAGAAGCTGATAAACATACACTGTATGGATCATTTCAAGATTTTTATTAAAAATAACAAAACCCAACAAAACATAATGAAGCCTTAAAAAGGCAATTTAAAAAGCAATCCAAAACGCTTCATCCACTCCAAACAGATCATCAGGGCCCTCTTCAGACTTCTGGAGTCAGCACCAATGATTCCATATCGCTTTGTATCAGAACACAATTGATGGATTCCCCACCAGGGCTTTCATCCCAGTGGATGCTCCTGATGCGCTGTGTAGGGCTGAATCTAAACCCAAGGCTCAGCCCCTCTCTGCAGCTGGAATTCTCCCTTGGGCATGGCCTCTTGTCCCCACATTCTCTCCACAGAAACAGCGACTTCTGGACTGTGCGCTGCACGGCCAACAGGAAGGGCATCAGATTCTTTTGCTCTTTTTAATCCCGATGAAATTGTGAGGTTTCTTGTGGGGTTTTCCAGTCAATGTGTCATTAAATCTCTGAACAGAACCATCAACATTGAAAAGCTCTGAAAATTGGCATCATCCAAGAAAACACCCTTGGCCTCCACCCAAAGCATTTTTCAGTCTTTTGCCTTCAATCTACTAACACAGGGTTAGTGAACCATGAGTTTAGATTAATTAAAGCATGTCTAATATACTACAGGTCTTGAAGTTCGACATTTACACTGTACTGAGAAATAAGGAATTCACAATTTTAAGGGAAAGCTCTCACTTAAATAACTTTATTACAACATAAAGTGGGTTCAGAATGTGTGTTTTGGGCATTTCCTCAATGTGCAGTAAACAGAGAGGAGTCAGACAATACCTTACCAAAGAACTGATGTTCGAAAAACGAAATCATTTTTCCTAGAACCATCTCCAATATGTATATCGGATCAGCTAAAAATTTGACTTTGCATGACACACAAATGACCAAAAGGGTCAAAACTTCTGAGTTGAAGAAGGTAACAGCTGCAATTAGTCCATCCTGTTTCCAACTGAGTCACTACTTCCTGATATTTTTAAACCAGGGGAAGAAAGCCATTCCAACTGGTATTGACCATCAAAATACATTTAATTTAGGGCTTCCTTCAAGAGAGTTCTCTGAAAGTGGAATTTAGTACTTAAAAGGATAAAATATATGGTCTGTGGTAGAAAAATTAACTGGAATCTGGAAGAGGTGGGTTCAATTCCCTAAAGCAAGACAAGCTTCAGTACAATTAAGCTTCATCAGTTTTATCACTTCCAATTGTGGAAGGAATCATGCAGGAACACCACAAGAATAATCAATCATGGTATATGTGGCACTATTTTCATCTCCTCTCCAACCTCCCCTAACAGGAGACATCCTGGGTCAAAACCTCATCATGCTTTGCAACACATGAGCCATAAATACAACACAGCCTCTGCCTAAACCTACATCAGCCTCTTCCACTAAAGCAGTTGTTTGAGTTGTTCTGTCTAGTCCATCTCGTCCCACCTGAGATAACCCAGATATTTATTACTGACAGTTATCTAATTTCAAACAACAGGGAATAGGGTTAGAAATACTTAATTCAACTACTACATATTTCAAGAACAGAAGTAAAATCGAATCTTTGCAGGTTCTGTGACAGCACATCTGTGGTGAATTAGCACAAACACAAGCACAGACCCACCAGCACTGAGGTCCCCGACCAGTGTGAGCGTATCCTCATCATGGCAGGGTAGCAGAGGAGACAAGGGGTGACTGATTTAACATCTTCATGGATGAGAAATTCCAGCAAACCTGAAGGCATCAGTCAGCAGGTTTTGTTATCCCCACAAGAATTTACGGAACCTTTTTAGAATATAGTTGATCATGGACAGGCATTAAGAAGCTCATAAAGATGCAACTTACTTTATAGTGCATTTTTCTTCTATTCAATTATTTCCCTGAAACAATAAATCAATTCCCACCATCGCAGTGATGAAATATGCAATTTGTGTGCGACAATCTCACCATTTGCAGAAACAGCAGGTGGTAATAAATTAAGCTGGTGTTACACAAACAAGACACCTCCAATAAGCCAACACCACACACACAGAGCTATCAATCCATCCTCCTTCAAGTCTCTATTAGAACATAGAGGAATATTAATTGGAGAGGAGGGGGATGCACTTACACACATGCAGTTTTTAAATGCTGAATTGACTTGGCCTGAGAACACAATCCAAAAGGATCTGACAATTTAAACACCTTTGCACATAAGCTTCAGGAAGCAGAGTTCTTACATATTTGCAATCTGTGCTCTTAATATGCTTGAATTTATTTTAAAATAAATACTTCATAGTAGCGAGAGAGAAAACAGAAGAACAATCTCCTTCAGCAAGGAGTGTGTGTGCTTTAATATGGATGAAAATATTTCTACACAAAACCTGAATGTTGTGACAATACACCTTCCACACCACAAACAGGCAAGTCAGAAGTACCTAGGTCAGAAGTACCCAGAAACACTTAAATCCCTCCACAAACTGAATGGAAGACAGCATTAGGAAAAACTGCACAAATGGATAAAATCATCAAATATTCCACACAAAGAAGAGATGGTATTTCATCAGATTACTCATTTTAGCCTGAAATTGGGTCTTTGGGATCTCTGCGACTTGGAAGAGGTTCCGTCAACGCTTACTAAAGGCAAGGGGTGGTTGTCTTCAGCATCACACAACCCCTTGCCAGCCGAAAATTATGGACTAAGTTTTTTCTATTTTAGCCCCAAGGTTCAACGTGAAAGTCAGTGGAATTTCTAGAACATCTTCTCCACTGTCCAAAAATCCAGACAAGTGCAACTAAAATAATGAAGGGGCAGAGCCTTGTGAAGGGAACCTAAAAAAGGCAGGACTCCAGAAAAGAGCTTCATTGGTATCTACAAGATCCACAAGGATGGATAAACTGGTATTAAAAGATTCTCCAGAAGTCTCTAATGCAGTAGATACTGAAGCAATATAAGGACAGGGTGTAGACAACAGTCATGCTCACACAGTCTCCTGAGAGAGATACAAGTAGGAGACGTTGTCCAAAGAGACTGAAGCACTGATGGGAATTTTTTTTTCACATTAAGAACATCCGTAATAGCTTCACTTCTTGTTTCTGTTACTGAAGCTGGAATAAAGAATTATGGAATGGTTTGGGTTGGAAGGGACCTTCAAGATCATTTCATTTCAACCCCTGCCATGGGCAGGAAAACCTTCTAGGATCCCACTATCCATCCAACCTGGCCTTGAACACTTCCAGGGATGGGACATCACAGGACACAACCTGTCTGGGCAACTGTGCCAGGACCTCACCACCCTCAGAGGGAAGAATATCTTCCTAATATCCAATCTAAACCTCCCCTCCTTCATCTTAAGGTGATTCCCTCTCATCCTGTCACCCCAGGCCCTTGCCCCAAGTCCCCCTCCAGCTCTCCTGGAGCCCCTTGAGGCACTGGAAGGGGCTCCAAGGTATCCCTGGAGCCTTTTCTTCTCCACGCCCAACAGCCCCAACTCTCCTGGTGTGCCTCCATAGTCAAGGTGCTCCAGTCCCATGATCAACTTAGTGGCCCTTCCTGGACTTGTTCCAAACAAATAAAATATAACCCTTGGAAATTCCAAGAAGTCCAGATGAAAATACAGATACACAGCTTTGGCAGCTTTCTCATAGACTACATTTATCAAGTCAACAGATGTCAGTGCAAGATGATGATTTCCAGGCCTGGAAAAGCCTGACATCAAGTCAGAAGACTAAAAGAAGTCAAATAACATTTTTATTATAGAACAAAAAAGAAAAATAAACAACCCTATAAAAAAGTCCATCTATGAACACATCTGAAAAGCCTACACTGTATATTCTGATCCTTTAAAGGGTTCATATAACTATGTTAAAAAAAACCCCAAAAAAACAAAAAACAAAAAAAAACCAAACAACACCAAAAAAAAAACCCCAAAGAAAATTAAAGAAATCTCATCACTCAGGCCATATTTTTAAAGTTATTTCTGATAAATATTTTCTTGAACACAATATAAGTTCTCATGTATAGTTTAACATCCAAATATCATTAAAGGAATTTGTCTGGTTTCTCAGACATGCCTGTTGTTGGAAGCAACGAACTTGATGTATGATCATTTCTGAAGAGTCTATTTGTACAGAGGTTTGAGATAATTTTTCAAAGGCAAGTAAGTTGTCACCAGAGGTTGCTTCACCAACTTAATAATTTGTCCTTGCTGCTGCCAAAGCTGCAGAACTTGCCACCCCTTTCCTCCCTGCCAAGCACTTCCTCAGCCACTCCTCCCGACCATGGAGCCCTTGCTTTCCCCCTCTGAGTCCTCCTCCTACTGCTGCTTAAATGATTTTTTGTGTTGCTTTTACACATTACGACAGAATAAATCAGTCTGGGCTTATTTATTTATGGTTTTGGCGGGAGGTTAGTTTTTCTTGAGGTTCACAGTCTAAAACTGACACTTCTAAGCCTCTGCTGCTAAACTATTAAATAACATTTATTGATTTTCAAGACCTGGTCAAGACAGAGGTGAAGAGGAAAGACAAAGGAGGGGACAGAGAACAGGTAGGAGACAAAGAAGAACTATTCCACTGCAATGCTTAAAGAAGGCAAAAATCATTTGGTGAAAATATCAGTATTACAAATTCAGGTGTAATTTCCAACTTCAACCTTCCCTTTTTCCTCTTTCTTTAAAGCCATTTATCAAGCCTTAGCTGGTACCCAGACAACTACATGGACAGATGTGAATAAAAAGGCCAAGAGTCTTTAACATGGGTGGCAGTTGATGAAATTCTCCAAGAACAGGATAGACAAGTAAGGCTTGTTTGCATCTGATACAAGGAAGCTGATGAGCATCTGTAATTCGCAACAAAATCAACAAAATAGCTGATCAATGACTATCATGGAACCATCCACAGGTCTCCAGCCAGGCACTGGAATTTAAAGAGGTGATAGGAACTTCTAACAGGCAATGAAGTGCTTCTTTTCTGGCCAGAGACCATTTGAACAGACAGAACAAGTAACTACAATGAAATGCAAAGGAAAAGGTTAATTCGGGATATGCCTGGCGCAGTCAACTGCAGCATAAGCACAACTAACCTCTAATTATTTCCTATTATTTTGCAAATGTCAAAGTATGGTCTTTAAAGATGCTCAGCATTTGTCAGAAACATGATTTCATTACATTTTAATCAGCGGCAGAATAATTCACTGAGCAAGTGAGTTTCATGACAGGAATTCAACGAGAAAAGCTCACTTACAACGCAGTTATGTTCCTCTGTCAAAGACAACACCACTCAGAGGAAAATTTGAGACATTAAGAGTTAATACGATTTGCTCCGAAGAAATGAGCTGCAAATGATTTTCGCACTCCAGAAGGAAATTAGTTTTCCCATTTTAAGAGGTGAACAGAAGAACACTTTGCTAATACAAAGAAGTGTACAGAGCAGCATACTTGATGAGACTTCATGGTTTACTCTACCCCTTTAAGCAAAATAAATAAATTCTAAAAATAAAATAAAATAAAATAAAATAAAATAAAATAAAATAAAATAAAATAAAATATCAAGCCCTAAACAACAGCCCCGAGCCACTATATTCCACTCACTGCAATGCTACGCATTAGGAAGTTTTAAGAAAGAGCAAATTCTGATTCATTAATGGGCAACACTAATTCCTTATTTAAGATGTCAGTTAACAGCAACTGAAAGCATCCCTATTCCACCCTTCTTTGTGGAAAATGTATTTTTCACAGCAAGAACTTGAGCTGCAGAGACTGTGACACAGAGCAGAAGTGAGATAGGCACAGAAAGGGTGAAGCTGTAAGAAAAAAACCCTCCAGGAGCAGATCCCGGCGCATTTTCCTGGGCGGTTTCTCCAGGGCACAGCCCACCCCATTTCCCCACTCATCTGAACGATCCCTACCACGCTCACGCTCAGAAAGCTCCATCACCTTCAGGACTTCTTCATCGGACTTGAGGTTTCTGCAGCCAAGTTGAAATGTGGAAGACTTTTCTCAACATCAATGCATTGGGGCGGGCGTTGTGGGGTTTGGTTTTTTGTTTGTTTTGTTTTTTGGTTTGTTTTGTTTTTAACGAGACAACTCAAAGAGTCTTCATTGTTTTAATGAACCAAAAGAAACTCACAGCATAAAGATTTCAGAGATGTAGACAACTAATACCAAAACTAAACGTAACCCTGGTTCAGTTTCTGTTTACTTCACTTTTATGATATACAAGGTGATTTATTGAAAACATCTTTTATCCAGCTTCCCTTGTGTATCGCAATTCAGTCTTAGCATTTAACAGGACAGGACTTGAAAAAAGTTAAACTACTTCCCTGGTGTGTCTGCCTTCATCGCTAAGTTCTGTCACCTGCAATACAAGATANGGCAGTTGATGAAATTCTCCAAGAACAGGATAGACAAGTAAGGCTTGTTTGCATCTGATACAAGGAAGCTGATGAGCATCTGTAATTCGCAACAAAATCAACAAAATAGCTGATCAATGACTATCATGGAACCATCCACAGGTCTCCAGCCAGGCACTGGAATTTAAAGAGGTGATAGGAACTTCTAACAGGCAATGAAGTGCTTCTTTTCTGGCCAGAGACCATTTGAACAGACAGAACAAGTAACTACAATGAAATGCAAAGGAAAAGGTTAATTCGGGATATGCCTGGCGCAGTCAACTGCAGCATAAGCACAACTAACCTCTAATTATTTCCTATTATTTTGCAAATGTCAAAGTATGGTCTTTAAAGATGCTCAGCATTTGTCAGAAACATGATTTCATTACATTTTAATCAGCGGCAGAATAATTCACTGAGCAAGTGAGTTTCATGACAGGAATTCAACGAGAAAAGCTCACTTACAACGCAGTTATGTTCCTCTGTCAAAGACAACACCACTCAGAGGAAAATTTGAGACATTAAGAGTTAATACGATTTGCTCCGAAGAAATGAGCTGCAAATGATTTTCGCACTCCAGAAGGAAATTAGTTTTCCCATTTTAAGAGGTGAACAGAAGAACACTTTGCTAATACAAAGAAGTGTACAGAGCAGCATACTTGATGAGACTTCATGGTTTACTCTACCCCTTTAAGCAAAATAAATAAATTCTAAAAATAAAATAAAATAAAATAAAATAAAATAAAATAAAATAAAATAAAATAAAATATCAAGCCCTAAACAACAGCCCCGAGCCACTATATTCCACTCACTGCAATGCTACGCATTAGGAAGTTTTAAGAAAGAGCAAATTCTGATTCATTAATGGGCAACACTAATTCCTTATTTAAGATGTCAGTTAACAGCAACTGAAAGCATCCCTATTCCACCCTTCTTTGTGGAAAATGTATTTTTCACAGCAAGAACTTGAGCTGCAGAGACTGTGACACAGAGCAGAAGTGAGATAGGCACAGAAAGGGTGAAGCTGTAAGAAAAAAACCCTCCAGGAGCAGATCCCGGCGGATTTTCCTGGGCGGTTTCTCCAGGGCACAGCCCCCCCCATTTCCCCGCTCATCTGAACGATCCCTACCACGCTCACGCTCAGAAAGCTCCATCACCTTCAGGACTTCTTCATCGGACTTGAGGTTTCTGCAGCCAAGTTGAAATGTGGAAGACTTTTCTCAACATCAATGCATTGGGGCGGGCGTTGTGGGGTTTGGTTTTTTGTTTGTTTTGTTTTTTGGTTTGTTTTGTTTTTAACGAGACAACTCAAAGAGTCTTCATTGTTTTAATGAACCAAAAGAAACTCACAGCATAAAGATTTCAGAGATGTAGACAACTAATACCAAAACTAAACGTAACCCTGGTTCAGTTTCTGTTTACTTCACTTTTATGATATACAAGGTGATTTATTGAAAACATCTTTTATCCAGCTTCCCTTGTGTATCGCAATTCAGTCTTAGCATTTAACAGGACAGGACTTGAAAAAAGTTAAACTACTTCCCTGGTGTGTCTGCCTTCATCGCTAAGTTCTGTCACCTGCAATACAAGATATTAAAAAAAAAAAAACCCTAAAATCAGAATCATTGCTTTTATAAATTGGACAAATGTCCAGAAAAAAAAAAAGATAAATTCGTTTTTCCTCATTTTCCAGATTTAAGACATAAATTTAAAACTGTATTTGCTCTTTCAGAGTCTAATTTTAAAAAGATAATATATTGCTCCACAGCATATATTAAACATATGGATTGATCTTGGTGTTTTAAAGGGACTTAGCAAGGATGTATACCAATATAAGGTATTTACAAAGAAATTATTTTGAATAGAATTTGTCTATTCTTATAGGACAATAGGGCATCTTGCAGGAGAGGCTTAAATTCCATGTTTGTTTGTTTCAATGCAACAACATTAAGATAAAAGGGAGATAACAAGTTATGCTGAGAGTATGCCTATGAACATGTTGTTTTGACAGAAAGCTCTGAACTTATAAATCAAGTTATTATAACATTTATAGTATCTTCTCTTACATGCTAAACAAAACAGTTCACAGTGATAAAACAAACAGCACCTCTGTGGTCTGAAAGGAAAGAGAAAAAAACCCACGAAGAAGTAATAATTAAAGCAAAAAATAATAGTCCATCAAAAAATTCAGTGCCAAATTACACTGTACCACCAATGTCAAAGAAAACAGAGGCCATAATTAACAAATCCACAACCTAAAGCGTTCAAGATCCACCTTTCTTCTTCAGCAGGGCCTTAATTCTGCAAAGCAGCACCCATCCCTATGCATTTCCAGCAGATTGGAATACACAAATGTGTTGATACCTGAGTGCACATGGATGAGGAAGGAGGAAACATTCAGCACTTGAAAGGACCCGGCCCTATAAAATCTGCCCAGTCAGTCACAAAGGACACATTTTATGAGCAACTTTATGGCAGTGCAGGAGGTTGTCCTTGTGGGAACAGAAGGGCACAGCTCATGTCCCACCTACTGCCGGATCTGAGAGATACTTTCCCTAGTAAAGGAATAAACCAGCACATTTTTACACCCATCTACAACAAAACTGGAGTAATGTTAATAATGTGAGTGCAGACTGGATATACAGAGCAAGGAAAGTCCTAACAAGAGCAGGAAAAGTTTTCAAGGATGTTACGGTTATACTACAAAAAGTTATAGATTAACTACTGCTTTGTGTGATTATTCTAGGGCTGAAGCATCACGTGTACCACAGACAGAAACAAAACTGAGATTCATGATAGTTCCCACATTAGGGAAAGGGAATGACTCCCACTTCCCAAAATGTAGCATTGTTCCAAAAAATCACCACCTCTTGTTTATGTTCCTACCACTGAACAGGAAAATACACACTGGACTGAGGCATCAGTGACTGATTCATAAAATAAAATTATTATTCTTGGCAGACATAAAAAACTATTTCAAGTTGATGTTTCGTGTTCTCCCTCTTGATTTTGTCTCCAAATACTGAGCTCATACTAAACTTTCCTGAATTTCCCAATACCATGCTGAAGAAAGACAAGATTTGTGACTGCAACTTTCAAAGTTGTCTTCATTTCTCATTCTCCTGAAGATGCACAAGCCATTGCAACCACACAAGTAACTTGAGACATCTGAATGTAAAAATCCTTCAGCCAGTATTTTTGACCTCTGTGTACTCATAAATACAGACCCAAGTATGATCCCATCTTACAGCCAAGTTTCAAGTATGAGAATTTTACCCCCATTTTTATGGTTTTTTCCCTTGTTCCTGAGGCATTTACACACAAACCTTTCCATTGTGGTTTATTTTATTTAGGCTTGACTGTGATTTTAACATTAAAAAAACAAACTATAGAGATAAATCTGAATTAAGCAGAAGTGACTGGTTGCTATTGCCTTTCTCTACTGGATAAACATGAAGTGTGTTTTAACTTGCCCAGCTTTTCCTACAGGATGAAACAGGAATTGTGAACATGACCTTGCTGTGTATCCAGGAGAATCTAGGGTGTGCTTGTTCCTGGTTTCAGATAATTCTCATTTCTAGCTCGTTCCCACTCCCATATCCAACAGTCACTGCTCCCTCCCAGAACAGACTGGATACAGAAAAAAGCACAACTATTTTCCCTTCAAATTTTAGGAATGAACAATTTCAGAGATTCCAGATTGATTTCAGCGTAAGCGATTAAGGAATTGAATAATTCTGAGTAGAAGACTTTCTGAAGGAGAAATTATCACAGAAATTATTTGGCAGCCACAGTGACAGCAAGTGCTCCGGTACCTACTGCAACACGCTGGTTTTTATCAGTGTAGGATGCTATACTTAAACTGCACAAATGTATCACAGCCAGAGCTAGGAAGAAAAGTGAGTTGTGGCAGGCAAGAGCATTATTCCAAATGCAATTTTTTTGCACCTCTAGAATGACAAAAGATATTTAAATTGTATTTAGATGTGCAAATTTGGTACTTCAAACATGAGATCACACAGCTTGTTCCAGGAAAACTAAATTAATGCGACCAAAACCAGCAAAAAGTTTGTTCAGTATCACATAAAACCAGAACCTGTACAAACACCAAAATTACTCTGAAACAAAGGAAAGTAATGGATATTTTCCTACCGAAAAACTGATGATGCCTTGCATTCATATATTCAGTTTATATATCCTTACCTATGAAACAGTATATATAGTATATAAAATACTTTATATTATATACCCTATGAAATAGTATGTGTATGTATATAAAAAAATTATGAAAGTAAAAGATTGAAGGGGTGAATCTTTCATTTCAAGGACAGAACAGGAACAAAGAAGAAATTCTCTAGTGTGAGGGTGGTGAGGCCCGGCACAGGCTGCCCACAGAAGCTGTGGATGCCCCATCTCTGGAATTGTTCAAGGCCAGGTTGGATGGGGCATGGAGCAACCTGGGATAGTGGAGATGTCCCTGCCCTTGGGCTGAGGGGGTTGGAGTGAAATGATCTCCGACATTCCTTCCAATCCAAACCATTCTGAGCTTCTGTGGCAGCCTCCCAACTCTGTGTAAGAAAACCTCAGACATTAAGTCCTCACAATTATAACCAGAACAAAATGCCCTTAATTTTAGGTTCAGAAACACATGCAGAAAAGCCCACGTTCTGCCAGACCTGGTTAGTTGACAAAACATTAACTGACTGACCTGACAGGCACCACCCCTACGTGCCCATCCCACTTCCGTGCCAGAGGACACTGATTGGAACAGCTCGGGGTGCAAATCTTAATTTCTTTGCAGCTCTTTTGATAACATAACACAGGAATCAGCCCTGAACTTGGAACAGATACACAGCTCCTGTCACCTGAGCAGTGCCTTTCCCCTCTGGGAAGGGGCTGGGATGGATATCTGCAGCACACACATGCTCCTATTTGACAGGTACAGCTATATACAACCATAAATCAGAGACCTTTTAATTCTGCCAGGATGAGTCAAGAGTGCTGCAATCAAACACCTGAATGAACAAAAAGCTGCTGTTCAAGTACCTGGCAATGCAATTTGTTGTATGGGAATCATTTGTTACAATCAAACTGAAAAGGTTGCTGTACTCCAAAGTATCTTTGTGGCAATTCTTCAGATTATCTCGGCCAATCATCGTGACACAGCCGAGACAAAACCCCCTTTGAGTTGAACCCACTGAGATTTCAGGTACATGATTCCTACCATCTCCCCATACCAGCACAACAGATCATTGCTGTGTTGCAAACTTGTTAGCAGAAAGGTTGTGAGAAGAGTTTGAATCTTATTGCCCCTTATCTTCCAAAATCAGCTAAGAAGATACAGAACACACCCAGTTCCTTCCCACTCTCCTTCCCAGAAATAAAGATGTAACAGGACCGCAGACCATTACTCACCCTGCAATCGCTTATGATGAAAATGTTCCTTGCTTCAATGACCTTTATATGGACGTTAAAGGAGAAAATTAAATTGGTATGGGAATCCATGACCAAATACTGGCAATTAAGTGATTAATTTTGCTTCATCAAGAGGTATAGTTCAAGTGAGAAAAGTGTGGTTTTACTTTTAGTTCTACAGCATACCCAACTTAAGCAAAAAGTTCAGCTTTCAGTCTCAAAATGCCACATTTCAGTTCATTACCCTCATCCCCTGCTGATGTGACCCTGCACAGGACATCACTGAATTGCTCAATTGCTGGGAGCCGCTGTCCCAAGTCACAGCAGAACTGAAGTTCACACTGATTTTGCTCCTGTATTTACTCAAGGTGAGGAGACTTATGCCATGGAAAAAGCTGTTTCTCCTCAGATATTTCCTTGGTAAAGCAAGGGACAATAATTCATTTGCAGATCCAATTTCAAGAGAAAGCACAAACCCCTAGTGCTTGCTGTTATGGATCTGAAATCACTGGCAGCAGAAACACTAATTCAGAAAGCAGTGACAGTGCTTGGGGAAAGGATTAAGCAATCTCCCCTCTGGCAAAGTAACAAACCTTGGTTATCAAATAAATAAATGAAAAAAAAAAAAAAAAGGAGTTTGTTTACAGGTTACTTGCAGTGAAATTACTCAGGAGGACTGAATACACACAGAAATGCTTTTCTTAACATCTACGCTAAGCGACATTAAATATCAGAAGAGGACAGTCCTACCCTCTTCCCTTATGCCAATAAATACAGAATCACCCAGTGCTGGGCAACCACCAGTTACCTCCAGACCTCAGCAACCCCAGTCCCTGACAACCCCTCAGGGCAAACTGGCACTGGCAGTTCTCAACATGGATTCAACAGGAGATACTGCAGTGATCTCATTGTTTTTGCATGATGATGGAATCTTCATGAATGATACAATATTTTTTTTAACTCCTCTAATCAAATAATTTATGATGTCCTGTACTTAAGTTTCTTTTAATGTAATACTTACAAAGATATTTCCTTATGTCTGGCTTTTGTTTGTTGTGCTGCATTATATTCAGCAGCTTGCACAGGCTTCCTGTTTTAAGTAACTCCATTAACAAATACACATCAGGTCATGAATTTAGGAATACTAGTGAGGGTTTTTTTTTCCAGACAATTAATGAAAAGTACATACTCTTTGCTGGCACATCAAAATTTTTACAAGACGTTAATTTGCAACTATTCTATTTCAGCAACACTACAGCAAGCAAAGGATTGAGAAGAGCCTAAAACATTTCTTACAAATATAACACCAGCCACAGAAGCTAATTTCAGTACCATAGTCCTACCAATAAATCTTCCAAAAGAGACAATGCCCAATGAACAGCATTTGCTAAAAACACAAAAACAGGCAAG
This sequence comes from Donacobius atricapilla, assembly GCA_013397315.1. NCBI lineage: Eukaryota > Metazoa > Chordata > Aves > Passeriformes > Mimidae > Donacobius > Donacobius atricapilla. The sequence continues at coordinate 205,592 of WBMY01000729.1, forward strand.
AGATCCTCTTTGGTATCTAATGTTGAAATACTGCAACTGTTGGCAGGCTAACTGGGCAAGACAAATTATGTACATGTCTGTAGATATACATTACATACAGAAGATAAATACATACAAACACACAATGGGACTTGTGAAAAAGAAATTTCAAATATAAACCGAATAAGAAAGTGATTAGGGCTATGAACTCCTGGTTAACTTTTCTGCTTAATGCATCATTTCCAACAATGAAACATTCACTTGGATGCCAACTTCCACACTTTGCTCTTAGGCCTGTTTTCTAATGCTTCTTTAAAAGGATATTTGAAACATTCTGTTTTCCTTACTGAAGTTTTAGGTTATTTCCAGGCACCTCAGAATTTAATTCCAAGCTGGTTCACTGGCTCATTACCAGGTGCTACAACTGATAAGATCGCACATCTCGATTACCCAGGGAATGCCAAATGCTCCCCCAGCCCTTAAAACAATCACTTTCCTTTCTTGGAAAAATATCTCAAGCTCCATCTTCCATTCCAGTCGTCTTTGAATAGGGAACAATCACCCCAGTGGGAATGCAGCCGACTCCCAGAGCTGCATAGCTGTATTTTTAAGAATATTGCACTATCACACACTGTGCTATAACACTGAAGGAGAGAACCCCCCTTGCTTTTCCAGATTACTTTCCACCTTTAAATATATACAGGCATATCAGGAATATGATACTCTAAGCAAGCCAGTCTAGTGGAAGTGTCCCTGCCCATGGCAGGGGAGCTGGAACTGGACAGGTTATTTTTACCGTCCCTTCCAGCCCAAACCATTCTGTGATTTTATCAACTTTTTAAACTGCCTTTGAAAATTATCAGTTTGATGACATTATTTTTTTTTTCTTTCTACAAAAAAACCCAAAAAAACCCAGGAATTGAAGAGATGCTTTTTAAGGTTTGCAAGTCTCACAGCTCAAGAAGCTACAAGTTATTAAGTTTAACAAAAGTTTAGACAAGTTTACCATTCAGAAGGAAAGGACCATGTAGTTAGTCAACAGCAGAATGTCAAGTGACAGACCAGACTCGTCCTAGTTGTAATGCCCTCAGACACCAAGGAAAAAACACCTAATGTCACTCCTGAACTACACCTATAGATCAACGAAAAAATGCAAGAGCAGGTGTAACTGAAGCTCACTAAGATGCAGCAGAACACGCATACAAAAAGAATGGCTTTTTACCTTCCTGATACACAAGAACAATTATATTTCCATGTTACATATACAATGCCTGTGTCAAAGAAGCAGGGTATCTTGCTTTAGAGATTATTTACCTGCTTACAACCCTCAGACTATCAGCAATTTCCCTTACTCTGTTTTCTATGACTATTGTCCCTCTTTGTGATCACCTATCACCTAAAAACCTAAGGGCCTGTTGGACTGAAAGTTAACTCTTAGCAAAACAGCAGAGATATATGACATGGAGAGGAAGGAAAAACAGCTCTGAACTCTTCTCTTATGCATCCAATTGTCTTGCTTATATTCAACACAAGACCAACAGGTCTCATCTGAACACACCCCCTGAATCAGCAGGGCTCACCCCAAAATCAACGCACAGCATTTAATTTGGAACTGCTTCTCTCTTTAAAAAAAGATTGCAACATTTGTGATGGGGTAAAACTCTTCCCCAGCAGATTAAATACATTTCACAACACAGACAGGTTTAATTTTTAAATGTATCTTTTAATCAGGACAAAGTTTTTGACTGAATTTGGCTTCATTATTTTAAGCCAGTATAGACTTTCCATGTTAGTTTGAAGGGCTGAGTTCAAGGACTGTGATCACTCTGCACTAACAACTCACACGGCACACACTGAACTACACTGATTAATTGTTCAAAAATGACTAAACAGAGCTCTTCTGGAAGATATTCAAGAAACTTCCTCCTCCTTGGGGCGGATAATTCACAGACCTATAGCAGAGCTGCCCAACTACCCTTGGCTGTCATGTTTACACTGCTTTCACCCAGTTACTGTGTGAGGTTAAAGTGGCAGGAATTCACAGGAAACACAAGAAAAAAGTTCACCAGCAAAAGTATCTAAGTCAAAGTGCAATACATTGTTAATGATCTTAACAAAGTTCAGAGCTGTTAGTGAAAAGTCTTTAATAATCCATGACTACTTTCTAGTCTGCTGTTAGAGGCAGAAAGGAAACATCCCTGTATGATACCAGCAGAAAGTTTCAGCACTTAGCTGGGAAAGGAGTAGTGATTGATCAGGGATCAAGACACCCCCTTGCAGCATCTCCTGAAGTCGTAACTGAGCTCCCGGATGATTATTCCGTAAGACCTGACATTTTAAGTTTCAAGTTACTTAATGAGAGGGAGCAAGCAGCCAATAAAGTCTTACTCCCATCCTGACTAAAGTAATACAGACTTATAGAGAAGACATATGCCAGCAACAAAATACACACTTCATTCACCCATCAGAATACCCTCAAATCTGGCATGTGCAGATCCAGACTAAATGATTCAATTCAATAACACGAGGTAGATTAGATTTAGATGTGAAGAGGAGGCAAAAAAGCAACAACACAGATTGGCACAAATGCTTCCTAAAGCAAGCATCTTCTCTGTTGCAGTTTTACAGACAGAGCCACAGAATTGGCTGCAATTAGGTCATCCCACGCTATCGCTAAGAAGATTTGACGATTTCAGATTTAAGAATGCTAAAAAAAAATGGAAGCTCTGGATGAACACAGACTCACTGAAATATTTCAAAGGCTTTTCAAACAACAAACATTTGCTGAGATCACACCTGGTACAATGAAAGCTTAATCTGTCCCATTCAAAAGAGAACAGAGCGCTTAGAAAAAAGTTATGGATAATAAAACATACACATCAAGATCACGTTTTAAGACATTATAAAATACTTAAAACTTCTATCAGTTTTTTTCTACAGGTAACATGAAGCTTTAACAGATAAACCAAAGAGCCAGAATAAAGAGATTAGAACTAAATGGTTCTCTCATTAATATATTACCTTTCTTGGACTGCAGATATCTCACAGCCCTTATCAAAGTAGGCCAGATCCGTCTCATTTCCCTAAGGTTAAGCCGGTGAACAGTACACAGAGTAATCATCGACTAAGGCATGGCCACCATTCAATGACAAATATAGCTCAAGCTATTTCTCATCTGTCCTATTTTTTGGGGAGGCTGCTATGAAGCTTTTCTAGAAATCATCACAACTGGCAGCTGTGAAAGATCCTGGTGCCTTTGTCCTCTTATGCAACTCCTGGTGTCCCCCTTCTCCCCCCAACAGGAATAACAAGAGATTACAGGGCTGCTCTCCATATTTTGGGGCAGAGGGGATGGACAAGCAATCTTCCCTGGAGTTATGTTCTGAGAACACAGGCGACCAGAGGAAGAGACGGCATCATTTTAAATTCATTTTAATTGCTGGAATGGGTGTGGGGGAATCAATACCTTTTACCAGGGCCCAGTGCAGCCATCCCCACCCCTGCTGGGGGCTTCCTCCCCGACTGGAGTATAGGGGAGAAACTGATCCCTTAATACTAACCAGCCTGAACAGCAGATGGCAAAAACTTGCTTTTACTTTCAGAAGACTCTTCTTCCCTACTTTTAAAAGTTACTTTCTGGGAAGTACCTTCATCCTGACCCTCGCAATAGTCCAAGGAGATGAATCCCAATTTCAGCTAATACTTTTGTTATACAATTTATGACACGCAGATCTGGCACTGTTGTCACCCCTTCAGGGTAAACAAGTTTTACTAAAAGCAAAGGACACTGTGTTTTAGGTTTGTTTCCCACTACCGTTACTCATTGTTTAATAACTATTAGTCCCCAGTGAGCTGACAGGTTCTGCACTTCATGAAACCAGGGTGTGGTGTTCCAACTTCTCCCATTTCTAAGTCGTTTCTACTCTGTGTGTTACTATACTATGTCAATGTGTGGCAAAGACTAGCCTGAGTATTTCTCAAAGGGGGAAAGCAGGCAAGACAAAGTCAGTGTTAAATACTTCTTCGTGTGTCTTCCTAATCACTAGACAATAAAAATTGTGAGTAAATTTAATGTTGTTTTCTCAAGACAACTAATTAGCAGCTATGCCTATGAAATCCTTATTTCAGATACGTTTACCCTGAACTTCTGAGGTAACTGGCTGCCTGTGATCCAAGATTACGGTGATGCAATACTTGACTGCCAGTTTCTCTTCCAAAAAAGAAAGTACATTGAAATGAAAGCAAGCACGAGGAAAGTTATGCTTACAACCAGCAACACTCAACTTTTTACGGTTGTCTTCCATCTAAGGAAGATTTGATTCTTTGGCTACTAACAGAATATCAACCTTAATCCCTGTACACTCACATCCACAACTCCAGTATAAAACTAACGTCCAAATGACAATACGGTAAATATTAATGTCTTGGGGTGCAAATGAAGATTATCACGTGAATGACTTTCCCATGTCCATCCAACTATTGTTAAACCTCGATTTCAAGTCCAACCCTCTCATTGTAATAAATTCATGCTCCGTGGCTACTTATTGTCTCAGTTTGGAGGTGGATAATAGAGGTGGCAAATTCGGAGACATCAAGTAAAAAGATGCGAGTCTTCCACTGTAAACGCTCCCTACGATCAGGATTAAACACTTCAAAACTACTTCTAAACGGTCAGTGAAAGCAAACTCAACCTCGCAGTGCCTTCAAAACACAAAGATCACAAACAAAGCCGTCAGATCCTCAAATCAGTGCAAGTACAAACCAAACGACTCAAGCGCTCTTTTCATTTCAAATCATTCTTAAAGCCAGAGAGAGAGGAAAAAAAAAAATCCTGAAGCATCCCAGCTGTCAGGTGAGGAAGCTCCTGCGGAGGGGCAGCTCCGCACTGCAAGCGCATGACCAGAATATTTTATTTCCTAGCTTGGCTTTGACAGGAAAAAAAACCCACAGAACCACAGGTGGTAAAACGTTAAATTAAGAGGGAGAGGAAAATACATACAGATATACACACACACATTTAAAGAAAAGGTCGGAATACCTTTAGCCCAGCAAATGGGGAAGGGGCTGCAGCCGCTTTTCTCCATGCAGCCCGCACCTGCCCGCCTCGGGGGCTGCTGCCCGGCCACCTCCAGCAGCCACATACACAGAGCGCGCTCGATGCCGGCCAGCTCCGGCACACAATGTCCCGATTCAGAGCTCCGGGCTCTCGCGGGGGGAGCCTGGAGCCGCCTGGACGTGCCGGATCCCGGGCAGAGGAGGGAGCCGCGGCCCTCCCCGGGGCGGTGCGGCTTCACCTGGCCGCGGGGGGAGCGCGGTGCCCCGGCCGGCCCGGGGCTCCAGCGCGCTCCGCAGCGGGGAAGCCGCGCCGCTGCCTCATCTCCCGCCGCCCCGGAGCATCAACCACCGCCTCGTCCTCCCCCGGCAGCGGGGCCGAGGCGGAGCGAGCCCTGCGGAGGAGGGCGGGCAGGGGCGGGAGGCGATTACCCGGCTCCCATTAATATGCTAATCCCCGTCTGCTGCCCGCGCCCGGCAGGCTCCGCTTCACCCTCTGCGCAAAGACAGAGCACTGGAAACGGCGCCCGGCGCGGCTGCGGAGCGGCCTCGCTTCGCCGCCGCCGCTGCTGCTGTTCCCGGGGGCCCCGCACCGCCCCTTGCCCTGCCGCACCCGCGGTTTGCCATCGCTTTTACACATCTGCTGTGTCCGCTTATGGACACAAGTTCCAGGTATCCTAAAAGCGCAAAACTTCCCTGGAAACGCACGGGAACTTCCCTATAAGCGCTGGAGAACTTCCCCGAACTTCAGCAGGATTTGGGGTCACACCCTCCAGCAGCACTTGCCTCACTCCACGAGATGATGGAGGGAAGAAACCTGGCAGTGCAGCTTTGCCCGAAAGAATGAATATCGCAGCCCACGCCAGTCCTCGCTCAGTGCCACATGCAGCCCCCTCTAAACCCGGAGCTTCTTTATTGATTTCTCAGCAGAAGGCAAAGGTCACCTCAAACATTCACCCCAGATGGTGAACGGCCTTTGTTTCTTCTTAACTTTGCAGCACCTACCATCAAAACTGCTTACAAACAGCTTTATTTTAAAATGGTGAGTATAAACACTGCAAAGCCTATGTTTATAATAATCACACATCCAGGCAGAATGTGTATATGGATATAAAGCAAATATCCGTTTTGCTCACAGCAAAGTATTTCACAAAAATTATAAATAACTGATTCAGCTAGAATATGTATTAAAATCAACAGGAACAAGACTCACACATCATTAAAGCTCTTTATATATTCCACGGTAATCTCTTCTCACTCCCAGCCCTCAGAAGTGAGGCGTAAGGCTTATCCAAGACTAGAACCAAAAGGGAATTAATCTAAAGCCAGCAGCCTTCAACTTAACCTATCTGCCTACTTGTAGCAGCATGCACTTGTCTACAGCATATGTTTAATTACCATTCTTTACTGCCATCTCATTTCTCAATATACTGACTGGCCTTGCAGAATTAGTGGTGTATGTCAAAATTCCTGATAAAAAAGAGAAAAAGAAGAAAGGAAGCAGCAACTGCATTTAAGTATTGTCTGCTTCTCTATTTAAACGAGAAAAAATATCCACTGGAAAAAAAAAAAAAAGAGGGAGAGAGGGAGAGATTAGGCCACAACCAGGCCCATCAGATGTTCTGCATCACTGCTCAGGCACAAAGCTCTTTCTGGGGCTGAAGAAAGCCAAAGGGAACTGAAGACATGCCTGGGTGCCTTCCTCCCCCCACCACAAAGTTTTCCAACCTCCTCAGTGCTTCAGACGGACAAACGCTTCCAGCGACAAGGTCGAGTGTATTTACCGTCGATAATAAAGGAAAACATGCTACAGTAATATGTAACCCCCCAATTATTGCAGTTCTGTGGGTACAGACGGGGCACAGACAGGCTCAACGCCGCCCTGGTTCCCGCTGCAGCTGGCAGGGCAGGAAAGCTGCTTTTGCACATCCTCTGCCATGGGCTTCCTTGGCCACCGTGAGCAAGTCAGACTTGTTTCCTTAGAAAAAGGAAACAGCAGATACTGCTTCAGTTTTCCGTAAGTTGGTTTGATCTGTGCTCTCGGGTGTAAAATATATTTTAAAAAATGTGTTTCTTCCATAAAAAGAAAATGTTTTCAAGAAAGGCAGATAAAAAAATATCAAGAAGTAAAAAGGGGAAGGTGTAAATTAAATTTTATTCATGAAGACAAAACCCTTTAAATATCAACTGGTACGTGCACTGCCAAGGAGACTTTTAATAAACAGAATGTGTGGACTCTGTATTCTTTACACTTTTAACAGATGAGGTTAATACAGATTATCAATCCAAGTGTCAAGAGATACTGCCAGCTCATATAATACCAGTGTTATATGCATTCTTCTCAAGGACATACCTTCTTGTTTTTGTATTAGACTACAAAATGAAGGTGAAAGCTAAGTACTTCATAGCATGAGAATTTTTTGAATTCAATTTTAGAAGCTATCCAACATTTTACACTCTATGTATTTTTTCATTTAAATCAAGTGCTTCCATGATGCTTTTTTAAAAATATCTATTTGTTATTGTAAGAAGTACACAGTAGACATAAGCTCATTCTCTTCATTCAAGTAACATGATCATCTTTTTCTGCACAAAAAAAGGGCCAAAAGCATAAAATTTATGTTCTGAAGATATTCGTAAGCCCCAAAATTCCAAGTTGCAGGGAGGAAGGCAGGCAGGAATGGAGCAGCAGACACGGCACAAAGTAAAAAAAAAACGAACTTGAGAAGTTAAATACACCTCCAGTATACCTAAGATTGAGTATTTACGACATTTTATAAATACTGCTCATCGAGTAGGTATCTGAGTAGCATTTATGTAATCTGTTTTAAGTAACGCCAATCAGATTATACCATTTATGAGGTAAGAAACATCTGTCAGAAATTAGGGCTGTGCAACAGGAGCATTGGTTCTTGTTGTGCAAGATGCATTTGCTGACTCACACTGATAGTATCTGCATAGTAGATTCTGTGTAAGAGATGATGATAACAGCTATCAAAGAAAAACCTAAAAAAATATTTATTAAAAAAAAAAAACTCCTAAGTTTTTACTAAGAATATGTACTGTCTGTTTTCCTGAAGCACACATTCAAACGAGAAAAAAAGCTCAGACTGCCCCCAAAACAACAGACAGGCCAAGGTCAGCTAAGAAATGGCATTTTGCCCCAAGGAAATTCAAATTAAGACTTTTCTGCTGTGACTATGATTTTGGTTGCTCAATTTCAGCCTTCTTTTAAAGACTACTGATTATCAGCTTTTGGAAAGCAAGAGGGGAGGAAAAAAGTCAGCAGCTTTTTTTTAGTTGTATCAAGGTATTTAGTTTTTAAAATTTGATCCCATTGATGTCACCATATACCACAAAGCTTTGGGGAACAAAGGGTTAAACAATGGGCTTTTGTTTTTAATAACTGTGAGACATATAAAAGGTTGTCTGATTTTTTTTCCCCTCAAGCTTATCCAAACAAAAATAAAGATCTGTAAGGCCCATCAGACAAACTGGCGAACCTTGGCTTTCTCCACGGTTATGTCCGGAGCTCCTGGGGGTGTCCCAGAGATCTCATCAGCACAGAACTGACCACAGTTTCTCCCTCAGTAAATGGCATCATTAGGAACTCTCTGCTATTCAACTCATTTTTTTCACATCACTTAATATCTATATTCATCAAATTTTGATCAAAGTGGTTGGCAAGTTGGAGCACTGTTAGGAAGGGGACCAGGACACAACCAAACAGGGAATTCTCCAAGTTCCACTGCCCCGAGAAACCAAACTGAACTCAGGGTTTGGAAACTGAAGCAAACAGACAGATCGGTACCAGAGCAGTGCGGGAGAACAGAACAGAAATTTGCTTTTCATTTCCTCTTCTGCAACACCTCAGCCACCAGATGAACAGAACAGCAACAGAGATCTCCTCCACGGGAGAAAAGAGCAGCCTGTTCACTTGTTAAAACAAAAATTAAGAGCTACAGCCAGAGCACAGCATCAGCATTAGGGCTGGAGGCACCTCTGCTCTGGGTGAGCGTGAGGGAGTGGGAAATGTTAGCCTGGAGAAGGCTCCAGGGAGACCTTAGAGCCCCTTCCAATCCCTGGAGAGGGACTTTTGACAAGGGCACATGGTGATAGGACAAGGAGGAATGGCTTTGAACTGAAAGAGTATGTGTTTAAGTATTAGGAAAATGTTCTTCACTATGAGGATGGTGAGTCACATGCAGAGAAATCGTGGATACCCATCCCAGTAAATGTTCAACGCCAGGCTGGATGGAGCTTTGAGCAACTTGGTCTGATATAAGGTGTCTGTGTCTTAACAGGGTGGTGGGAAGCAGATGATCTTGAAGGTCCCTTCACACCTAAACTATTCTGTGATAATGATGGTGATACTTAATATTATTATTTTGGACTCAATAATTCATAGTCTTAGCCACTTCATGGGCTACCATTTATCACTCTAGGAATTACTAGAAGCTGAAGAACAGAAGCATTGTTTTGAAGGAGATCTGCATATTCATGTAGGAGATGAAGAAGAGTTCACTGCATTCATCTTGCTGATAAAGGAAGTTTTCAAAGTTAACTCTTAGAACAAGCACAGAATTTTTCTGGTAGAGCCACAAATGCTTTCTACCATGAAAATTGCAGCCCATAAATTGAGAGTGCCTGATGAATGTTCTAAAAATTAAAATATGTTTATTGATCAAGTAGCAATCTTCTGCATCCGAATTAATTTGCTTTTCCACGTTGGTATGAACCTAAACATGCTGTCCAGACACTGCAACTGCTCCATAATCTTCATTCATCTTCATTCCCTCAAGTTAGTTCTTTGTGTGAGATTTTTCTAAATATTCTAATTATTCTTTGCACGTATGCATTATTTAAGAGTGGAAAATATTATCTACATTAAGTTTCCTCTTAGCCAAACAAACATCATCTTTCTTCACAGGAACTACTGAAAAATGGTACATTATAACAAATCTAAAACAACAACTCCTGATCGCTGTCTCACTCTAAACTCAGGTTTGCTAAGGTTTTTGGAAATCTACCTTGGATTACCTGGTCTCTAAATCTATCAACCTCGCCCCCAAGCAGCCCCTTTCTGCTCCAGCCACACCTTCTCAAACTCATGTCTCCTCCTGAACACCCTTTGCCGAAGGGCACAGAGGAGAACAGGGTGATGGGCTCCAGGACCTCCAAGGGTCTCTGGAGACTGAGAAGCTCCATCATCATTACCCTGCCCCAAGAAATGGTCTTTCTTATTTAGCTATGAGCATTCTGACAGGCAGAACCGAAAGAAAAACTGTATTTCACTTTAAGTGTCAAAATCCAAGCCCGTTTTTTCAACAGAAATGATTCAGCACAACTGAGAAGCAGCATCACCTCCGTGAATTCATTTTCGACTTTGCAATATGAGCAAACTCTTCATTCCATGCTCCAGACTACATTAGGCCGTTTTTCCCCTGAAGAAGAAAGATGGAGAACACTTGCATAACTCATTCTAGAATATGCTGAGGATCTCTGCTTAAGACATTCTTCTGGCAAAAAGTCAGTCCAATACTGAATTTATTGTTATATTTCCCCACTTGGTGAGCTTAATAGTAGGATAATCTTAGGTATTCCCAAAAATTACAGAGTTTTAAAAAAACACTTTGTGACCTTCTGAACCACAATCACCTGTTTAGCCTTATGGTCATCTGAGCTACATTTTAAAATAGTAGTTGACAGAATTCATTGGTTTTATTTTCAAGTCCTAATCTATTGCTAGCAGTGAAGTGGGGAGCAAAACAGATCAGGGTGTTGGGAGAGAGCAGGAGGAATGCAGCGTTAATGAGGTTTCCCATACCTCCCCTTCCCAAGGGTTCCTGTGAGGCTGTGCAGCAGAGCAGGCAGCAATGCAGCCTCCCAGCCTTTGCTGTTAAGACAACAGATGTTAAAAGGGCAACTAAGTTAACCTTATTTTTATTATTCCATCAATAAAGACTAGCCATTTTTTAAACCCATATGGGTTGTATTAGATTTCAGGCATGAAAGTTGTAGCAGATTTCCTTGTGGGTGGACTAAGCTGCTCATCTTCTCCCACTCCCTTCCATTTACTTTTTGAAGGCTTTACTGAAGAGAAGGATAGAGTCAATGCTATGAAAGCTGAAAAAGGTTTAAAATTACTCCTTTCTTAGGACACTGATTCAAGATCTCAGTTTCTTCTTGTTCTAGGCTATTTACAAAAAATAACCACCCAACAAAGCCATTTATATCCTCAAAACATCTTTGAGAAGTTCATTCACTATTCCATTGCTCAAAGCTAAATTCTGCTTCATGGAGACCTGGAGAGAAGAGGTAAAAAAAAGTGAAAAAGTGAATCCTACACATGCTAGTCCTTATTTTACTGCAAAATAAAATCTGATCATTTTGGTCTGCGACAGATTGACTGTGCTTATCAGTTTGCATTGCAGATCTTCAGCTTCCAGTGTGAGGTGACTGAAGGAGGGAGACAAGTCAATCCAAATGGTCACCAGAACCTTTCTTGACCTTATAAAACTTCCAATTTTTATGGCAAAACTCTTCCATTTATGAGGTAGAAGGTATCTGAAAGGGAAGGACCCCAGCCCTTTGATGCTGTTTAAAGGAATTGCATTCTGTGAGGATTACTTTTGTTCAACGGAAGGGATCCATGAGTGGATCAACTGACCTTACAGATGTTTCTTAAAATCCACCTTTATCAATTCAAGGGTAACCTAGAAATAATTAGCCACATCTTCTAAAAGGGATATAGGAAAATGAAGTTGCTTATGGGTCAGCAAATCTCTTCAGTGTCTCATCGTATCTGGGCTGTTTTCTCATCTATCTAAGAACCAATTAAACTAAAGAAATTAAGAAAGCTGTGCAGCCACACAGGGCCCAGTTATTTACCAGAAATGGTGTCGCCTGAACGTGTCTTCCTTGTCCTGCTTCTCCTCCAGATGCCCAATACAAAGTTAAAATAACAGCTCATTAAAACACTTGTTAGTTGCAAACATCTTTTTAGAAAAAAGTTGAACCTGACTCCCAGTGTTACATAAACCACAGATACAACATCAGCAACTCCTGACTTCCAGCCTATTAAATGCAGTTACAAACTGAATAAAACAGTAATCCATGACCTCGCAGTAATGCAGTATTGTTCCATTTATATATGAAAACACACTGGTGGAACAGTTCATATCATATTTCTTAGTGAAGGATGAGCACAGCATAAATCCCTTATGTATAAACAAACTCTTATAGGCTAAAACAAAGTGCTATTTAAGTTTAAAATTCCAGAGTCACAGAATAAATCAACAAGCCAGTGCTGATATCCTTCAAGTCGAAGAAAGCAGAAAATTAAAAATTAATTACTAATTTTTACAGAACATCTTTTAAAAGTTTTATAACACAAACATTAAAGCTACTCTATTACCAAGCAAATTCAGTGCCTGAGCTACCAAGCAAAGAAAAGTGTATTTAGAAAACCAAGAAAATACTGTTAAATAGGCACAAATGTCCCTTTCCCTCTGTAATTGGCAAAATTTGGATTGAAAAATTCCAATAAATAGTTTGATGCTTTATTTAGGAGAACCTCTAGTAGAGGCCAGGTGTAGCTGAGCCTCCAAGCCACAGAAAATTCAATTCCTATTCACTTTAATCAACTCCTTTTCCTATTCTGTACCAAGAAGGGACATACACTTTGCAGGAGCTTTCAGCTAAATCGCTGCTTCATGAGATCAGCATTAAACTTCCAAGGAGCAGCTCCTCAGGCAGTCATTTTATGCTGTTACAGGGAATCAAAGGTCATCCTCAGCTAACACAAAATCTTTTATTCAATGCAAAATCCACCACCTTAAATAGCCTCATTTGCTCCTCCAATTACACAAGACTGTGCAGTTCTGCTGAACAAGTTCTGTTTACCTAGGAAAATGCCTGTGGAGTGGTATCAAAGAGCTCAGAAACACAAGAACTTGTTGCTTCATTTTAAAAAAGGCTTCCAGGAGCTCACCACCAAACACAGCTCAAGTTAATGGAGGTAACCAGCTGTTACAGGATGGAACAGCATTCAGTGTGTCCAAGGCAGCACAAATGCCCTCTCTGCATCCATTCATAGCAGTAAATGGATGAGCAGATCAGTGCAAGCTCTGCTCTGTAGCTCCAGACTCAGCTGAGCTTTGAGTGTAGTAAGCTTTACCCAGTGACTCGACAACTTCAGCACAGAAGGCTTGAGTGAAGCTGAAAACAGATGTGCAAGAATGCTGATATGAAAATGAAAGTAGGCAAGACCAAGATGTACAAAACCAACTGGTACAGCTGGGAAAGAGATGTTTGGGCCCAGCCATTCTTCCGATCTGAGGAAGGGATGTTAAGCAAGTATCCTATGTCTTCAGATGGTAAACAGAGCATCAACAAACAAACAAACAAACAAACAAACAACCCCTTTCTGATGGCAGCCTGAGTGACCTACTTTACCGAACATCACAGGGCCAGCGTTGTCAGCATGTAACAGCATCTGACAGGGCCAAGAGCTGATCTCTTGAGCAGTTCTGAGCTGCAGAGCACAGCTTCCAAGAAACCTATGGTACTGCTCTCCACAATCCCATTTGATGCATTTCAAGACTCAGTACTAAAGCTTTGAAGTGAACATGAGACCAGGAGAAAAAAATACCAGCGACTGCATAAACAGAGGAAGAATAGAAACCTTGTCCTGCCACACAGACATGAAGAAGTATCATAAACTTAAACTGGGAATAGGAAGTTCAAAGACCCTGAAATAAATGCACAGTAAGAATTTTTAAATTGGAGAAGATGATGTGAAACTGTCATTTTAATAGGTTAAGTATCTTCAAGGAATGATTTAAGTCACATCTGCCTTGGGGTAGGACAGAGTTCCTTCACCCCTCAAGTTTTGAAGGACACAGGTCATTAGACAAAGCCTGATCACTGTCCTTAAAATTTCTACTTCATACTCTACTTTTAGAAGTTCTGTATAAATATCCCAATAATTATGTTACTGATGTTTCCAGAACCTCAGTGGTAGTCACTACCTCTAACACCTCACTGTGCCAGCTGGCTCCCTCACCCTTCTCTATCACAAAGCCTCAAGGTTCAATAATACCTTTTACTCCACCTCTTGGAGGGCACATAGAAACAGGAAGCAGTCAGCAGGAATTTCAGTACTCACCAAAATTTTTTTACTGGAACCAAAAGCCTAAGTAGCATTCTAACCTTTCCTTAATTTCATAAAATATCCTAAGTCGGAAGGAACTCACAAGGATCACTGAGTCCGACTCCAGGTCCAGCACAGGACAACCCAAACAATCCCACCATGTGCCTGAGAGCTGGGTGAAGAATCTTTTCCTAATATCCAATCTAAACCTCTCCTGACACAGCTTCAGGCCATTCCCTTGGGTCCTGTCACTGGTCACCACAGAGATCTCTAGAGGGGATCAGAGTTAGTTCAGCTGCTCTTTAAATCCATGAAAATTTGCTCCATTAAGATGTGAAGACAAAGTGAATCACAACATAAAGTCTTTTAATCCTGGAAATACAGTTCCAGTATTTCTCTGTATTAAGGCTTTCACAGAAAGTTATCACAGATAACTCTCCCAGATTGCCATGGAAAAAAAAAAATCAAATCATGTGAAACCATTCCAGTAAGTCATCTGAGTGGACAATAACTAGAAACTTTAAAGATCTTCTTAAAGCAATAATTAGTGCATGAAGATATAATCTGGAAAACATCTTTGTGCCAGAGTTAAACAATGCAAGAACTTCTTAAGAAGTTTCACATCCATCTCAAGTGTAACTCCAGCCCACTAATGGAAGCACAGGCATTTAATGGCCCTCTTCTGTTATCCTGACCCTTTATCAGAGTAAAGTCCTGAGGAAAAATGTACTTGCTACAAGAACAGACTTCACTGTAGTTAAGTTTCACCCTTCCTGAAGGCTGAAAAACCTGAAGAACATCAGTTTTATATCTGACAAAATAATTTCTTCCAGTCTTTCATATTCAAATTAGTGATCCCCAGGGAAAAGGCCTGCCAGACACACTACAGCTGTCATAAGGTGATGGGATATTTTCTTAAATATGTTCTTCTTTTAAATATTAAATTTAATATTTTCTTCTGAAAATAAAAAAGGGATGGGGGAGAGCCATTGGTATCAATTTTTGTTACTTCCTTTCCCCAGTCTTCCTCTGTGCAAACAAAGCTAGGACAAATAAGTTATGAGCTAAGGACACAAGGAGAGCATTTAAACTTTACATTAAGAGCTGTCAAGGATGTAAAAATAAACTAAAGGAAAGATCATATAACCCTTTATTTATGGTCATTTTAGGCGTAACTTACAACAAAATAGTTGATTAAAGTTCACCATGCAGTGTTTTTCCTCTTGGTTCACTGTAGTCAGTGATGTTCCTCTTCAAACAAACTCATGTGTATTTTGGGAGAAGATCCGAAGCCACTCCCAGGTCTTGCAGAACAAAACACACACTAATAACTAACATTTTGTATAAGCCAACTACACAAGGTCCAGCTGGATATTCAGATTCTCTCAGTCACACTGTTCTCACCCTTCCTTTACTCCATTAGCTGTTGCCATGAAGACCCTGGGTAAAAACACACTCCAACACTACGGCAAGGGGTTACAGAAATGCACGGAAGCTGCGCTTTCTGTGGAACAGTTGTATAAAAACCATGAATGCATCATGGGCATCGGCAAACAGACTAAAGAGCACGTATTTAGGAACCATGATTATTGGGCTCTTCAGTTTGCCAAATTTCATCTTCTCCTTAAGCAATTCTGCACCAGAACAAGACATTTTAGTGACTGCCACTGATGGCTTTGTGCTGTAAAAGAGCAGCAGAATCTCATTCCCAATATCCTGATGCCCTGATTATAGAGCACCGCCCTCCATGTGCGAGGCTGGCTCTGTTCTTGGATTTGTTTTTCCTCCTGTAAAAGAAGATAGATGAATTCTCCAGTCACTCTTAGCAGATTCACATCCCCTACATTACCCATACAAAAACTTTTACAAACAAAAAAGACCCTGCTATGACAAAAGTAAAAAACAATCCTGAAACTCCTAACCACTTATCAAAACCCCTTAAAAATCCTTTTAAAATGTGCAACCACACCGTGTCCCGTTTTTGTAACTTTGAAAGAGTCCAGACAAAATTTTCATTTAGATCTCCAAGTACATTGTTTGAATATAACCCTTGCCAAGATCCACCAGTTTCTGCACAACCACCACCAGCCAGTTTGCCAGCAAGAACATCCATGTGGCTGGTCAGAGTGCAATGAGCTTTCCTCACTTAGGGAATGCCTCAGCTCAGTGTGAACTGCCAGGTCCTGGATATCCACCCAGTCTTAATTTATCTATCCATATTTAATGGCACAGAAGCCACAAGGAACCATTTCTGCTCTCTATTCCTTTGACACCAAAACAGGTAAACATCTTCTCAGAGTACATAAGCATCTTGTTCCAAGCAAAACATTACTACAAGTTATTTATTTTTTGACAGCATGTAGTACAGAGCTCTAAGTTCCGCTGCAATTCCTCTGATATTGGACCAACAAAAATCTGTAGTTCAGATTCAAGTTTCTGTCCAAGGTGTCCCTTCTCCCCCACAAAAAAATAGGCCCCTAAGAATTTTCAAGGTTTTCTTCTTTTATATTCTGGACAAAAGCTCTGTAAATTGCCCCTTTTTTTTTTAAAGAAGAATGCCAACTGTTAGTATGTTTAAAATAAAGCACTGAACGATTCCCACTCCTTGCACCCTTAACTACACAAGACGAATTAGCCACCTCTCAGATGGAAGACTGACAAATCTCTCCCTGGTAAACCTGGCTGAGAACTGTCACCAGGTGCCCACGCAACATTGAGGCTCAATTTTCTTGTCCATCATCCTCAGCAAGAAAATAAATATCATTATTTTAAAAAAATTTTCCAAACTATGAATAAAATCACATACACTATCTAAAAGAATGAAGACTATGTGCAGCTGACTTCATTCAAAACTGAACTGCATAACTGTAATTCAGGATATTTCAGGTTATCCAGGGTGGAGCAGCCACACCTTTTTCTGCCACTTGCAAAAAGAAGTTGAACAATTTTCCCTAGGAAAAAAAAGGACCCTAATCCCTCCAAACAGCATAATTCCTAAAGATGTAATTCCTAATATCAATTTCTAAGGAAGCAGATAAAAATTTCCCATTTGTTCTAAATGAGAAATTAATTAAAACAAAGAAAAATATCTTAAATACTATACATTCAAGTGGTACTTTTGCATATGATACACCCTTGATTACTGGAACGCTTCCACTTTGAGATGACTGCCCAGGAATAAGCAAGAACAATCCTCACAGCAGTGTGGATGTCTCCAAAACCATGGGAGCCACAGAACTACAGGAAATGACAGGAGAATGTGCTGAACTGCTGATTTTTTTGGTTTATTTTAAAGTGTCAGACTTTATTGATCCACCTTGTTAAGATTCATAGGAGCATGGGACAGAGGACTCGAAGGACCTTTCATGTCATCAAATCTTACTCCCTGCCTCCTCACGCAATCATGTCATAGTCCCGTAAGTGACCAATACATCAAATTTCACTTTCTTTGAGCCTAAAATCAGTCTAGAGCAGATACCATGGGTACCATATCATTCCCAATACACCTTGTTTATGTCCAGGTTTGGGTTTTTTTTAAATACTACTCTCAATTCTCCATGCTGAAGTTTCTTTTCTTCTACCCCCTCTCCTCCTTCTTCCTCTATCCCTAGACACACTCCCATAAAAACAATGTTCTGCAGCCAGGGCAAGTTTCTTCCCTATAAATCATTTCATGGGCTGCCCTGGCAAATGGGAGAGGTTCCTGACAGCTGGAAGAAAGCAAATGGAACTTGAAGAGGGGAGGATTTGGATGACTAAGGCTGGTCACCCTTACCTCAATTACTGACAAAGTGATGGGAGTAACAACACTGGAAGCCATTTCTAAACAAATGAGAAGAATAAGGTGATTAGAAATAGTCAGTGAAGATTTATGAAAGGGAAAACATGCCTGATCAACCTAATGAACTTCTTTGATTAAATATAAGTTTGGCAGATGAAGAGTTGTCATTTCTCTTAACTTCAGCAAGATTTTCAACGCTGTCCCCTATGACAGCACCATAATAGACAAATTGATTAAGTTATGGACTGAATAAATGGACAGAGATTGCCTGGAAACTCTCTGAACTGTCAGGTTCAAATTTCTAAAGGAAAACCACTACCATTTAGTTAACTTACAGTTTCTTCAGGTGTTTAATATATCCCATCACCTCAATATTACTACATATGCCAGCCTCACTAACAAAAATGTTTTTCTAACCAAATCATGCCGTTGCTCTTGCCCTGCGTGGGCAGTTAGCTATAAAATATGGATGGGAATGCAGGGAAGAAGGCAGTGTCAAAAGCACAGCCAAAATAAGCCAAGAAAGTTTCACTGGAAAGGTTGGCAAATACACAGATTTCCTGTCAAGGTCTAAGCTGTCACCACCCCAAGCCTTCAACACAAAAAAATGAGATACTCAACAGTGACAGTTTACAAAGAATAAATACTTTGCTTTTCCTAATATCGGAGGTATATAACATCAGGAAAATGCATTTTATGAGGTATAGATGATTAACCTATTAAAACTACTCAACAAAGTTCTAAAATAGGAAGATTTAATGCACAAATAACAAGAGAAACTTCTTCCAAGTAACATTTAAGCTTCGTCAGCAATAACCTCACCCAGTAGTAATAGCAATTTCGTGATAAGGAATTTGGGAATGTAGAAATAACACCTGCCTTGCTGGTAGTGAAAAGAATTCAAGCTACAGGCCATATCTGCATCAAAAGTAAAGTCCTCTCACATTTTTAGAGCTGTACAGGGCATGCAGGCAGCTATTTGAACTTGAGAGGACCAATATTACATAAATTAAGATGTTTTCAGTTACATACTCATCACACAAATAAAATCATTCCAAACATATGAAAATTAAGTTTACTGTTGCCTAAAAATCACAATTCTTAGTAACATTTGCAAAGATTCCTAGAAGAAAAAAAAGTCTGATTTTCAAAGGGATTACTGAAAATACAATATTTAGAGAAAAAGTGCAGGTTTCCTTCTGTAATCTCTTCAGCACCATGCCAGCCATTCTGAAATAAGAGGAACTGCTCAATCTTAGTGCAACTTGTATTTAATTCTTACTTAACACTGAAGTGACAAATCAAAAAGCCACTATTTTGTACTTTTTTTCCCGTCTGCCTACACAGTTGGTTACCTTTCCCCCCCCTTTAAGTAGGGATATTAACAACAGTTCTCTGCTCACGCTACTGAGTTTATTCTCAGCTCCATGAATAATCGTTGCATAATTTATTACCCTCTGTAATACATGTGAACATTTATTTTAAGAATTCTGCATAACCTCAATTCTGTCAATTCTTGCCTACTGCAACTCTGGCAATACCTCAACTGATTTTTAATTTTCCATCTTTTAACATCATAGGAAGTACCCAGCCCTCTGGGGCTTTTGAAATTCTGCTTGCTGGATTTAAGTCCATCACACAGGCAGGTGTAGGTTCAGGGTAAGGAATATCTATTACACAGCACAGCATTAAACACCCCATCTCCTACCCCGGCAGCAAGAGGAAGGGGAAGCAGGAGGTTGTTCCAAGGCTGTGGAAAGTGCCAGGAGATGAATCTGCTTTCATTAAGTGGATCATGTGCAGGCCCTGTGTAAGCAGCAAGGCCAAACACACCAACAGACTGAATGAGGACGTGCCTTCAATTCAGAAACATCTTTAGGTTGAGCTGGAATTGTGTCTTTTTTTTTTTTGGTCCTAAATGCGGACTTTGAAGTAAAAATAGTTACAAAACCGTTTAATATTTCACGATAACAATGACAGTGTGCAAATGCTGCTTACCTAAATTGTACATTATACAGCAAAAAGTGAACACAAAAGCATCAGACTTAAAATATGATGCATATCTGATATTAGAACTAGGCAAAAGATGTGTATTTCCTAATAATTTTTAGACACTTTTTGTTAGGAGTCAGCAAGACTTTATTTCATTCACCAGATATTATCTGGAGGAGTCATCAAGAACAAACAACTGTACCTGAGATTCAATCTTGGCATAAAGTTTTATTGAATTTTTAACCAAAAATCCAGTATATGCTTCTTTCTTATATTTGTCTTTATTTTCCTCCAGTTCTTTGATACAGTTTCTTGCTTCCTTACTATTTCTTGATTCTGGTAATGAAGACATATTTGTACTGCAGGATCTAGGAACAAAGGACCAGCTCTTAGGAAGTTACCTACATTACACAGATGCTAGAGGTGTTTTAAGTTCAGAGAGAGAAAAATCTAGGAGGGATTGTTTTTAATTCAAACAGTGTCAACAGAGAAAGTTTAACTGCATTTACCAGAGGAAACCAGTCTTTCATGCCCGCCCCCCCAGCAAGCTGTGACACACTTGTGTTGCAAGAAAACTTCACTTACAGGCAGGAGGACTGTGTTCTCTACCCACCTTTAAAATTACAGTATTTTAGCAGGTTGTTCTCCAAGCCCCTTCTGGTTCACATTCCAAAAATTCTATATGCTCATCTCCATGGCCTCAATTACAAGGCAGTGAAAACCCAAGTTACCCATGAACTTCAAAGCAGAGATACAGATTAATTCAGGATAACTCTCGTGAGTAATGATTTAACTAACGACCTCATCAACTAATGCATTCTCCAGCACAGAAACAATCCTTCTTTACAGGGCTTTGCTATGAAGTAAGTGTTCTGGATGACCTTGATATACCACTGACTATACCCAATGTATGTATAATGCAACCTCAAACAGGACAGCACAATAAAGCAGATACCTAAAGTAGTCTTCTTACTGCCAAGTCTTCAAACACTGCAAAAGCCCCCCCTCATCATATTATGATGACAATTTAGAGCACTAAAATCAGGTGGCAAAAGTGAGAACATTTCTAGTGACATCTATTGTCCACTGCTGAAAGTGGCACTCAGGAGAAAAAAGTTCTTTAAAACTCAATATAAGAAAATACCGTTAATTATTACAAAGATGAGTTCTGATGATTAAAACTTCCCATCTGAATGCAGAACCTCATCTTTATTCAATTATATTGTATCTTTTATCCAGGTTGCTTTTCCAATTTATCACATTTCTTTTAAATTTTAATCACATCATCCAGCGCGCTCATAACTCTTTTTGTGTTGGTGTTACGGGCAGATAAAGACAAATCAAGTCCATTTTCATGGTCATTAATAAAAATACTGTAATACCAGGGGACAATTCAGACCTCTGTGAGACTCCAGCCTTCCCTTCTGGCAATATTTTAAGCATTTTTTTTTAAAACCAGTTTCCTTAATTCCCTTACCAGGAGGTACTGCCAAATCTCTGCTACAGGTGAGCCATGGTGTGTAGTTTTTATATCCTTTATAAAGGTCTCTTGCCATGCCATGGGAAAAGATCATCCTTTGAAAATCCTGGGAAAACTTCTGCCCTCTATCAGTACTTGCAAGACACAGTTAAGGAGTACAATTAGGACACTCCCACACAGAGACTCAAATTGAAAAGAATAATCTCATTGTGACTCAGATTCACACCAGCCAAACTCTTCAAGTCCCAAATATAAACTCAGAAAAAGTTTCATCACACATTCTTGTCCTAGAAGCTGCAGAAAAAACCTAACAACAATCCTTATCTTCCTGTCAGTCTGACCTAAACACCAGGTATTTATTTTTCCAATATTTGCCGTAAGTGCCTGCTTGACAACCACTCTCAGCATTCAAAATCATTTTAAAGATGTTATTCTGAAAAGAAAACTTTAAAACACATTTAAACTTCACTGCTTCAAGAAAACATGATTTTTTTTTTGCAGAAGAGCTGCTCTGAGTTCTTGTGGAAAAGACTACAACATATCAGCTATCAAGCTTTTAACTGAAACTGCCATTTGATTCCAACAGGAAAGAGCAGTTACCTTCAGAGCGGGTGTTAATATCAGCAAGAAGAAATGAAAGAATGGATACATAAACAAAATCACCAAGGCAGAGAGCAAGGACAAAAGGCAGCAGGCCTAACAGCAACTATCCAATCCCTTAATCAATCAGGAGTAAAAGTCCACTTCAGTCAGGATTCCAGAATTCACAACCAGGGAACAGATGGACAAATCCTACCTGCCACGGAACATAAGACATCCTCACTCTGAGCCCTGTATCACAACTCCAGCCCATAGCACAAATGAATGCATGAATTTTTAAACTTTGTTAAAGGCCAAATGTAACAAACAGCAAACAAAAAATGCTATTTTTAAAATTCAGGTCAGCAGGGTTGGGGTTTTTTGGGGGGGTTCCTGTTTTGTGGAGGGGTTGTTGTCTATTTATAGGTTTAGAGGGTTTTTTTAATTTTTAAACATTACAAATAGTCCAACAGGGCAGCTCGGTCACAAGTCACCTATGACTCCATCCAAGTGAACACTGTGTCACCTTCCCTATTATAACCTGGGGAGATTCCTTCTCCCCATAAACCCCCCCAACCCCATTTCCTTGCACTCTGTCCCTCTGAACTGCCCCTAATTCCATTTGTGGCTGCTCCTAATCTGCTCCCCTGCCAGCTGCATCCCACGTTGTGCTGGGTCGCTTTAAGCATTAACCATCTCACACGTATATTTAACAACTGCCTATAAATACCCCTCAGTTACCTCCTCCCCTTGTCAAAATACACCATTTAAATGGAAAAAAAATCTGTACCTCCACAGGTTTTGTTTTGACCCCAGATCCCCACATGACTGAGTACCATGACAGTGCCAGTAAGAACCGATATTCTGATTATATAAAAGCATGACTGTATTGTAAGCAAGCCCTTAAAAGCTGCCTGCTGTCACATCAAGACATAACATTAAAAAAAGAGAACTTACCTGCTGGCAAGGGAAGTCTTGAAATATCTGTAACAATAAAGAAATGCATTTAGAAACAGAAGAAAAAATAGCTCTACAATTGCATTGGCCTTGTAATTTTTCTGCAAGGCCACACTTGTTTAATAAAGCACATTACCTGAAGCCATTTGCTGGCTGCCAGGAATGCCACATGCAAATCAAAAGCATTTTCCTTGTCTCACCCTGTTCATTAACAGGATTATGCTTTGCTCACCTAACTGAAGGACAAAGACTATACTGAAGGCAATGAGTGTAATTACCGCAGCAGAATACAGGTTGCTACGCACAAGTGAAGTGTTACATACAAAATTCACCATCATCACCTACAGAATTTCAGAACTCACTGTCAGGGACAGTCTTTGCAAGTGAAGAAAACTCTACAGATTGTTTTCTTTATTCTTAAATTTTTAGAGAAGAAGTAGCCAAGCTTGCAAGCAGATAAGCATAGAACACAAGAAATAATACTAAAAGAAAGAACACTGATTTTTGTCACCAAGGCACATCAGACGCAGTTGCTGAACATTTTTATAGGAAATGCTAAGGCTGTCTTGAGCTGTGAACAATGATCGCTGTCTCAGAGTCTAAATAGAACATATTAAAAATTACACAGTAAAAAAAAAAACATTATATTAAACTGTAAGCCATTATATTGTTCCTGCCTGCTTTTCTATGGTCATCTCAGTGCGTATCATCATGACTGGGACGTGAGGCGCCCATCAGAGTTCAGAGCAGAAATTAGAACCCACAAAGAACTCGAAAGACAGAATTACTCAAGTCTGTAAGGACATGGACTGGGGACACGCATCACGGGGCTAATGAAAACTGAAATAAATGGGGGGAGATAAGAAAGGGGAACCAGTAAAACAAATGAGAGAAAAACTGAATTTACCCGAAGAAAAAGGTCTGCACAGTTATTTGGTTAAAGGAAACAGCAAAGTTGAGTAATAAATCGTTACACTGAGTACAAAATCCACATAGAAACTGAACTTTACCACAGATGTAGCAGTTGAAACAGATGCAGAGATTATCGGGGCAGATGGCCACTGCTTTGCTACCTATTAAAATAACGAGGCTTAATAAATTTATTAGCCCTGCTCTCGCCAACAGATTGTTACAGTTCATGTCTGTGGCTGGAAACACGATGAAACTTGAATACCAAAGAGAATTACACCTAAAATTTAAAGGCAGCCCATGAGAAATTTCAAAAATGAATTGCACTGCTCTGAGGAGACAATGAAATAGCAGCACCAAAATCAAAGTGGCAACAGGACACCACAAAAAAAAAACCCGGACAAAATACTGAATGCCTTACTTAGTCTGGTAGAACACAGTATTTCAAAAGATAGTAAACTGCGTTTAAAAGATGCTCATCATGCTGTCTTGCTTAGGAGCAAAACCATCTTACATGTAAGAAATGCCTTGAGACAGGAGAGGCAGCCAAGGAGACCCAGGAGCAGCAGGAAACCCAACAGGTCCTGCACAGAATCCAAATCAGCACATACAGAACGGAGCTTCCTCCCATCAGAACGAGATTTGCAGTGACAATTAATTTGGGATGTTATATGGGGATAAATAAATGTTGCATCATCTTTTGTTTGTATGTGTTTAATTGTTTCCATGCTCTTTTTTTTCTGAAGTCACAAAAAATTCCTGCTTGTCACTAGGCTACACAATACCAACAACTGCAGTCACATCAGTAAAGCATCTAAAACTGTGGATTAGAAAATACCAGTTTTGATTTTAATTTTTCCTACCACAATAGAAACTAAAGTCTAAATTCCATTTATAATCAAGAACTATCGAAAGATTTAAGTTATTACAAATACTTAAAAGTATATTAAAGTCTTTAAATTTTTGTGTATTGGGCATGTTTTATCACAGTATTTATGACTTTGGAAGCAGACTATTTGGTTAAATGTGCACACACAACAGATGTCAAGAAAATAATGGCAAACATAATCCCAGAAAAATATGTTATTACTGTTATTATATACACACAGGCAGAAAACAATTACTTACATCTCAGAATTTAAACAGAGAAAAAGCTCTGCAGCTAAAACACACACACATTTTTAACTTCAAGCAAGACCTGGTCATATTCCAGTGCTTGTCCGCAACACCTGAGCCGCTGTTTCCTCTGTGGTCTCTCCCTGCCAGCGCTCACACAGATCCTGTTACTGCACCAGGACCTTCCCAAATGGGGCACTGACACCATCAGCACCGCTGCTATATTTAAGTCAAACACTGTGAAGATTTCTTACTTCCATGTTCCACTGCAAATTAGTCCCACAAGTGCATTAACTGAAGAGATGCTGCACCCCTGGGACAAGTTTACTGAACAGCTTCCTGCAACTGCACCTTCTTCTATTTCAATTTAGTGCAAGAGACTGTTTTCTACCATTAATTGACATACATTAGATCTAAAAGCAAGTTGGACAGAAGAAATTGAAGCCTGAAGGTCGTATCAGTATACTCAAAACTGCAAATGGCCACTTAGCAGGTTACTTGTATGGTATTCCTCAATTATTTCCATTAAACACAAAGTCCTCTATTAGGCTGATTTTGTATTTTAATTTTAGCAAACACCGCCACTACAGAAATGTCAATTCATACCAGCATAAACAAAAATATTTCAGGATTCAAAGATAACAGTAACAATTCCACTCCTTTGTGTATCCGCACACCACAACAATAAGTGAAATGCTCATTACCTTCAGGTGCTCCTATTAGTGTGGTCACTTTAGGAACTTCCTTATCACTGAGTTTGCCCCATCTCTCCAGCTCACTCTGATCTTTTCTGGCTGGAAACCTCCTTGCTTCATTCTCAAATATGGTTTTTCATTTAACATCTAACACTGAAAAATGATGAGTGAATTCTGGCCACACTTCAAAAACTTCCTTCATGGAGAGGTAAACTGAGAGTACACACTCAGGTAGATACTCGTAAGGTTGCACTTACAAACTTGCCGTCTCTGCTGTGTAAAACTTCCCCCTTTGTGAAGCACACTACAGCATTTCAATCTCTAGAGAAGAGAAATTCAACCAGTGCTGAGAGTTGAAGAGGAAAAAAACCAAAGTTAGGGTTTTAATCTGGTTTGGGACTAAAATGAGAGGTTTGAGAACATTTTGGAGAGCTGTCCCGTTGGAAAGGATTCCCTACATCAGGGAGGCCTGGACTGACTTCTCTTCTACAACTCAAGTTTTTGAGTGCTTGGAGTGCTGTCACACAAACTACACTTACAGCAGCTGTACAACACGAACCAATCTTACTTTTTGTCTGCTCCAAAGTAGTTCTTCAAAGTGAAATCTAAAATAAATCATATTTCAAGGGCTGCTGCTCCTACTGATCCTTTCAAGCAAACTGCCAGTTTGAACAGGCAGAAAAAAAAATTACTTTCACATCGTATTCTTTATCATAGCCAAACTTTTACATACTTTGCAAAGGCTAATCAGTTCTCAGAGAAAACTGTTTTTATCCCATGTAGGTACCAGGAGGACAGAGCAGATGGCCTCAAGAGCTCCTTTCCAAGCAAGGTTTCTGTTATACTGGACACAGATGATTATAACAAGCTGAGATGACATTAGAGGTGCTACAAAAGAAGAAAGTTCTCAGCCAAAGAAAACTTTCCAAGTAAACCAGTTACATACATGAATTCATCAAGAACAGAAAGGACAGTATTTTAAAGAAAGAATACTATTATTGCTTCTACATGCACTGAGATGGTTTTGGGCACTGCAGTCCTCAAATAGGCTTTGTGGACCCCAGCACCAATAGTTTTTCCTGATTTATGGACGCCCTGAGGACCGGATCTCTCCACCACTGTACTTGCTTTTATAAAACTATGCATTTTACATTGCAGACCTTCAATGAATGTTTTCTTTAAAATGGAGCTACAGCTTCAACTCTGCCTTCCAAGAGTAACATCTAATCATCCAAAACAGGAATGTTTTGTGAGCTTCCAATTCCTGCCCCAAGGTAAAAAGAGAATATGGCTCCAGGACAACTCCCGAGGCTCAGACTCTGCCCCATCTGCAGCACTGATCTCTTTCCAGACCTGTGGTAAGCAGCAGACCACAAGAAATCTAATCCTGTTCTCCTGCAGCAGGAGCTGGCTGACTCCAGCCTAACAGCATTCCCTTGAAATTAATTCAGATATTCAATTCACAAACCAATCTCTCTTTCCAGGGAAGAGTGAAGGCTCGCAGCACACGAGGAACCACAGACCACAGTCTCCAAGAAGCCAAGCAGCACATGTCACTGGACAACAATCCTTGCAACTAAATGAGGAACATCACAGACTCAACAGAAAATGCAATTTTCCTATTTAGCCATGGTACCAAAATAATTTAGGAATACAGATGCATATTCAGCTTTTAGCCTTTGTGAGGCTGGTCCTGAAGGATGTTGTCTTAGAGGCTGAATCCAAGCACCTGGAAAGTCTCCTTTCCTATATTCTCTGGCAGGCTAAAAAGTATGTTCCTCTGGTCTTTAATGAAATATAGATATCATCATCTGTGTAAAAATATTTTTTCTTTTTTTAAAGAGCAAATAAGTCAACAGAAAACATAAGTCTTCCTTCAAAAAATAAAAACGCTTTGTAAAATTACATTTGTTGAGAAACCCAAGGATTTATCCATGACCATCTGATCTACTGAACGAAGACGTTGGAGATGCAATGAATTCATCCTGACAGCACTCTTATTAAGGAAAAGCTATTAAAAAGTTTTTAGTATGATTAAAAGATTGTATAAACCACCAGTTGCATTGCTCCATATATGTATTTTTCCCCTTCATCATTAAAACTGCATCTCATTTGTAACCTACATCTAACCTACTTCTAATTTAGCAATCTGCAGGGCTGAATACTAACAACCTTTTATTATATCATTTCACATTAAGGCAGATTTTAGGGCAATTTTCAATGCAGCTCAACAAAATCTTTTCATTTACTAGCTACGTAGACTGAGAGGCAGAAAAGCCTCACTGTAAAGGCCCGTTTTTCCTAAACATTTTATTACCCTTACAAGTCTTTAAATGCTCCAATTGGTTTGGCTTTCAGTAGCAGCCCCGATTTACAAACACCAATACCTGACACAGTATTCAAATGTCAATCATAAAAGCACTAAAACCACCATTTGCTTACTCAGATTAGGGTTTTTTTCCCCTATTGACATATTTATTGCATTTGCCTTAGGCACAGCAGCAGCTGAATATCCAGCTTAGCTGCAAATCTTCATCTGTTACCCCGGGGAGAGACGGAGGGGGGACAGTTATAGGACAGACACCTCCACCCACTAAACCCGGCAGCAGTTTCTTTGTGCTTTAGCCAGATCAGAAGAAATTCAGCGTTCAAAACCACACATCTTGTGTTTACAGCCCTACTTCACAGGAGATCCACGTTGCACTGGAGTCCCTTATTATCTTGGTTTAAATCCTTGCTTCAGCTGTGAGTATCAGCAGTAATGATTTAATGTTCTCATTTCTGTCTGCTGAAAAGGTTAACGAGCAAGCAGCCAACAATGAACCGCTGTGACACCCCGCAACGTGCACAGCCTGTGCTGTGCTTCTGAGAAGTTCTCTTTAACCCCTCACTAGTTCTAAGGCAAGCTGCTGCCTCTGAAACACAAAGGCCACACAAAATTTAGCAAGGAAAAATGAGAGGGCCAACTGAAATACTGCACAGAACATGAAGGGTTTTTTCAAATTAAGTATTTGATTGATAAAACAGGTACAAGGCACATCTATGGTGTGATGATCATCACATCTGACAAACCTCAAGTGACTTTAAATATGCAAAAGCTTTGTGGTGTTACACCAGTACAAGCATCAGTTGATTCATCCCATACTTCAGGAACAGCTTCAGTTCATATCTGCTTCCATAATTTCTCCATTTGTTGTCAGTTTACTGTCACATTCCTCTCACTACTCCACTCTGTACTTGCTTTCCTCTTCCCATTTGAAAACAAAATCAGTATTGAGTCTCCTTAGCTTACAGCATCTACACCAAAAAAAATTCGTTCAACAGTTTCAAATCTCAATTTCCCCTCTCCTACTAATACTCCTCCAAAATCACCTTGCTTATGCTTCTTAAATACGAGCTTTTGAAATTGAAAAAATACAAACTCTGATTAAGACCATCAGAATAATCCACCGGTGTTTTCCTCCATCTCAGCTGAACTCTGCCCTGAACTCTGTATGCACCTTGGCACTTCAAATTCATTTATACCACATCACTGAGCATGACCACTGAGTTATCTATGCAGCCACCAGGAGCCAAATTTTCGACCAGGAACACTGAACAGTAGGATATTAAATGAAAAGGTTCTGGTGGAAGTTACATTTAAGGAGATTAAGAAGAGCAAGAGGAATCACTCAGTCATTACTTGGGGCAGGTGGGATCAATCTCATTACATAGCAAATTACAATATGCAGTATCTAAGCAACTCAGATAGAGAATTTAGTCTCAGTATCTACACAAGTACTATACACACCTTTTGCCTATGGGGAAGAGAGGTTTGGATAGAGAAGAGGATGGAGCAGTTCCCCAATAATTGGTTTTATTCAGCGTCACAAAATGGGTAAGTGAACTGTGCAAGTCTGCAGGTCATATTAAGCTCTTATGGATCAGCAAAAGTCATATCAGTGGGGGTAAAAAAACAGCAAGGATCTCACAAAATTAAGCGGGTTGCTAAGACAGCAGCTGCACTTCAACACAGAGCTGTGATGTAATGCATCTGGGGAAAAAAATCTGAGCAGTATCTCCTTAACCAAGTAACACTTGCACTTTCTCCAGCTCCAACTGCGGGAGGAAGGCTGAGTCACTGTTTTCTCTGAAATCATCAGCTCAAACTAGAGTAGCTGGCCAAAAGTAATAAAACTTTATGTCTCATTAGGAAGGGTACTGAAAACATGGTACTTAAACATATTACTGTGCAAAACAAGCATCAACATGTTGTGTCCAGTTCTGGTCTCTGCGCCAGAAGGAGGCAGAGATGTCTAGAGCTGGGCAGCTGAAGCGATTGAAGGATGGAGCAGCTGCCAAGGAAGGCCAGATTACCAAATCTGGGGCCCCCTCGGCAGGGAGGACATGAGGCTCAGGGTGAACATGATCACAGCACAAGTGGAGGGGGTGGGGGAAGAAGACAGGAAAAAAACAGGAAAATCAAATCGACGCAGCACCACCATTCAACAAATCCTGCCAGTCTGAGCGTTAGGGAGCATCTGAAGAAACTGCTGGAGATTAGCTTCAAACCAGTAAGAGTGCCTTCTCCACTGCTGGCACTGAGCTCCCCTGCAATTCCTGCTAGAGAACAGTGTGGAGAGAGGTGCCCCCATCCACCGGGCTAGGCATGCAAACTCTAAAGAAATAACATTTTCTGCTGCCATCGAGGGTCATGCTGGGCTGGGCAGTCGCTGGTCTCATTTAGCAGCATCTCCTGAATCAGCAACACCGTGGGCAGTGATTGTCCCCCTGTGCTGGCACCGGGGAGGCCAGACCTCGAATCCTGAGGTCGGTTTTGGGCCTCTCATGACAAGACACACACCGAGGGGCTGGAGCATGTCCGGAGAAGGGAACAGAGCTGGGGAAGGGGCTGGAGCACAAGGCTGATGAGGAGCAGCTGCAGGAGCTGGGGGGCTCAGCCTGGAGAAAAGGAGGCTCAGGGGGAGTCTTCTCTCTCTCCAACTCGCTGACAGAAGGTTGGAGCCAGGTGGGGGATAAGTCTTTCCCAACTAACAAACGATAGGACAAGGGAAAAAAATGGCCTCAAGCTGTGCCAGGGGAGATTTAACCTGGTTAGGAAAAACTCTTTCACAGAAGGGGCAGTCAAACACTGGAAGAGGCTGCTGGGGACATGTTTGAGTGGTGGCCTTGGCACTGCTGGGATAACAGCTGGAACTACCAATTTTAAAGGTCTTTTCAAACTAAAATGATTCTGTGATTCTCATTGGTCTTAAACTCCCTGTTGTGGCTCTGTGAAGTCACGAGCTTAAACATCACCTAAGAACACCTACTCAATCAAAAGTATTGCTCAAAGAATGTCAGACACATTGCAGGAATATTCTTATCCTTTAACGGTTTATCACAAAAGGAGATGTGTTTAAACAAGCTCAGGAAAATTTAAAAGCATTTAATAAGATGTTTAAGGAGGGACATGTGTGTGCTGGCAGTAGTTCAGATCTATCAGGACTATCTCCAGCACTGTGATTGGTGATCACACAATCCTGATGGAAATATTGTGACATTTTACGAACATAACAATTCAGGCCCTCAGGCAGGCTTAGGGAAAGCTGTAGACAAGTATTCTATACGTGTGCAGCTACCCCCTATTTGTACTACAGAGTGCTTGTTCTTGCAAATGATAGCTTTAGTGGATGTTTTTCTTTCAAGAAACATTGTCTTGACATTGCTTGCTATGATTGAAGCTCCCTTGTCATTTTCCGTGAAGGACCCGTGACACACAATGTGCCACCACAAGTCACCCACGTCTTCAAAAGGTGACAGGATTGTGTAGTTCCTGCACTGAAATACAAATTAGCTCTACATGTCAGCAAAGGCTGGTTTGTGCTTTAGCTATGACAGGAACTTAGCAGAGAGCACGGAGGTGTTCCAGAATGTAAAATAAATGTGTTTCCAGGTAAAGAAATGAGTGCCAAGGGCACAACCAGAAGGGGAGAGAATGAGGAGAAATTACTTCAGGCAAAATATTAAAAAGCTGTAGCCAGAGCTGTAC
The DNA here is from genome assembly GCA_013397315.1 of Donacobius atricapilla. NCBI lineage: Eukaryota > Metazoa > Chordata > Aves > Passeriformes > Mimidae > Donacobius > Donacobius atricapilla. The sequence continues at coordinate 237,317 of WBMY01000729.1, forward strand.
ATCCCAAACCACAATGTAAGAGGAAACTGCTTTCTGAGTGTTTTCTAGAGGGGGTCAAGTGGGAGTTTTGCTTTGGTTTTAAAACAGCAACTAGTTAGAAAGATTTAGAGTAAAAGATTAATGATGAAACAAAAAAAACCTACCCAAAGTTTCTTTTTTGGAATATTAGAACAGTATTTTGCAAGTTTTGTGTGGGTTTTTTTGTTAAAACACAAATTCTTAGAAAGTTGGGCGAGTCAACTTCCTTTCATGTTTCACCACTGTAAAATTATGCTGTTTCCATGGTTTTGGCCCACACATGGATTCCATTGTTACAGCAGTTTTTCAGGAGCTGGAATTAAAGTTTTAAATTTTTCTTATTTGAAGTTACAGATGGGTGAAAGAAGGTTGGAGATAACCAATGCAGCCAGCACAGAGTGAGGGAGAAAAAATTTAAGAGTTTTCCAGTAAAGAACACACACAAAGTGGTTTGTTAAAAGTTTAAACAGAAGATTATCACCTTTACACACACATTGCTCTTACCTAAACAAAAAAAAAAAAAAAAGAGGGGGGGGGGGAGAGCCTTAACACTTCCAAAGACTGACTTACTGCCTAAGAAATGACATGTTTTATTGCTCACAATGGGATTACTCTAAAGTGTTTGCACTTTGTTGTTGTTTCATGCACTTCTAACCTCAGTAACGTGAAAAAGGTGACAGCAGCTGCGCAAGTTTTGCTCTATATAGAAACCTGCCTCAATAAATAAGATGGAATCTGTTTGTAATGAGAATACTGGGGTTTTCTTAGCCCAACTGTGACACTCTGAACTAAGGAATTGGCTTCAGCTGGAGCTTGTTTTTCCAAGTGAAGCACAACATCCCTTCACAACAAATAGGTATTTACAGCCAGAGCTAGAGGCTGAAATCAGTTCTGCAGTGAGGACATGACAGTTTTGGATCTTAACCATGCAAGAAATAAGAGAACTAAGGACTCTCAGCGTGCTAAAAGAAGTCCAATAAATTCACCACCATACGCATTGGAACAACTCCTTTAATGACATCTGGGTGTTTCCACAAGTCCTACACATTCTCCCAGGGACAGAGATGACACCACTGCCAACCCCTGTAGTGTTTGGAGACACAACACGCTGCCAAGTGTCATTCTGCTGGGGAAGGGGAGTTTAATAAAAAGTCAGGAAAGATTTCCAAAACCGAGATTACAAAAGAACATTGATTCAAGAAGCATCTAGGTCAAGTAAATTGTCAAACAGAGCAGACACAAGGCAATGAGAATTAGCAAGGAGATAAAACCAAATGTTATTTCTGTCATTTCACAAGAATACGCAGTTCTTCCTAAGTCAGAAAGGCACAGAGCCTACCTCAGAGGGCAAGTCGAGTTCAGGGGCAACAGAAATAAAGACAACAAATCAGGAAAAGGCAGAAGAGACATTACAGAGCAATGTATTATGTGTTCATCTAAATTGACAGAATTATTTTTTCTTAATATGTTTCATGTTAGCAGTAGTTGTGCTAGGCTGGTTCCCTCCTCACACCACAAGGGTGATGCACCAGCAGAAACTGAGAAAAAAAAAATTTTTCCCTACCTTCTCCTCTGCTTCCTCTGTCCTCTTTTATAAAGTTTTACAGATGGGAAATAGAGAATGAATTAAGACAGCAAAAAAAGATGACAAGTGAAGCAGGGAGGAAACATGGGCAGAACAAAAACCAGAAAATCGGGAAAAGAAAAATACACACATACATCAGGACAAAGAAACCCAAAGAGATGACTGACAAGACTAGATTTTGAAGGCAAAGAGGGGGATAGTGGTGGAACAAGAGTGCAGACAGAAGAACTGCAGCACACAACGTGAGACAGGCTCTCTTCTCCTAACTGGTTCTGTCACGAAGCCGTCGGGGAGCGGCTCAAAGACAGCGGCGCTGGTGTAACGGGGAAACCCCCCAACACGTCTGTTCCCTGCAAGAACCTGAGCAAACAGGAGACCCAGTTGGTTTGAGAGAACACAACACAAGTTCAGCTTCCATGCCCTGCTGGCTGCGCCTTCCCAGCTCGGCCATTACTCATCTGGGCAAAGGGAACAAGGCAAAGAGTTTGTTTCCAATTCGGCACTGCGCGAAGTCAAGCGCGTGTGATTAATGGATTCTCATTTCCACAAACCCACTGAAAAATTTCAGCTTGGCATCATTAAGATTCTATCAGCCCTGAATTGCAATTTAAGATAGTATTTTTCGCCTTAATCTGCTGCTCTATTTAATCAATTTAATGCACAGTAAAAACTTAATTTGACAAAACTGAAAGCATTATTTCTCCCTGCCTCTGGCGTGAAACAGATTAAGACCACCAGAAATACTTGCAGAAAGATTTAAGATTCATTACATTTTGGGTGGCAGATAAATATTAGATATGCTATAACCTCTAAGTCTAAAAGCTGTGGGTTTTAGTTAATGCTGTAATTACCCCCCCGCAGCTAACCCATGTCATGCTTCCTACACAAGCTACGACTGTGATTTTTGAAGTCAGATCTCTTAAAATACTATTTTGTACAATGCTGACAAACTCCACAGACAGCAAGGAGAAGGAACAGTGACAGCGAAGACAACTTCTGATTTATATAAACTTTACACCTCCTGTGTAGGCTGCTGACCAAAACCAGGCTGGATAAAGGCACAGGTCAGAACAGAACATGTCCAGGAAGAAATAAAAACCGGCTTACACCCCTTCCCCAAATTCAATTTAAACTAGTAAGATTATCCACAAAAGGTAAAAAGACAGTGACAGAAAGCTGCCACATAAATATGTTTAGAGGTCTTTACACACAGTCTGAAGCTCCAAGATAACTCAAGTTATTGGAGACACATCCATAGTTTTGTCCCAGAGCTGGAGGTATCCAAATGGTCCCAGGGTTGGAGCTGATTCTCCAAGAAGCAGCTCCTCTCATCCCACGGCCAGGGCTACAGCACGATGGCACTACTTGTACTGTGAACACTTCTACCTTCAGGGCTGTCAAACCGATTTCCCTCATAAATAACTAACAAGCCAATTTTACGGGCAGCAGCAGGGAGAGGAATCCTGACAGCGTGCTGCTCACAAAGCACACTCATTACTTTCTTAGCTAAGAATCACTAAGTCCCTTAGAAACTCTGACTTGCCTTGTAAGTATTTAAGTAGAGTATTACAAGTTTATTTGAAATGGATTTTAAAGCTGTCATGAATTTGTACCTAGACATGAGTTCTTAGAAAAGAAAAATCAAGTACAAAATGCATCTACTGTTAAAACAGTCTCAAATTTACTATTCCTGCCGATGTTAAGAAGCAGCGCTGCTTCACTTGAAAAGTACAAATATTTCAGTAACAGCTTTTTTCATTTATGTCAAGGGATTACGTAGTGAATACACTTGTACAATTACATCTTACTTCAACTTGCTTTGTTGATATATAAAATGCAATACTAATGGTGAACACCTACCCTGCTGATGTGTAACAATTTCTTATCAGCAAACCAAGCTAGCTGGAGCATAAAGGAAATCATGACGCAGTCCTTTAAGAATAAACAGAAAAGAGCCACAAATATCCCAATTATATAAGGGCATTTGGTACAGTCCAGTGTAGGCTGGACTCAGTGAATAAATGTTTTCAGCACAAAGATAAGAATTCAAGACCACAAAGAAGTGTAGTATAAATGTGGTTTTTGCCTCTGCAATGAGTGCTGGGAAGCAGAAAAACGTAAATCTTTTGTACCACAATATAATCCATAAAAAAGGACAGCAGGAGTAATAAAGCCTAAACCAAGAAAAACATTGTTAAGCTTTTAAAATTCTTCACTGATACTGCAGTTTATTCCTTGCCCCACCATTTCACAAGAATGAAAAAACATCAGCTTGCTTTTTTTGTTATTTCAAACAAGGATATATTATTTGAGGATTACTCTCTGAAAAGCTTTTCCACTTCTGATCATTCATTAGGCATGAAAACAGGGAAGATGAGCAAAAAGAAGCCTATCCAGCTTTCTCTGCTTGGACAGAGTCTGATGCCACTGAATTCCACCAGAGTAAGAACAAAGAACTGAACATGGTCACAGCGATGATCCAGAGCAGAACTGACAGTTGTTTCATGCACTTCTAACCTCAGTAACATGAAGAAGGTGAACATTTTTTAATTACTCTATAATCTAGGTTTCAATATATCATGTATAAAGTGTCAGGTACCCTGAGCACATTAAATTATTTAGTATACATTGTAACTGTTATCTTCTGCCTCTCATAATGTACAGAATACATATGCAATGCTTATTAAAAATTTTAAATTAAAATATTCAAAGAACATTCAGTTCATCAAGGTCTCCAGTTCCCCAGTCTTCCCTTTCCAGATCGCTCCTGAACATAAGACTCACCCTATGAATTCAAGCTTGAGGCGTAAATGAGAAAGAAAACGGTCCAAATTAAAAACGTTATCCAAATTTCCAATAATTATTAAAGAAACTTTTTTTCGAGCCCTTCAAGATCCAGTCAGGTTCAGAGTGGACTCAAACTTAGATTTGCTTGAATACATTAAAGTAATTCTGGCACAAAACCAGGCAGGTACAGCACAAGGTTGTCAGTGTTCCAGGAACTTCTGAACACATCTTTTTTCACTGATATGAAGAAAGAGATCAAATTAGAGGAGTGCAGCATGTACTTACGCCAGTGTCAGCTCTGGTACAGTTATTTCGTCATCCTGCAAACTAAGCATTTGTGACAGTACAAAGGAATTTCAGGCTGCATATGCAAACAACTTGCCACAGAATTGGAGCTGGAATAATTTCTACTTGTATTTGTCTGCTGCAACCCCACAGAAGAATAAAATGCACAAGTTCTTAGTAACAGGACACTGAAAGCTCAGAGCAAACCACAGGAAGCTCAAAGGACCAAAAAGAAGCATATTCACCGAAGTGACAGGGATGTTAACTCTACTGCCACATCAATGCAATTTAACTAAATCTGTTTCACAGAATCACGGAATCATTAGGTTGGAAGAGACCTCCAGGATCATCATGACCAACCCAACCCTAACCTCAACTAAACCATGGCACCGAGTGCCACATCCAGTCTTTTCTTAAACACATCCTGAGATGGTGAATCCATCACCTCCCCAGGTAGACCATTCCAATACTTTATCACCCTTTCTGTAAAAAACTTTTTCCTAATATCCAGCCTATATTTCCCTTGGCACAGCTTAAGTCTGTGTCCTCTTGTTCTGCCAATTGCTGCCTGGTGAATGAGACCAACCCGCACTGACTACAGCCACCTTTCAGGGAGCTGTAAAGACTGAAATGTCACCCCTGAGTCTCCTCCAGGCTAAACAACCCCAGCTCCCTCAGCCATTCCTCACAGGGCTTGTGCTCCAAGTCCCACCAGCCTGAAATCAGCAGCTCCCTCCACCTGTGGTTTGAAGCTTCTGCCTTTTGCAGAGTTTGGTAGGAACCAGTTCATGGCCAAAAAATCTATGGGGAGAGGATAACAGAGAGATGGCAAGCAGCACAAGCCTTGTTATTTAGGAAACCAAGGTAACAACAGACAATACTGTCATTAATAACATAACCATAGAGAGATGTCAGGGGTGGTGACTTGCACTGGTTTCATCCTGTCCAAGTGAGTTTCTGTGCTGGGAACAAAGGCATCATCTGGTCCAAACCACCTCTGGTAGAGAACAGACACTAAAAGGCTTAACCCAGTGATGTATGACTACAATGTACAGCTAACACGCATTTAGTTCACCTCAGAAAAAGCAAAACCAAAAAGACTTTTCCAATGAAGACATTGTCACATCTGTCTGTAGACGTTAGACAATGTCAGCAGGTTTGGTAATTACCTACAGCTCTAAAATTTAAAGTCTACAAATTAATTAGATACTGTTCCAAAAATCACGAAGCGCAGCTTTGAGGTTGGGCAGTGACTTTGCCACAACTCAACCCAAAAGCTCTTGCCAAAGCACTTGAATGCAAAGACTGCTGAATTTCAGTTTCCTGAAGTGTCCTACATCCAGAATGTCTATTTCTGAAAAGTCTGGCTTTTGAAGAAGTTAATACTAATATTATAAAATTCCAACTCCTCCATATCTTCCTCGAAGTACAAAAATACCAAGATACACTGAGAAACAATGGACTGACATTATTCATCCAGGACTTAAAGTTCCAAAGGATTTCATTCCCCATTGCCTCCTTGGGCTCTATTCCAAACCCTAAAACTACAGTCATTCAAAATGCAAATATTTTGCAGTGGGAATAAGCAAATAGAGACTTTTTCCCACAAAACAGTTCCAGTGATGCTCCCTTTCATACAGATCATGAATGAATACATTCGTCTCCTTATAAACTGCTGGTGGATGGAGCCACATCTGTTGTCCTCTGGCCAACTGTAACATTATTAAGAACCAAAAAAACACAAATCCAAATACTTGTAAGTAGCATAAAATATTAAAAACAACTCATATGGCCTCAGACAGCAGCCACAAAAATTTATTTTTAGGGACAAAATCTTCTCATTCAAGAAAAACATGACAGATGATTAAATTTATTTAATTCCTGTGTATTAAGTTGTGAGACTATGTGAGCTGAAACCTATTTGGGGAACACTCCTGGGCGGGATTTGCAGCCCTGATTAATGCCTAAATACTAATATGTGTGACTGAAAGCTCCAGAAAAATCAAGGTCTTTTGGGGTCTTTGGGAAAGTGAATGACGTGAGAGGGACAGTGTCAGTGGTATGAGTGCAGAATTTCAAATATTCCACATGCAATTAAAATTGCTTTTGCAAATAGAAAACTTGCCAGCAGTAGCTTGTTTCTTATTTTGTTCTATCGTTATTCTCTCTTCATATTTACAGGCATTTCCAAGAGCAAACTGCACAACAAACCTAGTTAATATTGTTTGTGAAACATGTTAAATACATGAACCATGTGTGTAGGACATACAGTAATTTCTAATTCAGATGCCTTGGTCTCAGAACCTCCATGTGTTAGTTTGGAGTTGGAGATCAATTTACCACAACTCAGAAGCGCTTTGAAGCTCAAAACCCAGCAATGCACGAATCAATATTTAATTGGCAGGCAGTCAGAGTTAAAAATGTATCAGAAGCTATGTACATGGTATATATTACAAACCACAAAATGAAATAAATACCAACATGCACGACCAACAGCCTCAGGAATTAGAGATGAATATTTCAATGTAATTTCTTGTATTTCTTTCTTTCTCCTGATTTTAACAAAAAATTTGTGAACAATCAACCCATTTAAGTTACAAATGGTTCATGCGTATCATTATTTGCATCATCCAAGACCATATTTTTCCTGCATATTTCTCTTTCTACCGCAAGGAATATGATAGTATTGGAGAGGTTTTCTTTTCCTTGGGCTGTTCACATCCCTGACTCCATCCCTCCTTTAAATGTCTGCATGCTTCAGAAATCTGAGATACAGTGGGCAGATCAAGACATGCCCTTGCTTCAAAACACATTTTAGGCAATTTTAATGATATGAGAGAACTGTAAAGTAAGAAAATGCAAAGTTACCAGGATTTCCTGAACAGACTGTGTGTGACCTCAATTAGCCATCAGATCAGCTACACAGAAAACAAGGATGCTTGAAAACATGAAAACCAGGATTAACTGAATTGGGCCAATTTGCAGAAATTCTACATTGCTGCCACTTGACAGGCCTGAGGAAAAATAATAACTCTACCACCCCAAAAGCAACCAGCTTTTTGTTCAGTTTCTGTAATCTTCTAGAATTAACTAGAAAAATTTCAGCCCTGAGGCCAAGCTTTGTGTCCTTCCTAAAAACTGCTTTTCAAATGTCCACAGGCTCACGCTTATTTATCTTGAAAAATTATTTCAACAAAACACGAAAAGAGCTACATACTAAGGCGACCAATTTTAACTCCATCTAACTCACCAAAGTAACACAGAAATGACAGGTTTTTCCTGACAAAAATATTTCACAGTTCAGATGCAATTTGAGGAACTAAATGTTTTCGTCAAAAATATAAACCAGGTGAAAAATTTGAATGACGTTGCTTTGTAGAGCCATCCAGCTGAGCGCAACACTCCTTCCCCACCTCAGTACTTCCACCCATTTTACCCTTTAAAAATTAGGAAATGCAGAACTTACATCAGAAAAGCATTAAACGCCAACAGAAAAATTAACTCTGTATTAACAGCTACTTTTTCAATCTGCAATGCTCCCCTGAATGTAACAATCATGAATTTTCTTTGATTCTTTAGCGGGAGTTTTTGTCAGAGAAGCTAAACTGGCATCTTCTGACCCCTATTTCTCACACTCCTGGTATACAGCTAATGCAGGGATGGCAGCAGCATTCTCTGGACATATGGCTATAGGAATACAGAGACCATCAGGATATTAAGCAATGTAAATTACTGTTTCCCTTATGTCCTTCTTTCTCCTTTATGGGGCGAGAGCTGCATTAGGTTATGCCTTCAAAGCTAAGCATTTACTATCACAAGTAACACCAAAACCACTAATTCCTTGTATTAATATCAAGATTCAGTGATTTCTATGTCGCCCTAGCTCTGGATTTATAGTGGAGTTCTTACTTAACCCTTCACTTCAAAAAGATGAAGAGTAGCTGGTGAAAGTTTCACACCACATATGTTTATACACACACACCCCCAAAGAAAACCTTCCAGGTAGCTTTAGCTTGGCTTATCTTCAGACCTTATCAAGAGGAACACTCTGAACTGAAGCTCAGATTTCACCACCAACACCAAATGTTCTCTTCTTCATTGAATACTTACAAGACTACAAGATCTCCTGGAGAAAGTGGGCTTTGAATTAAAAATAAAGTCACCAAAAAAACTGGTCCAAAAAGATGCAGAAGTCACTGCTCGCTAACCTCCTTCATATAGGGCCACTCCTGTTTAGGATTTAGCAAAGAGTAGAAGCACAAGGCTCAGATTGGACACAAATACATCCTATGCCTAGAAAATTCTTTTTAAGGTATCAAAGAAGGATTCACACAGAGCCCCTAACACCACACAAAAAGGAGGTGCAAATTAACATCCTGCTTGCTTGGGATTTTTTCCAAACCAGAAATAATTATGCAGAGGCTTCTAAGGTAAATTATTCACCATATTAAGACTCCAATGCCGATTTTTATGTAGAGGGATTTATAACACTCAGCATCAGTCACATTAAAGGCATAAGAATACAGCCTAAATTGTTATGTTTAAAATAACTAGGATACAATACAGTTTAGACTACCAGGAATATTACTACTAGCAAAAAAAAAAAAAAACCCACACAAAAAAAACCCCCAAATGAACAACAACAAAAAAAACCCCACAAAAATACTTTCAGAAATGGAAGGACGTATAATACTCATGCACTATTAGAAAAAGCCTACCACTCCTTTTGGATATTGCTCTTAACAGAGATCACTTAGAATAAAGGAATAGGCTGAAGGAAGAACTCCATGATTATGGCTGTCCCAATTCCTTTGGACCTTAAAAATTAAAACTCTGTACAATTCTGCCAAGCTTTTACCATCCTCTCTGGAAAGTTCAGCTGAGTAGACTGATCCTGAAAGAGAGAAATGACAACACAGCCACCTGCTTTACAATACATACAAAAATAACCTGGAATGCCAAACTTGGAGTCCTGTTGACAACTGTGACTTTTTATGTGCCCTTTTGCTCTGCACAATCTAAATCCTAAAATAAGAAATGACCTTTTTTTTTTTTAATGGGAAACCTGGTAAGCAATTTAAAGACTGCACCTTCCACAACACAGCTGGGAGTGGACTGCTAACAATAAACGTTCCACTTGTTGTTGAAGGGCAGCGTTTCAGTGGCACCTGGAACAGCTATTAACTCCTGCCAGGTGATCAAGGCTCCCTCTTGGTACAGAAGATTTCATCTCATTTAATGCATTCATTTTCAGGTGCAGTTATAGACTCTTAGTGCTTCTTTGTGTGCTCTTCATCCTCCTTAATAAAAAACTGCTGCCCAAGCTGCATTTGTCTGGACTCTTGACAGGGAATTCAAGCTGCCTGCTTTGCTTCTTGCCTGGAAAAGACAGTACTGATACACAGCTACTGATCAGAAAGGAATGAAAGAAATCACATCACTTCTCATATTCACCTAGTCTATATTCAAGGCAGCAGTATGTGTGGGCAGTACAGAAAAGCATAAAAAATAAATAACTGTTTTTGTTAATCCTTGTTATTGAAAATGGATTTCATGAAACTCAAGCACATGGAAACACTGCATTCTTTCAAAAACTCAAGAGTTGCAAAAGAAATTGGCATCTAAGGAATTGTGATGCATCAGGAAGACTTATGCAATATCTCAAAAGAATAACCAAGTCAAATTATCTACAGGCATTTAGGCATGAAGGGGAGTCAGGCTGATTTAAAAGGTTTTACGGGGGGTGTTCACAGTTAAATGATGTGTCTTAGAAACACATGAGCAGGAAAGGAGTCACAACAGAGGCTTCCAATATCATCCCATGATTTTCCACCAGCTTTGAAAGTAGGAAAGAGTAACCAACCCTGCATAAACAAAATGAGATTACAAGCAAGACAGCAATACCAGAGAAAACAAGGAGGGTTTAGCAGACAAAGTGAACAAGGACTGTTGGCTCAGTTGGTCAGGGTTTGATGCCCATAAAACCAAGGCAGTGGCTTTGATCCCTGTATGGGCAAATCACTTTAGAGTTGGACTCAATGATCCTTGTGGGTTTTTTTCAAACTCAGAATATTTTGTGATTCTATCGAGACTACTGAAATAAGGGGGAAAATAAATAAAAAAGCAGTATTAAGTTGGTACTTGTGAACAGGGTGTGCCTAACATGAGGGAGACATGTAATGGTTTCACTTTGCACAGGGCTGATAAGGGCTAGGCTAAAATACCAAGAGTGAAATTCCCTGCCTCCCAGGCACTGCTAATTAAAACACATTTCAGGAAGTGCACTTCAGCCCACTTCCCTTCAGAGGAAGTTCTCCACGAATGTCTGCCAGGAAATAACCTAGATCCTTCCCTTACCACAGCACACACAAACCAACCTTGGCAGCCCCTGGGCTGGCACTTGCTGGTCCTGCTGCCTATCAAGGTAGCCTTTTCTTTCCCCAAATATTTTATGACATGTCAGTACATTTGTATCCTCCGATGTTCCTTCTCTTGTAAGGACACTCATTACAGCCTGCCCCACACTACACCTCGAGATGCTACACTACTAACAAACACTGCCATAAAAGAGAACAAGAAGTCTGGAAAGCTTCACTTTCATTTTTAAGGTAAAAATGGAAATTTTCAAGCCTTGAAAGGACTTGAATCCATCTGGTTTGAATTGTGGTCTTATATTTTCAGAAATTTCTCTTCAGGTTTTCTTCTTAGAACACCAAGGTATATTAGGACATAGAAGGTTGACAGGGAGTTGATTCACTAAGTATCTGAAACCTGGACATACTGGAAAGTTAAGAAAACTACCACCTAGCAGTGAGGAGCACATCATCATTATTTTGTATAAGAGTGGTCTTGTTCAAAGGTTCAGAATATCCTGCTGCTTTTAGCAACTTTCCTAGGTCAGCCTTAAATATTTTTGTGCATTTCCAAGAGCAAACAACGGCCAGTGCAGACCTTAACCCATTAACCAAGTGTTCTCAAAGAAGCAGAGCTACAAACTTTACCTCAAATAATAATCACTACTTAAATCTGCCATTTAAACAGCCTGGAAGGGAGCAGCAGCAGCACTGCATGGCTATCCCTGGCATCATCAGAATGTGCTGCTCCAGGCCCATCCAAGCTGCATTACAAAGCATTCTATTTAGAGTCAGACTCTTTCTCCTTGATGTTTCCCTATTCACATTTACCAGAGGGCTAACAACCAAAACCAATATTTTGTTTGGGATACAGAAGACCTTTGGTACCTCCAGAGGGAAAACTGGAGCTCTACTTCATTCTGTCTCGATAACATACTCCAAGATAATCCAGACAGGCTGAAGTTTTATTGAACTCCACGGAGGGATGAGACAATGCAGGACAATACCCCAAACACTGAAATTTATTTCCCCAAGCCCACTTAGTCTCCTGTAAGAGACAACAGTTGCTCAGGGGACAGGCTGAGGAGTATCAGCTATGCTGAGCAAAGGCCAGGGCAGAGCTCAGAAAGGCATCAGGCACCACACCGAGTGGTTTGTGTTCCTTACATCCAAGTTCCCTGCTTTGAAAACCCTGGTGGTGCCTGTCAGCACAGACAGAGCACAGAGCCCTTGGAAGGGCCCAGCCTGAGAGAAGAGGATGTTCTGTTCTGAACTCGCACACGTGTGAGCCCAGCCTGCCTGGAAGAAGCTAAAGTTTATCATAACCTTGGTGGCAAAGTAAATCTTCCTGCAATGACCCAGAAGCCCAGAATAACAAACCAGTCAGGAAGCCCAGCAAAATTCCGCTTCCAGAAGCCAGGAGGAGCTATAAGCATGTAGCTCTTACTGGCAAGGAGCAACATCCATTAATTAGCTTTTCACTTGAGAGCTGAGTGGTTGTTCTTTACACCTTGAAGTGCCAACTGAAATCTTTTGAAACAAATTTTATATCAAGAGAAAAGCCCCGAATGTATTAATACAAAATTACATGCATAACATCCAAAATACACAAGAACCCAGATCTCTGAGATTCCACTAGAGAAGTATTTCTAACCGTAAGAGATAAAAAGAACATTGAATTCTCCATCTGCAATACTGTATTTCAACAAGCCTTATGCTGGATACAATAAGGTTTCTCATCCAATATTAGTTTAATTCCACCTGAAATAAAACTGTAAAGTTGGAAAGCACCTGAAGTCACTTGCAGCAGAGACACAATCCAGAGAACATCCTTTGGAAGCTTCTCCTTTGGTGGAAGGGGTGGCAGCATCCACTGTCAGTGGCTGACTAGCATGTTTGAAATCACACAATAAGTACATGTAAAATTACACATTTTTATCTACACAATGCTTGCACCAATACCATGGCCTGAGGAATAAGTCAGAATTATAAAACTAAACAGAGCTGTGGCTCATAACCCCTTCCTACTGTAAGATTTGTGCCTTCTGCACTCATTATGACAATCATGGTATTATTTTGGTTGGAAAAGACCTCTAAGACCATTGAGTCCAGGCACCAGCCCAGCACTGACAAGGCCACCATCAAACCATGTCACCAAGTGTCACATCTACGTATCATTGGATTATTTCCAGGGATGGAGACTCAAACAGTTCCCTGGGCAGCCTGTTCCAATGCTTAACCATCCTTTAGGTGAAGGCATTTTTTCCTTCCCCTGGAGCAACTGGAGGCCATTTCCTCGTGTCCTGTTCTTGTTTCCTGGAAGAAGGGCCCGATCCCCACCTGGCTACAACCTCCTGTCAGGGAGTTCTAGAGAGCAGTAGGGTCCCTCCGAGCCTCCTTCCCTCCAGGCATTCAGGGATTCTGGATGATGTTAGCAGAGTCATTTTGTCAAGTTTCCTGCTTTTATTTTATGGCCTTGATACCTGGTGAGTTAAACACAGAACTGCCAAGTGATTTCAGTGCTGTTCAAATCTGCAGGAGATCTGCTCTGAGTGCAAATTTTAAATGTTACAACAAAAACAGGCACGTCAGAGCCCAGACCCACAAGTGAAACGTTTCATCCCAAGTTCGGACTCCATCCAGTACAAATACTAATAAAACCATAAGATGAATGGGTGAAGGCAGCACTACCACAGCACACTTGCAAACTCCATCCTGTGAGGGAGGGCTTGAATACTGTGGTGAACAGACAAGGGTAGTGGGAGAAAATAGGTCATGATTCTGTGGAACGAAGTAAGTGATCACATGCTGAAAAGATTATCATGGTACAAGTAACAGCTTGACTTTTTGCAATATGAATACAAAAAGTAACAGTTCATAAAGCATTTGGATAACTAAGAGATGCAGTACATTTTTTGTCACTTCCCCTGGAACTGTCATGGCAGTATTTACATATACAATACCACTTTCAAAGAGCAAGTAGTACTAATCCCTTCCTCCTATCAGATCTCCAGCCAGAAATAATAATAATAATAATAATAATAATAATAATAATAATAATAATAAAATTTACAGACTTCAATGTAAGCCTGACACGTCAGAAATACTTGCATCTACATTTAAGATTTTTCATTGTTTCCTCTCACTCTATGTTACATTTCATAGCCTTGTTATTCACTGGGCTGGTTTTCTATAAAGTCTTATCTAGGCAGGTACTGCAAGATATTTACCTAACAAACTAATAAATACTTCGTTGTCATGGTTTTACCAGGATATGACTCATTGGAGCCATGTATTCCAGGGAGCAAATAGCTTCAGTTCACAAAACATGCAAGCGCACTTTTTTTGCTTGTGACATCAAGACAGTCAGAGCTGTTCCTTTCAAAAGGTCAAACAAAATTAAAGGAAGCATTAAAAACCCCCTGAAATCACAGATCTGATTTGCAGGCCTTTATATATGATAAAATGCTTTGCTCCCGCCCCCCTGCCCTTGTTTTCCGGATTTCCCACACTATTAGTTTTCCACGTCCAGGAAATATTTTTCAAGTGTCTGAGTTTTCATCGGAATTAAAAGTCAGAATTAAAATCAGGCATTAAGGTTACAAATTTTGATTTTAACTGATAAAAATATCTGGCTCAAACTGAAATACTTTGGGTTTTTTCCAACTTAAGTGACAAAACCGAAGTGTACTATTTTTGAAGCCATTCAAACTTTTTCTTTGGAGTGGTGAGAGTAGATGGAATTCCTTGGAAAAAACTAACTGTATAATATAAACAAACATCATCCCATACCAGATAAAGGAAAGGAGAATTGGAGAGGAGAAGCAAATATTCACCATAAACTTGAAAACTGACATTTAAGAAAGGCTGACAACATCCAGAAGTAAGCTACTGAAGAATAAAGGTATCTATCCCTGCAAATTTAGATGGTCAGGAGACATTAAGTGTCCCTCTCCTGATTCCTGAAGATAAAAATACAGATATTATGGATATAAGATCACAGCCTGAAGTCCCATTAGGGGCCTGCTCTATGTGAAATGCAAGCAGCCACATCTCCTTTGCTCTCAAGTGTATCACAGTCCAGGTAAGAACATTAATGACTCTAAATCAGGTGACATCAACGTTTTAAATAAGGGTAACCACATCCACAAATTTGATTCAAAAGTGCTCCTAAAGTAGCAGGAGATGAATTTTGTTACCTGCCAGGTCTAAGCAATTAAAAAAAAAAATTAATACTGTCTCCCAAACCATCAGCCACAGGGAGGGCTGTAGAAAGGGGGGGGAACCAAACCACGAAGAGAAAATAAGGATCCAACAAGTTATTCTAGACACTCTCAAATGTAAGAATATTCCCAACATCCATATATATGAGCAGCAGTAAAGGCAGCACTCAGAAATATCAACTACACTGAGGGGTGAAACTGAAATTTTCTAATATAACCATTCACCCTGGAGACAAGGGGGGAGTCACAAGGAAACAAAAATATGCAGACCAGAAATAAATTCCTATAATACAAAGACTACTGTGGCTGTAACTTCTCTACTCCTCCTTTCAGCTAAACTTCTTCGGATTAGGTCAAGCGCCCCTATAGCAAAGATTTTGCTTTATTAAGACCCATTTCTTCTGTACTAAAAAACGCAGAACATGAGACTAGAGAATTCTTGGTATTTTCTCCAAAAGGCAGCACATGGGACTGGTCAGACAATTTTCAGCCAAGTGGCTTTGGGAGGTGAGAAAACACCTTGCTAACTCCTCCCATGTACAATAAATTAATTGCTGCACAGGCCTGCCCATCTCAAATACCCTCGGGCAGAAAGGAAGGACCATGAACAGGCCAATGAGAAAAGCCAATTCCAGGAGGCTCAGGGAAAAAAAAAAAACCAAGAAATTCTGTTTTAACACCCACTGTTTAACAATCAGGATTTTCAACAATAATTACAAGGAAACAACAACAACCAGATCTCATCCTGACCTGCTTTACCCAGAATAAAACTCAGTGTGAAATTGAAATCATTAGCTGTTGTACATACCCTAAGTAGACTTTCCAGCTCTCAGCAGCAGGTGCTCAATACAGGGTGAAACATGAAATCTGTAACAAATATTTAGAATTCATTAGGGTATTTTCTTAACTAATGCAAAGTAGTCAAATTTCCAAAAAACTTAAGAGCAAATTAGCTGATATTCATGTTATGAAGACAAGATAACCTCCCTAAGGAACCAGCTGCAGTACATATCCTATTTTACAAGTGTAGATTATTTAGCTGGAAGTCACCAGGAAAAGAACCAAAACCACCCCCCCCCCAACCCNAAAACACAGAAGTTTGTAGAAGCCAGAGACTTATATTTGAACTCAAAACAGACAACTTGCCTGAAATCCTGTTGCTCCCATGAAAGCAAACTAAAAACTTCCCAAGTTATATGGATTTGTTATTTTGAAGAAGGAGGAGGGTAAAAGCATCACAAAATGGACCTTTATTACTGATAAAATACATTTAATAGCAAAAACAAGTGAGTGCTGAAAACCATGATGAGTGATTCAAAACATCAGCAGCATCCAGATCTAGAATTAGAAAGAGCTTCCCTGGAAAATTCAAAGTGTGTGGGAGGAACTAGTGAAAACGTATGTCCTCAGGGTATGTGCACCACAGGGCAGGGAGGCAGTGCTCAGCTGACATAACAAATATACAGAGGTATTGCTCAATGCACAATTGAAAATTGTGGGCTTGTTTCTTAAAGAAAACAATTGATCTAAAAGAATTACAGGGCCAAGTAATGCAGAGAGTTGAGTTTATTACCTTGCTAGTTGTTTTTCTTCTTTCCTTTTCTAACAAATATAAATTATAGGGACAAAGACAGTACCAGCACAAAGTCCAAGCTTGTATATTATGCACTTAAAACTGGATTTCTAAGAATTGTTTCCCAAACTCTATTCACCTTAGATACTTAATTTTCCACACACATAAAGGCTACCAAAATATTTCCACAAAAAAATGTCATGAGCTAAACTAACATAAAAAGTTCAAATAATCTCTGCACAGTTTAAGTTCTCATCTAAACAATAATAAACTGAGTGTGGGGGAGAGAAAAGTAAAATACTTTAATTTCAACATGAAAATCAGAAAAAAGCATCACAGACATTTACCTGAAAGACACATCCATACCATGGGAAAAAAAAATCAGCAAGAACTTGAACTGCTGTTATGGCGCTACATAAGATGCATGGCACTGCCTCCAAATCCTGATTTTCTGGTTAACACAGAATCTGCTAAGTCAGGCTGTCCCCCCAGCTCTGCCAGACTGTGTGGCAGCAACAGCTTGCCCCAGAATCACGCCTGCTCTGAACGTTTTTATGGAATTAGTCATGATTTGGGACAATTTGTAAAAACACTGATAATTAACACAGTGGGAATGATATCATGGCAAGTCCTTTATGAAAAGGCAAATTGCTCATTAGACTGTTTCTCAGACTGAGAAACCCGTGTACTTACTGATTGAACTAAAGATGTTTCCTGATAAAGCAAAAGCAATTTTTAATTTCCAAGGCCAGAAATAATGACCTTTCCCTACCCTGGAAAGTTACATACGGAGCACCCTTAAAACACTTGTTAAAATAATTGCGTAATACCATGGGACTTATATGCAGCATCAAAAAAGCACCAAATACTAGAAAAATATTATTTTAATTGCTGAGGCATCAATAATGTAAACACTTACAGGCATGCTAAATTTTCCACACAAGTTCTCCCACTGATTTTCAATAGAGCCACCCATGTGTGTAAAATTCAGTGTACAAATGCATGGCACTGTGATTTGATGTGATGTTGGAAGGCAATCCCAGAGGACAGATAAAGGGCCTCTCGCTGGCTCATCAGCCGCTGCAGGGAATGCAGGCAGGACGATCTGAACACGGGATCATTTCTTCTCCCTCACACCAAGAGCCCCTTCCAGGCACACCTTCCCAATATTTGTGCTCTTACTGATCCACATGGTTCATCAACTGCTTACGAAGCAAGTGGCGACAAGAACTCACCTATGCTAAACTCAAGTCCAACCAGTGGTAACACTTCTTAAAACACCCATTAGTCACCTTCTAATAGGGCTAAAATGCTGAAAGCTTCTCAAGTGGTCAAAAGGAGATTAAACGTAAAAAATGGTTTGGGTTGAAGATTCGTGCTTTTAGTTTGACTTTTTCTCAATCTATGGATCTTACAAAATAGTTTCTTAAAAGTAAAAAGAAAAAAGTGTATCTGCTCAGGGGAAAAAAATTAGAGAAGAGGGGGATTTCTCATAGCTTTTGAAATTTCTCTACCTTTTTCCATATGGAAAAGGTTTTTCAGCAAAGTGGCATTATTTAAACATTAAATTTAACACTTTTTGCGGTGCAAAGCTATTCCCTTTTAGACTTTTCCCAACTAGCTGCAACTCATCCACTCAGTCCAGTTTTGCTTTCTTATTTTTTCTTGTTCTGTTCTACCTACCCCCATAATACCTTACTCCCCTCTTAAAATCAACACAGAATTCTCTCTATTTGTAATCAAAAGGTAACTTACTTGGAGATCTAAATGTCCAGTACAAGGCCTGAAAGTTTTGTCCTCCAGTGTCATTCTGCTCCCTCTCTAATTTGACTCCATCCCTAAGGACACCACAGAGCCATCAGACAATTACCAGTATCCAGGAGTAAAAATCGTAATTTATCTTCTAGGTATGGAGCTCCTTCCTCAGCTTCCCCTATGTTTCCAGCCACCTTTGAAGCTATTGATTGTGTTCTTCAAGAAAATTTGTCCTCTTCACTTTTTTCACACACAAACACCTCTCCTTCGAACCCCTTCTCGGATTCTCCACTCCATTTCAACACAGCAGTGACCTCAATGACCTCAATCTCCACAAAGCCAAAGATGGACCACTAAAGAGCAGTGTTCTTTGTTTCACTTCCCTCTCCTAACTCTGATCCACAGCAACAAAGCAAATAATTTTATGCACTGCAACGTTTTTATCCTTACAAAACGCTTAATCTGGCCTTGATGATGCCCCTTTGGCTCTACAGGGAGTCAAAGGAAAACTCCACAAAGATCACAGCAGACAGGCAAGACTTGAAGAGCTCCGTCAGTGCAGGGAAAGAACAGGAAGAGCAACTGCTGGGCAAAAGTACTATCTTCTTTAGCAGAGATGAGACAATTATAGCCAAGTTAGCTGCAATGTTATTATTCCTGTAGCTGTACTCTCCTCTATCTTGCACAAACAACTGAATCAAGGGAACTCTGGTAGTCACTGAGCAACCACAAACAAATTTCCATCAGTGAACTGTTTACAGGGAATTATTCTCCAGCCACCTGGTTTAAGGAGGCAGAGAGGATCTAAGCTTTAATGTTTTAAGAAGATAAGAAGTGAAGCATTCCACAGGTCTTTTGAAAAAAAATGTAGTCTGTATGAACACCTCTATTTAGGATACAAGAAAGGGGGGATGAAGCTGAATCGAAGGAATTCAGCTTGGACCTGAGGAAAAGGTTCTTCCCAGGACAGGGGTCAGTCACTGGAACAGGCTCCCCAAGGAAGCCTCAGTTGGCCTCAAAGGTCCTTTTGGGTCCCTTCCAACTTGTACAGACACGCAAGTCTGGATTATCTCACCACTCCCCCACACCTCAAGCAGCAGACCTGCCGGGAGCACTTTCGGCAGCAGCACCAAAAACACCCATGAAAAAGAATAATGGCAACACAGCCCTTGTACAGTCTATTAACAAATGACCCCGGCCTTCAGGAGAAGCCCCAGAACCGTCAGGGCAGTTTCTGAATTCTAGACCGACCCAAAAGCACTGTTTGCACAGACACTGCTGTGAGGATTCAATGGTCTCATTTCAGGATAATTGGCATACAAACACTAATTTCATCTCACCACTGCAGAGCGGCTTGGCCACCAGAAGAATATAGTCCATGAAGCAGAATCTGGACACATCACTGGACCCAAACACAGAGCCTAAGCACATCACCCCAAAAGACACCCCCTATGGCCACTGTCAGGTGCACCACCAGTACTTCTGCAGAAATTTTTAACCAGGTTGCTGTAACTTAATTGGGGAAAGAAGTACAAACTTCAGTAAGATCTCAACTCCCCATCATACTAAAAACACACACACGCACAAAAAAAATAAAAATAAAGGAGTCCATACTTACTATCACCTCCTATTCATGTGAGCCATCAGATAACATCAGCTAAAGATGAAGCTTTAACAACATAGAACACAAGTTCAACATAACACTTCAAACTGCTGTAACACAGACTCAGTCCAAAAAAACGATCATATTTCAAGTGACAGCTGTGCATTAAGGACTCGCATTATATGCACATCACTCTCCCCCTCCCCACTTCATTTGACTGTATTCCAAATCCTTTCTCAAATATACCACTTTTATCTTGCCTTTCCAAAAGTGATCTCGACCCAGCTACCCACAAGGTCTCGCCTTGTTTTTCTGCTTCTATCAACTTCAAGAGTAAGGTATTTACAGAAATGTGTTTTATGCACATTTATTTTCACAACTTGTGCAGTCCTCATCCTTTTTGTACTTTCCCTCTATGACCACCTCCTCAGTATAATATGACCAATGTTCCTACTCCCATTTAAGATTATTGATGCCCAGTATCTATTTCCACCAAGGTACCAAAGGCTGCTGAAAGAGACAACTTCAATGCAATCCCCATTTAACACCAAAAAGCCACACAGATAAATCCGTTATAGAACTCCAAAATCTGTTTCCTAGGAAGGGAAGCTCTGTTCAATACTCTCTCCAGATTGTGAAACAGTTTAAAGGTTTTGTTTGCCTTCAAAAGAGAAGAAAAAGCTGAGTCAGTTGTAAAATGAAGCCAACCTTACACACTCCTGTCTTGAAGAATTCCCTCTCCTCTTCTGATGAAAGGAGAGCGAGGCCCAACAGTGGCTGCTGGGCGCCCTGGAACAGAAGCCCCCCCTTCCCTGAGCTGAGTGCGCAGGGGCTGGGAGCCTATGACACAACTAAACTTTGGCTTCACTTAAATCCCCATCTGAGGATTAATCGGGTGCTGCACACCAGCTTCCTCTAAAGGGGCTTAATCTTCTAAAAAAAAATCACTTGATCATTGAATAAATTCATGTAGGTAGCAAATTTCCAGAGCACCAAAGCTCAATTTCTTATACAAATGAAATATCATCAGGAACTCCAGGCAGGAAATGGAGAAGTGAATTCAGTGTTACATCCCACTCCTCCTTTTGACTTCACTCTAAGTTGCACAGACGTTCTGACTGATATTTTTTTTTCCATCCATCACCCAAAAAAACAGAGGGACTAAACTCAATCTAATATTTACAAAGTGTTTAAGAAGAGACCAAGTCAGGATATTCCCCCCCAAAACCACATCCCATATACTTTTTTCCGCTATTTCTCTTATAAATTTCAATCCTCGAATTCTACCATCCAAATACATGGGCAAAATAAAAATAATTTTTTTCACCTATGGAAATGGATTGATTTTTCCAGATAACCATTGATTAATATGTATAAACCAATTTCTGTACATATTCACTAAGGAGTATAGTAACTGCAATCCTCTTCCTTGGTGGAGATTTCCCCCCAGCCACCAGTCAAAATTCCACATTTACAAACACAATCCTAAACAAGAAAACCAGTTTTTAGAACTAAATAAATAGGTTTTAATGCAGATGACAAGAAAAACCCTTGCCTTTATTTCAACACCAATTGAGGGGTTCTTAAATGACATTTATTTGCCCAGACCACAGCAATTTATACAAATTCCCACACATTGCACAGATGCACACTCTTAGCTTCACCTTTTAGCCCAAGGACACCACGAGAACTCAGATGCAGCACTGAAGTGTTAATTTCAACAGCTTTTGCCTCTAATTCTGAACCGACTGATTAAAAAGCTGCCAGATCCATGCATTTACCCTTTCCCGAGGATCAGCTCAAATGCAGGCTGCTCCATGAATCCCAGCTTGCAGCAGCAGCCATACCAGGTACAGCCAGCCAGGTTTTTATTTTCTCTTCACACGCATTTCCACTAAAGATTACTTAATTTTGCTTCCCAATCTCAGTAGCAACTTGTTCCTTCCATGGCAAAACGCTGAGGAACATTCTGACTTGCTTTAAAACATACTCATGGGAGTTATGATTAAGACAAAGCCAAGTGGTAAAACATCAAATACAAATTATACTGAAGAGTGACTGACAGAAAAACAAAGAAAAGAGTCAACAGAAGTTCCCATTATTCTGAAAACAAAGCTCATCTCATTAGTATATAATAATATATTGTAATTAATTAAAGGGCAACACTGAAAGAAATAAGAAAAGTCATCCTAAGATCACTTTATCAACTTGTTTGTGCAGTTTCAAAGTCTCGCATGAAATTGAATAAAACAGTAGTTAAACTGATTGTTGTAATATCAGTAATCAGTTTATAATGCTGTTTTCCAAGCCCTATGTAGGTAACACCTGCAGAAAAACATGACAGTTTCATTTACAGGAAAGTTCTCCCCATGACCTTTCCAGCCTTCCACAAAGGAAACACAATCTGCTTTGCCTGGGACAGATTCACGTCAAATCTGCAGTCTCGGGCAATTGCAGAGATAACAGAGGGCATAAGCTCAGAGAGAGCTCTCAGCTGCTGGGGTCACTGTCAGCTCCCTTTTGATTATCACCTTAATCCTGCAAATAACAACTCCACTTTCTTTACCTGTTCTCATCACTAAAATCGGTGCTCCACAGGATTCAAGAGGTCACCTAGTCAAGCTGCCCCTCCTGAGGTAGGCATGAACAGCATCCCCTTTCTGACAGATGTCTAATTTGCTCTTGAAGATTGTCAGGGATAACTCCCTTCCCTAATTTATTCCACTGGTTTGTTATTCTTGGATTTAGAAGTCTTCCTCCCCAAGTAGCAACCCAAGTCTTTGGTCCCATTATTTAAGTCAACTAATTCTCATTTTAGTCCCTGTAATCCTTTATCATCTTTATCCTCATAGTAGCCTAATGCATGGGAATAACTTAACTTCTTATCTCTTGTTAAGTCTTAACATCTTAATCTGTTCAGTTCTTGGATGTCATATTCCCAGGCATGTGCTATGAAAAACATCCAAAAAAAGAAAAACCTTTCTTGATGTCCAGTGCCCAAAACTGAACAGAATTCTAATTAAATCCTATCAGTGCTGAATCCAGCCTAAAAATTATTATTTACTCCCCTGCTACACCACAGCAGAGCATCTCTTTACCTGCACCAGCAGAAGGTTAATCACAAACTGAGCACCCATCAATCAATAACTTGCATGCCCCAGTTCACACAGCTCTTGCAGGATTTTAAAAGCGTACTTTGAGCAGAACATTTGAACAACAGAACTCAAAATGCACTAAACACGAAATAGTAACAGAGGCTGTAGAGCTGAGCAAGTGCAGAAAACAGCCAGCTTTGTGATTTATACAAACCGAAGTGGAAATTACAAGATAATTAATAAACTAACTGGAATCTAGAAGCCTCTAGGATATAGTACTTAAGCCTGAAATAGAAAATGAGAGCTGATAAAAATTCCAAATTACTTCCTTAGCCATTAATTAACAGTGCTCCCATAATGGAGCTGTTAACAACAGAGTAAGAACTGAAACTGTAATTTGTAACATTTGCAAAGAGCTTCACTGAGAGCGAGAGACCAACACATGTCAGCAGCCTGTGAAGGTTTCCTGGGTGAAAGCCGGCAATGGAAAACAAGTGAAAAATGCAACAATATGAATTTTTTTTTTATATAATTAAAAATGGAACTCGAGATTAAAACTTTCCAACTTGTGTCTCATTAACTGGGAGGTACAATTCTACATACATATATTATCAATCAGCCCTTTTTCTGCCATACTTGTAAATTCATCTTTAAATGTATTTTATTTAACAAATGCAGTTCTGAGTCCGGCACGATGAGGGGTAACAAGCACACTGACAAACATGAATTAACTGCAGTGGCCACGCCAAGGTTCATCCCAAGCTGTAGGATGGCACCTTAAATTAACAACTTGGATCCAACATCACGGTTTCTGCTTCTGCTGGTGATGGGCACTTCAAACTCCCCACAGGAAGCACCTCAGAGCTGAGGTGTTTTTGTGCCAAGGTTCGCTGTCCTTATCTTAAAGGGAAATAAACAACACCACAGCAGCTGAATTAATTCTGCCATTAAAGGGAAAGAAACCACAAGAGGAGAAATAAAATTACTCCCAACTTCTGATACTGTGGCTGTGTTAGTGGTTCTCATCTGCCGGCACCCCTGGCTGACAAACCAACGTTATCAGGCATGAAGGGTCCTAGACAGTGGGAAAAATACAAGAACACCTCCATCAAGTTCTGGAACTTGGTGGGGGAAAGGATGAAGAAAGAGGGGTAAGGACTTACACAAAGCTAAAGTATGAAGTTCACCTCTCTAGAAAAAGTTATTTCCAAGAACTGAATGCCAAAGCTACCTGTTCCACATTCCTTTTGTGCCTCCACTGGGAAATCCACCATGAATTAACACTGCCGGCACAGAGCCTGTTACAAGAACATCAGCAAAGCAGCAAAGGGGCTGGAAGAGGAAGCTGCTAAAACCTGGCTACACCCAGGCATAAAGGAACACAAGAGCATTCAGCCACCAGCAAAATGAATTAGAAACAGCAGGGGGAAAAACTGGTAAACGATTTGGTTGGTTAACCAAAAATAAAAAGGAACTGTACTCTTTTAAACACTATTTTTCTTCTTTCTGTCTTAACCTTTACTTTAAAAAAGCAGGCAATAAAAATTCCAGCAGACTAACCCATTACACAGACTATCTGTCCCTCTGAAGACAGAAAGATTGGAACTGCCCAGTTCAAAAAAAAAAAAAAGAAAGAAAGAAATCAAGAGCAGATACCCATGTGCAAGTAAGAAAATGGCGGCAGATTTTATGTTTTGACACAACCTTTCATAGAAAATGAATTTAAAACATTGTCTGAAATCAGTAAGAGGAAATTCTCTTTTGAAGATCACAGAATTGCTGAACCTCAATGCTGCAGATATTACTGAGAACAAACTTGCCTCAGCATTCATGCTGAACATAAAACCTACAACAGACAGGATGAAACAGGTATTGATTGATGTAAATCTCCACCACTGTGTGTAACTCAGATATTGGGATTTCTAAGTCTCTCACTAGTACCTTCAATGGAGTAATCTTGGATGCACTGCAAAAAACCTACCTGTTAAATGCTGATGGAGCAGAGACCTTCCTGGCTACGTACAGCTCATGGATTATATCACTGGAAACTCCAGACAGCGCTGAAGGACTGGGAAAAGAGGTGGATACCTGGTCAAAGAGGTGCATTCACAGCTGCAAAACACATCATTTAACTCATTCTGAGCCTCTGCTAAACTGAACTTCTGGTATCGCCTTGAAACCCCGTTATTATTTGCAGCAGGAAAACAGGAAAAAAGATTTTAAAAAAAGAAAGGAAAGAAAAATCATCTGCTGCTTCAAATCCTTCCGACAAACTTCAGCGGGACTACAGGAAAAATTATCTCTGCCTTCCAAAGACACTTTAGAGGCTCAGACAGTCTGCTCCCTCTCTCCTCCTCTGAACCAAAATAAAACAAAAGCAGGAATTGCACATTTCTGTGTGTGGGTAAACAAAGCAAGGCCTGAGCGTGGCAGCAGGAAGCAGGAGCAGTTCAGAGTCAGCAGAGCCCTCCGACCCCTTTCGCACTGTCCCAAGCACTGAACAGCCTCAGCTCAGTCACTTCTACCTCTGCCAAGGCAACAAGTGCCTCATTTAAGGACTCTTGACACATACACACGCCAAAACTTCCAAATTTCTCATTCAACATAGCTGGATCGACAGCAGTGGTTGGAGGTTTTGCTTCTACACTTCTGGGCAAAAGGAAGGAAATTCATCTGGGGTCTTGAAGTGAGTTAAATTACTCATGGGCAGGGAAAGAGTCAACATTAGAGGATTAACTCTAAACTGACTTATACTACCCTATTACCAAGTTGTAACTCTGCAGCAAAATGGAAGAGTTGAGTTCTTGTCAGGTTGCCTTCCCAGAAGAAAAACAAAAAGTAATGCTTCCATGCCACAGAAGCTAACAAAAACTACTTAAAACTTCTTTCACATGCCCACTCTTCACTGAACATGACTAAAAGGGGCAGAGGAGTAATGCAGAAAATCAGAGGGCAGGAAAAAAGTCTTGAAGTCACAGGCAGAAAAGAAAATCCAGTCCAGGAGAGTTTTGCCAGTTCAGCCATGGACTGCAGAGCTGAAGAACGTTTCAATGCACCTAGAATTCAGACTAATGCAAGAGAATCAGACGTTCTCTAAAGCCTGCTGCATTCAGCATTTGTTAATTACCTTTTCCATTCTAATTTTTACTTAAGAGAAGTTGCATTCAAACCCTGTAAACCAGATGTCATTTTCTTCCTAACCTAGAAGCAGACTATCTGAGCCTCTAAAGTGTCTTTGGAAGGCAGAGATAATTTTTCCTGTAGTCCCGCTGAAGTTTGTCGGAAGGATTTGAAGCAGCAGATGATTTTCCTTTTTTTTTTTAATCTTTTTTCCTGTTTTCTTGCTGCAAATAATAACCAGGTTTCAAGGCGATACCAGAAGTTCAGTTTAGCAGAGGCTCAGAATGAGTTAAATGATGTGTTTTGCAGCTGTGAATGCACCTCTTTGACCAGGTATCCACCTCTTTTCCCAGTCCTTCAGCGCTGTCTGGAGTTTCCAGTGATATAATCCATGAGCTGTACGTAGCCAGGAAGGTCTCTGCTCCATCAGCATTTAACAGGTAGTTTTTTCAGCAGTGACCGTGAACCACTGACACCACCACTGAGCTTCATCTCCACATCTCAAACACCATCAAAGCCAGAGAGCAGCAGTTTCCGTGCTTCTCCTGCCACCTCTGAAACGTTTTCTTCCACACACTATTCCCTGAGTCAGCTCCCTCCAACAGCCCAGCTCTCTGCTGTGCTGAAGGGGGATGAACTGCCGAAATTTCCACGGAGATGGCAGCTTGGAAAGCTACCACACACCTGGGTCATCACAGCTGTCTCTCTTGCGTCTGCTTTAATACAAATCCAGAAAACCACATCAAGCCACGCAAAGATTTTTGTGCTTTTGGTTGGCTGATTATATTTTTGTGGGGTTCTTTTAAATAGAAGCCCTAACACTGCGAAGTCTGCCCAAATACAAGATTCGTATCCCAGCATCAGAAGCACAATGCTGGACAAGCAATAAACTCCTATATTAAGAAGCTTACATGGTGGAAAAAACACTAAAGTTATACAGGAATTGGATAGGGAACATAAAAATTTAAGCCTATGACCCCAAACTCACAGGTTTTTAAACTGTTTGGCCCCTAAATTACCCCATTCTCTCACAGTTTTTCTTATTAGCCATCAGCCACTGCCTAAATATGGAGAGCAGGACAGGGGGAATGAAAACTTTCAGAAAGATCTACTTGATCATCTCCACAAAAGTCCTGCCTCTCCTACACCCCAAAATCCCGTTTAACCCCAGGTATCTATCTGAATATCACGTTTTCCACTTAATTTCCCATTCTTTCAGCTTCCTGTCTTTGTGACAGACACAATAAACCACATTCACTGAACACCGGTAGAACCCAAAACTTTCAAGGCTTTTAAGTGGCATTATATACAAACCAAGAGACTCACTTGAAATTGCTAACAATTTATAAACTCTGCTCTTGTATTAATCCGCACCAAGGTTCTAGGTTTGGTTTATTTCCCCCAAAATTTAGAATAAAAAAGACAGCTTTTAGCACATTACTGTCCTGCAAAAGTTTCCATTCAGGGAGACAACGATCACTGTAGTTCTGGTGCAAAATAAATGCATTCTAAATTGACTTTTAGAGTGTTTCTCCGTAATTTCTGCTCTTATTCCATATAGGAACTCCAAGTGATGCAGTAAGAATTTCTTTGTCGCAGTTTTTAAAATTCTGACCTTTAATTAAAGGTAATTAAAACCTTACACGGAAATTAAGTCAATATGTCCATGTTTTCAGTGGTACTTGAAACTTTTGGATTAGACTAACGAGACTAAAGGAAGCACACATTTATTCTGGAAACCACATCTGATGGAGTTAAATCAGTACACCAGGAAAGAGATCTGGAATATGAATTCCAGTATGAATTCCTTTTCAAGCACCTTCTGCCCAGTTACTGACATTTATCCAGAATGTGAAAATACACTTCAGGCGGTAATTTACATAAAATGCAAAGTTACAAAGGTCCAATTTAAGACAAATAAAACCACATGAGACTATTTAAACTTCATGTGTTTTCACAGAGATTTAACAGCAAAATTACAACCTATTTATTGTTACCAATATTCTTCAAAACTACACTTTGAGAAGACAGAAATTTCTTTTTCATAGGGAAAAGGACTTTTCCATAAATCCTAAAAGATGTAAAATGAACAGGAAAAGCCTGTACTGTTATTATGAATATTATATCAAAATAAACACCATACTACTACACACAGCAGTGCCTACCAGGGGGGAAAAAAAAGTATCATTTTGTTATACAAATGGCAAAAAATAAATTATTTATTCTTTAGTTACCCTCCTAGTGGAGAAAAAAACCAACCCACCACATCCATAAATGCGTTAAAAAAACGGAACACAATCTCCTAAACCATAAAAGCCACCTCTTATACTACCTAATCTCTAGAAAACACTCCTGCTTTTCTCTCCTCCTGTCATCCTCCCCAAAATATCTACTAGCTTGGTGGAGTTCATAATACTGAGATGTCCTATTCAATTATTACTCACATGGTAACCGTTATATTACAAAAAACAAAGAAAGCTCTTTCCGTAACAGGTAACACACTCAGAAGCAAAGTCACATCACAAGGTATACTGAAAGAATTTTTAAAGCTATTTCAGCAAATTACATATTCAAGACATGAGTGCTATTCTAAGAATATTCCATTCTGGATGAAGTATTCCAATAGGGTACTAGTTGACTGCTGTGTCATTACACATGCATAGTACCTTTAATACCCAAGGCTGAGGCCAAAAACAGCATAGAGCTTTTGAAAATAAAAAAATGGCACTATGTCATTTTCCTTTCATGTATGCATTTTAACCTTCCTGCAAAATAACAAGTCAACCAACACAAACATCAATCCCAGCCATGTTCGACAAAAACTGCATTTAAGACAGAGTAGCACAAAAGACAAATTAATTTCAGAACTGTTTTTGTCTTGTTGAGTTTCCTGCAGAGTTTTTGCAGTCCTGGGAGAGACAATTTGTCCAGCAACCAGTGTCTCTTCCCCTTTTGTTCTGTTAACAGGATCCCAGATCTTAGGTCCATTAAATTTCCTGCATGGATTGATCTCAAAGATACACACACACATTCTGTACAGAATCTCAGCCACAAACCCAGCTTTAAGAATCCAAGGGCTGTGTTCCCCATCCACAAATCACACCACACAGGCAAAGGTTTTCCCACAAAGAGGACAGGGTAACAGCCTCATTTCAGGGGTGACAATAAAAGGGCCAGGTGGAGAAAGGAAGTGGTGGAATTTTGGATGTGGACAACATGAGTGAGATAACAAACTGCTCCAAATAACTGTGTAACATTTAATATTTTCTGGCCCCAATCCAGATGTGCTCCTGACCTTACCAAGGTTCAACAGAACCAGAGACGATAAAGGCAGATTAGCTTCGAGGAATGTGGGACTTTTCCAATTAACCCAGGAGGGCGAAAAAATATACCAAACAACCTACTGTCAAAGGAGTGTGAATTTTAAAGGGACACTGCAATACCACTTCACTCTTACACTAACAGTTGTATTAAATACTTGAATATGAATTCCCGTATGTTTCTTTTCAAGTGAACTTTTTCTTTAATGCCTTTACTACAGCAGCGCTCTTATCCCAGTGAAACTGCCAAAGCCTGGGCTCCAGGCTGACGCTGCCCCGGTGCCAGGGCCTGCAGGACACCCCGAGCTCTGAACAGGGCTGGCTGCGAGGCACCTCACACACGAACAGCACAACCAACGCTCTTACAGCCGGAGAACAAGAAAAAAAGAACGGGAAATCAAAGAGTAAAGTCTACCCCTTGTCCCAAAAAAGCATCACCAGAGCACAGGAGGTCTGGGAAGAGAATAAATGTGAGAACCGGCAACGTACAGCATACGCTTCACAATTAGTCGCGGGGATTTGAGGAGAACGGTTCTCTGTTACAGCTGCGATTTTCACTGTACTCCAAAATCAGGTTTACAACCGGAAAACGAAAAAATATCAGATTTCTCCAAGAAGTGCGAAGGCTGCTCCGTGTGATCCAACTTCTGCGGCAGCACCGGGCCGAGGCGGGCCGCGCTGAGGGGCCGCCGCTGCCCTTCCCTTCCCTTCCCCGCTGCCGGGGGCTGTGCCCGCCTTAAGGGACCGGAGCGCTGCCCCGATTCTCTTCGGATCATACGGTCCCAGCGAGCGCAGTTAGCTGAACAAACCAAAAATAAACCCCCAAAGCCCACATACCTAAAAAAAGACCCCAAACCCTAAAGAGAAGAGACCTCAACCACGTCCCCCCCCTGCGCTCCCGCTCCGGCTCCAAGAGGCAGCCACCAATTTAGGCGCTCGCCTGAGGAGGGGAAGGGGCACAGCCAGGCGGTCCGGCTCCGGCAGCGAGGGGACACCTCCTCTTCCTCCCTTCCCTTTCCCTTTGTTTACTTTACGGACCGTCCCGCTCCACCTCGCCGCCTCCCGACACATCCGGTGGGACCGGCCGGGGCTGCGGGGCGGGCAGGGCGCAGGGGGCGGCCGGATCCCCCGCGCTGGGGGACAGGGCAGGCGGGGCACCAGATGACCTCTCCCCGCAGCCTCCTCCTCTTCCATCCCCTTCCCATCCTGCCTTCCCGGGGAAGGAAGCGGCTCTGCCGGGAGAGACCCCCCCAGCCCACCGCCCAGGGTCTCCTGCGCCCCGGTGGCCGCGGCAGCCCCTCCCCGGGGACAGAGGAACGGGCGGCTCCAGGGACGATCCTCCCTTCCCTGCGGAGCCGCCGCCGCCGCTCCCCGAGCCGGGGGCTGGGGCGGGGGACACGGAAAGAGACGCCGCTGCCCCCCTACGCCCCCTCCCCGTGATGTAAATCGGGGCCGCTTCGCCCGCCCCCTCCCCGGGCAGCGCTCGCCGCCGGCACTCACCGCGCTGCGGGCACGGCCGCCTCCGGCGCCGCGGCGAAGAGGAGAAGCCGCGGCGGAGGAGGAGGAGGAGGAGGAGGACGACGAGGAGGAGAAGCCTCCGGAGGGTCTGCGCGGGCAGCGCCGCCTCCCTCCTCCTCCGCTCCCTCCCTCCGTCCCTCTCTGCCCGCCCTCCCGGCGCGCTGCACCATGGGATGCGCCGCTGCCCCCCCCAAACATGGCCGGGGGGTGGGCACGGTGCCGCCCCTCAGGGAGCGAGGCGGGGCAGGGGAGGAAGGCGCGTCCCCTCCCTGCGCCCGCCTCGGGGGCTCTCCTCCTCCTCCCGCCCTCCCTGCTCCTCTCCTTGCCCGAGGCATCGCAGATCCTGACGGGATCCGGCGAATTTGCTCGGGGAGAGGCGAAGTTAAACCCCTCGTCCTCGCTCAGCGGCACCGGCTGGCGCAGCTGGTCTCTTGTTCTCACTCTGGGATATTGCAGGTGTGGAGTCTCCCTCCCCGGAGCTATCCCAGATCCTGTGCCCGGCTTCAGCAGGGGTCGGGCCAGATGACTGTGGCCAGAGCCTGGTGCTGATAACGCCAAGGTTGTGGGTTCGGTCCCCGTGTGGGCCATTACAAGTTGAACTCGGCGATTCTTTGTGGGTTCCTTCCAACTCAGATTATTCGGTATTCTGTGACCTCCTTGTAGTCCCTTCCAACCTTACCTAGTCCGTGGTTCTGTGATATTCTCTTTCAAGGATATATTCGGAATTTTCTTTAAAATTATCGCAGTGTTTGAGTGCCCATCAGTCATTGTGTATATTTAATAACATAAGTCTGAAATCACAGGATCATGGAATGGGAAAGGTTGGAAGGCACCACAGGGGGGTCATCTGGTCCAACATCCCTGCTCAAGCAGCGTCATCCCGGAGCACAGACACTGGATTGTGTCCAGACAGTTCTGGAATATCTCCAGTGAAAGAGACCCCACACCCTCTCTGGGCAATGGTGGAACTTCCTGGGCATCAGTTCCTGCCTGTTCCTCCTGTGCCGCTGCTGGGCACAGCGAGCAGAGCCTGGTCCCTGCTCTGAGCCCTCCCTGCAGACACTGACAGACAGGAATGAGGTCCCCTCTCAGTCGAATCTTCTCGAGGCTGAACAGCACCAGCTCCCTCAGCTTTTCCTCATAAAAGAGAGATGTTCCAGTCCCTTCACCATCTCTGCTGAACTCACTCCAGGAGCTCCATGTCCTGTACTGAGGAGCCCAGAGCTGGACATTCCAGGTGAAATGTGGGAGTTGGCCTCATCTCCCAGGAAACCAGTGACAGGACAAGAGGAAACGGCCTCAAGCTGCACCGAGAGAGGTTCATGTTGGACATCAGGAAGAATTTTTTCATGGGAAGGGTTGTCAAGCATTGGAAGAGGCTGCCCAGGGAGGTGGTGCAGTCACTCACTATCCCTGGAGGTGTTCAAGAAATGACTGGACATGGCACTCAGTGTTGTGGTTTAGTTGACATGGTTGTGTTTGCTCAAAGGTTGGGCTCAATGATTTGGGAGGTCTTTTCCAACCTTAATTATTCTGTGATTCTGGTAAAGAGCCATTTTAAATGTCTCTATTAATCTTTCCCTTATCTTTCATGGCAGCTGAACTCAGTTTTTGCCCTCCTGCCTGTCCCAGGCAGCTGGAACTTGAGCAGATCCCAGAATTTCACCTCTGGAAGTTACTGTGTGTCTGAAAACTGGAGGCAGGGGCACAGAATCATAGAATATCCTGTGTTGGATGGGACTCACAAGGACCATCAAGTCCAGCTCCTGGACTGCATCTAACGAGGGTTGATAGAGAGCTGCTCCATATAATCAATGGTTTTTGGAATGTGAATTTCGCTGATAAAATCTGGGCAGTTTACTTCAGGGTACGACAAGTCCCACTCTTAAACTTACCTATATTTATTAGTTTACCAGGCACCATAAGGAAACTCCAGGGGGACATGGAACCAGTAGGGACCTAGACTGTAAATGCAGATTTTCAGGTGAATCCCACCTGAAATGTCCCAAGCCCATCCAGGATCCAACCCATTAGCTCTGAGCATGATACAAATGCAGTGAGCACCATATGAAAATGATTCCTAGAGATTCTTTTTTAAACAGCAGTCCAGTATTCCCATCTATCTTTTGCAGAACTGCTGGGACATAACCAGCAGGCTTTTGGATATCCTTGAGACAGGATACCAAATACGCTGTATGCTTTCTACTGAAGCTGGATCACTATGCCTAGATGAAGGAAGGGAGGAGGGAGGAAGGAATTATTTTAGTTATTTTATAATTATTGGTCTTGGCATCATTATTGATGCTCTTGCCAGAAAAGGTAGAAATGTGCTAATTAAAATTACCGATACTAGAAAGTTGGGAGACATTAATGAAGACGATGTTCATGGTAACACACAGAAAAAAATCAAATGCTCCTGAGGACTGGAATGGTAAAAATGGAAGGAAATGTCTGAGTGGAATAGAAGCATGTGTTCTGATTAATATACAGAGAAGGGGGGGTATAAATACTGGAAAGAGAAAATGAAAGGGAAAATGGAGTTTCATAAATTTTTATGATACAGTTGTTACCAACAGCAGGGAATTGCTCTAAATGACCCTTCCCAGCATTTGATCCCAATTACTGATCATTTCCTGCTCTGTCTCTGCTTTTACCCAAAGATGTCAGAGTGCTGTAGCCTCTGAGCAAACTTGTGATGAAGATAGTTATCCCCGTTTTTCACACTGGAAAGATGAAATAGTATTTGAGTTGCCAAAACCACAAATAATTCACTGGATGAACAGGCCTAAAAGCAAACAACTCTTCTCCAGGGCTGTATCCTGTGCACTCAGGACAGCAGTAATACCTACTTTCTGTCATGCATTGTATGTTCAATTGATTTCATATAAAGGTTTAATAAATGTTCTTCATTTAGACATTTTTTTCAAATGTCCTGGCTTTAATAAAAAGTCATTATTCCTGTATTTTTAGAACTTTATGCTCTGCAGATTCTCTGAACAACATCAGTGTACCAATTCTCTCCAATTTATAGGTGGAAAAACTATTAAAGAGTTACTTAGGTGATTTATGGAGGAGAGAGAATAAATCCAAAGCAGTGGTAGAGCTGTGAGTCGGATTCTTACATTCTGTTCTATCTTCTAATAGTTTCACATTTTCACATGGAAAAAAAGGATGTTGTCTGAAGTCCCTGGGAGATTTCCCATTGGTTCTAATGGGATGAAGGCAAGCCCAAAATAATCTATAAAAATTGATGGTTTGTAGTAAATCCTGAACATTCTGTTTCAGGTCCTGGTGATAGTTTTTTTGTTGGTTTCTTGTTGCTTTCCTTCATCAGAGGATTGCTTGTCAAAGCAGAAGCCTTCAGCAATGAACTGACTGATGAAAATGTGAAGGAATCTCTCTTGTGTTCCAGTAACCAGATTTTAGTCATATATAGAGAAAGCTCCATAAAAACTGATTAATTGAGCTCTCAGCTGGGAGAGGGGAGCTGTGGTGATGTCCAGTGAAAAGTTTCTTCATTTTCCAAACCAATAATCTCAGCAGAAGCTCATAAGGCACGAGCAGGGTGATACTCAGCATTTCTGTCAGCACTACAAGGCACCCACATACAAATCTCAGCCATTTTTTCCCCTCCAGCCTTAGGGCTTCATCCAAACTAATTGCCTATGAGAAAAGCATTTCCAGTAACCCATCCATCCATCCATCCATCCATCCATCCATCCATCCATCCATCCATCCATCCATCCATCTATCCATCCATCCATCAATCCATCCTTCCTGCCTATTGAGATTCCAATGAATCGCTGTCTGATAACCCCTATTTTACTCAAGTGAGGGAAAGCCCTGGTAATTAGCCCAAATCTTTACTCAGGTAAACTTTTATAAGTTGTGACTTGCTCCTTTGTCTTCTGAGATCCATGTTTTCCTCTGATTCTTGAGAACTTATAATATAAAATTATTTTCTTGCCGGTTCTGTCTACACAGAGGTTGTTGGTAGGTGGAAAAGACACCTGTCCCCTATAATTTATTATGAAATTATTAATATGGAGGGAAGACATTTGGTTTAATAGTACTGGTATTATTTGAGCAGTCCATGCCATTACCTCATTTAATTTACAGGACTTATTAAACCTGGTATAAACAAAAAGGTAGGAAATTTCATTATAGTGTAGCATGTATTGTCCTTCCTTCTATTAAGTGACGGAGCTGGGGGTAATGGCTCTGAAGAGAATGAGTCCTTTCCGGTGTTTGGGAGCACAGCTGCAGCCAGGCATCCTCCACTTTTCTGCAGGATGCTAAATATTCATTAAAGGAACCAGAATGAGCAGGTAGCACCGAACTGTAGGGCTATTTCAAGCTATGCTGATGAAATAGGGATTTGGGGGGAAAAAAAGAGAAAATGGCAAGATGCTAAATATTTCACATACTACACAGTAACATGCTTCATTGCAAGAGGATTTTTTTTTTTTTAATTACCTAAATCGGCCTCAGATGAAGAAGTCAACTGCATATGTAAGGAGTCTACATAGTACTCTGGCATTGGTGAAGGGAATGGACATCATAAATACCATTAAAGGCACCAAAATGTGAATGTTTATACAGCTCCGCTTCTTTTTGGACTTAAAAAAAAAAAAAAAAGCATTATATCAGCATTTCTGGGCAGTGCCTGGAGTAGGAGCTGAATGGAAATTCACTAGTGGAGGTTTTTCTAAGTTATTAAACAAAAAAACCCCACAAAGAAATTCTTAAGAAAATCTCCAAGGGAAACTGGCAAACCCCCACAGGATCAGGAAGGAAATTTCAGGTAAAAAATCTGGTGTGAAAAAAACAAATCAGCAGCTGGGGGACCCACTTGATGAGCTGCTGTTATTAACTAAGACCTCCAAAGCAAATGTTAATGTGTTAATTAGAGGCAGGGTAATAACCTCGTAGATTTCCCAGTGGGAAACAAAACAAAACAAAAACAAGACAATTTCTGTTCTGGATTTAACTGGCTGAAACCAAACATGGCATGAAGGGAACACTCCCAGTACCGAGTCTGCATTTTCTGATGTGGGCTTGCAGCATCACTGCCCCAGTGGTACTGTACAACACTTACCTCAGCAACAGGTCACCCTGCAGCACGATCAGGTGCAGTCATGGCACCCAGGAGTTCATTTATCTTTCTAGAAAATCAAACAAAATCCCTCCTCTGACTGGTAGCTTTGATTTCTAGAAAGAAGGGGATGATCCCACATTGGCTTAGTGAGACTGGTTCCAAGGAAGGAATGAAGTCAGGACCCTCTCAGGTGGAGCCCTGGTGCAATGGCAGGGGAAGTAAAATTCATGATCTATCCTGAAGAGCCGAACTTCCCACCACAGCGTCTTGTCTTTGCATTTTATTTTGGCTTCCAAGACTGAAGTTAACTTCTTGGGTTTTTTCTTTTTTCTCTTCCAACCAAACCTCGGGCAAACTTGGTGCTGAGCCAAATCAAACCCTGTATTTTAAAATTGCATTCTCTTGAGACTCAGAAGCATGAAGGAATGGAGGTCTTAAGGATATTTAAAAACATGTGATTTCTTTGACTCATATTCTGCTGTTTTCTATAATTTTACTGCCTTGAGCTGTGGTGCCCAGGGAGGCTTAGGAGGGAAGGAGAGTGTTCAGGACTGTGCCCAGTCAGTGCAGCTCACTCGTGGGACAGCCAGGACTGCAGCCTCAGGGCTTACATTCCAGGATTGCCCTTGGTGGCTTTCCCAGTAAAGACAGCCTTTCAGCTCATTCAGTTCTGAGCCAACCCAGATCCTACTGCTATCAAAAAATCTCCCTTTTTTTTTTTTTTTTTTTTTAATGGATTTTGTCCTTATGTAGGTAGTCCTGGTTCTTTGTCATAAAAACATCAAGCCATATTTTTGCAGGAACTGTGACAGTTGCATCATACTCTGTTCTCTGTAAAATCCCTCTCTAAATCCCTCCAGCTGCTCTGGAAGCTTACACTTTTCCTAGAGCCCCTTGATGTGTAAAACGTGTGCGATGTTTTGATCAAAGGGGTTCTTGTACTTAATGCAAATTTCAGCACACATACAGCAGTTGGATGTGAGTGTGTGGATCCAATCCTCCCATCTCCGCTGGGCCCCCGGGGCATCCCTCCAGTGAGCATGGAAGGCAGGGATTACTGGTGCAGAACACTTCTGCTTCTTTATTTTTAAGCCTATGTTAAGCTTTCTCCATATATGATAGTTTTAGTTAATATTCCGAATGCCCATCAGCTAAAGGGTTACAATGACCACGTCTGAGAAATGTCTTTTTTTCTCACACATTTTTTCCAACATCTGAGCAAACAGCACAATGAAAGATCTCCTTTCTACAATTCTTTTGGACACCTCAAATGACCTTTTAGATACCAGAGAATAATTTTCTGAAAATGTGTTTTCAAACAGAGACCCAAGTACATTAAGTAGAGAGACTGTTTTCTGTGGGGATTAGTGGTCATTGCTGATCAACCTCAGACTTAGTGAATGATTTGGAATATATATGAATATTGATCCTTACAAAGTTTTCTTTATTTTCCAGTCTCTGTCTGTTCATCGGTGCTACCTACAAATTTCTTTGTCAGTTTGAAGCCAATCCCCCTTCTTCCTCTCAGTACATGCCCTTGGAAAAAGTCCCTCTCCAGCTCTCAGAGGTGAGTGTTCCTGTCTTCTATCGTGTTTCAGAGAAAATCCCCCTGCATTACATTTCCCTCTTGGTAAAAAAAGTTACCCTAAGTTATAAACAAGATGCTGCAGACCTGTGTGAGTTCATTTTACAATGGCTGCATAGAGTCCCTGCTGTCCGCATGAAATCATTACTTGGGAACCACTGAAACAGTGACCTCATCAATATAAGTCAGCCAGGATGTAGAAAGATTTCTCTCATTCTTCTGATTTGTTCATCCTGTGCTGCTTTGACAGCTGGAATAAAAATGGAATAAAAGAGCATTGTCATTTTCTTGAGCTCTTCAGTTGCCTAATTAAAAATTGAACATTTATTCTCATTTAGGATTCTGCAGAAAAAGGATACTGCTCTTGCAGTAAAACAAAGTTTTTCAAGAGAGTCTCTGGACCAGATAAAGTATGGAGCTAAAAAACATAGCAGGCGTGTTTAGGAGACATAGTTTTCTTTTTCTTGTTACACACAGTTCTGCCCTGCTCCTCTCAGTACGTGCACAACAATTTTCCGAGGTGTTCTGTGAAGTGCCTTTGTGTCTGACTGCCTCAATACCTCACCTGAGTTTATTTGCTTTGTAGGAAGAATATTGCATGCCAAAAAAAGGTGAGAGAGAAGACCTGTGGTTTGACTTAAAATCACTGACTCATAGAATGCTTCAGGTTGGAAGGGACCTGAAAGATCATCTCATCCTGCCAGGTGCATTTCAGTTTGCACTGAAATTTTGCTCTTTGGGGCAATCTCACATTCTTGCATCAACATCGCTATTAGGCACAGAAAAGTGAATTGGTAGCAGGTGTATCTTCTGTAATACAGCTTTCAATCAGAATTTGTTCATGAAATGTTTCTCTCCCTCTGTTCTTGAAATGTTACCCTCTTTGTTTAGAAAAATGTTTTTTACACATCACAACTTTGTAAGAGTATTACTTCTCAGCATACCAGATATACAGGATTTTAACTATCACATTGTTTACAGGTCAGAACCAGCAGTGTTAAGTCTTTTTATTTGCTTTGAACTTCATGTAGTTTTTAATGTCATTTAGTGTTTTGATGCCTCAGGTTTTGCTCCATAAAATTGGCATAGCAATGTGATCC
The DNA here is from genome assembly GCA_013397315.1 of Donacobius atricapilla. Classification (NCBI taxonomy): domain Eukaryota; kingdom Metazoa; phylum Chordata; class Aves; order Passeriformes; family Mimidae; genus Donacobius; species Donacobius atricapilla. The sequence goes on from WBMY01000729.1 coordinate 276,335, forward strand.
TATGGGAAGATACCAGGGGTTACAATTAGGAGAGGTTCAGAAAAGAGGTTGAATTTGCTGAGCACTGAAAACAAAATGTACAAGCCAGATTTTTTTCTCTTTCTTCCTACAGTTGTTGTTTTTCCAACTCTCTTATCTGTATCTTAATAAAAACCCTCCTACAGTTTCAGAGAGGGACTGGAGCTGTGTGTAACAGAGAAGCAAAGATTTCCTTACTGTTTTGTTTTGATGTTGCTAGATCATCTCCTGCGTCAGACTTCTTTTAAAATCTGTTTATGTCGAGTTAGTTACAGGCTGAGCTGCTTTGTTTATTTACCAAGCAGATGCAGCAAGTGTGGAGATTTTTTTCATGCTCCTGTTAAGTGTTTTATTACACTATGATTTAAATCAGATTAATGTGACCAAAATGTAATAAAGAGAAGCAGTAAATATGTTACAAAATATGTATAAATATGTCATAAAAAATCCTGTTAAGACATTTGGCAGATTTCATGCTTAAAATGCAAATTCTTGTCCATAGAGGTATACATTGATAGAACCATGGAATCATGGAATGGTTTGGGGTGGAAGGGACCTTCAAGATCATCCAGTTCAAACTCCTCTGCCATGGACATGGACACCTTGTGCTACCCCAGGTTGCTCCAAGCCCTGTCCAACCTGGTCTTGGACACTTCCAGGGATGGAACATCCACAGGCAATCTCTGCCAGGGCCTCACTACACTCTGAGTAAAGAATTTCTTCCTAATGTTCAATCTAAACCTGTTCTCTTTCAATTTAAAACTATTAATGCTATAAATTAGAACACCTCTTTTACAAAAAGTTATTAATAAAAGTAGATATTAATTTTCCAGTTGTTATTTTGATCACAAATGTGTGTGTTCGCTCTTACCATTGGATTTCTCTTTGTGACTTGAAAAGTTTCAAAGCAATTATTTATGTTTTTCTTAGGTCATTGTACCCCAAAAGAAGTCTAACTAATTTTGTGCCCAGGGTTGCTGTCTTACACAAGTTCATTTAATATGGTACCTGAGAGATTTAACCACTGAGCTGTTTGAAAGCAGTGTGGTTATGGAAAGGTAGAAAAGTGAATTTTACATATATGAAGTTTAGAAATGGAGCTTTTGGAATTTCAAGTTTATCTGTAATTTTCCTGCAGTGCAGACTATACCCTTTCTCTAGGGCTGGAGAAGAGCTGCAGCAGTTTTATTTATATCTGGTAGAAATTAGCAGAAAGTCCTCAGCACTTGTTCTGCTGTGGATAGATCCACTCCCTGCCCCACTTCAGTCACTCTGTGCCTGAGAAATACTTCACAGGAAACAAAAATGGAGAAGAACCAATTCAATAGCGATAGGAGTGTTATTTTTAAGCTACTGAGCTGAACAATGACCCCTCAGAAAAATAACACAAATGCATGACTATTGACCACAATAAATGAGGAATTTAGGCTTCTGTTGTCTTTCTTATGCTGCAGCTGTTGTTTGAAGTATTAGAATGACCGGAAAGTCACCTGTGGAATATCTGACATCCTTAAATACAGGCTTGATGATGTCTATTTTTAATCACATGGAGCAACAATCCTTCATTATTTTGCCTTTTCACTCTGAATTAAAGTATTTGTCTTGAATTTCAAGAGACAACTTGATACATTCATCCATGAGCTAAAATAAACTGCAGTGAGCCCACAGAGGAAGAGATTCTATAGGAGAATGGCTTTTACTCTGTTAGACTGGCCAAATATTTGCAGCTTTACAATGACTCATCCATTTTCCTCTCTTCTTCAGCAGAATTTTGGAAGAAAGGACTAAGGAAGGAGCTAATGACACTCCTAGAGGAAAAGACAATCAAGTCCTTTTTTAGGTGCTTAATTTTATCTGAACCAAATCCTTTGTTGCCGTAGTGTGGCCACAGAAGTGAGCAGAGCTGCCTCTGTTCATCCCAATTTAAAGACTTGAGGAACAAGCCTTTAATCTTCTGCTTTTATTCATTTTTGGTTTTTTACAATAAACGCTACTATTTGTCATCCATTATTATTTTTATGCAAAGAAATACTCAGGATTGGGGGTGCATCCTGATAAAAGTTTGGCCGCACATAGATTAGGGCCACGCTGAATGTTGGGACTAAAAGGAAGCTCATAAGTCATCAGTGCAGTGTCCTGCTGCCACCAACCACCGCATGGCATGAGCCTGATCCTGAACTGGAATTCAAGCATAGAACAGTCTGTCTGTGGTGCTGTGTTTGCCTTTTCCCGCAGGTTGCAGGTCAAACACTTCTATTCTTTCCCTTCCCTTCTTGTCTCCTGTCTTGCCCTCCTTGGATAGGACCGGGGTCGTTTGCTGTGGCAGATACATTTTGCACCCTTGAGGTTCTCAGGCATGCAGTTTCCTAATGGCACAGTCCTTTGGGACAATTTGGAAATGTTGAATCCTCAAAAGCAATGATCAGTTAAAATGATCTCATTTCTGGCTTTTCACTCTAGCCCTGTGCACTGCAACAGTGTCAGTAAAGATGCTTGAGGGACTGGGTTGGGAACTGGGCTATGGAGCGTGTCTGGCAAAAAAAGATATTATTTTCTTGACCTTACAGAATTGTTAAATATAATTAAAAGTTGGAAGGTATGTACCGACAAGTGTGCATATCAGTTGTGTAAACCAGAAGGGAGGAAAAAACCCTTGAGGTTTACTTCCATTTGTTTGGTTTTCATCTTAATAGTTAAAGGGGTGAACTGTTTTCTAATAAAATTAAGGAATATGCACAGAATCATAGATTCACAGAATGGTTTGGTTTAGAGGAGATCTTCAAGATCATCCAGATCCAAACCCCCTGCCAGGGGCAGGGACAGCCTATGTTAAACCAGGTTGCTCAAAGTGCCATCCAACCTGGCCTTGATCCCTTCCAGAGCTGGGGCAGCCACAGATTCTCTGGGCAACCTGTTCCAGTGTCTCACCACTCTCACAGTTAAGAATTTCTTCCTAATATACAATCTAAACCTGCCCTTTTTCTGTCTGAAGCCATTCCTCCTTGTCCTGCCACTCTATGCACTTGTATGAAGTCTCTCTCCATCTTTCCTGCAGGTTCCTTCATGTACTGGAAGGACAGAATTAGATCACTCCAAAGTCTTCTCCAGGCTGAACAATCCCAATTCTCTCAGCCTTTCCTCACAGCAGAACTGCTCCATCCCTCTGATCATTTCTGTGGCCTCCTCTGGATTGGCTCAAACAGCTCCAGGTCCTTCCTGTGCTGGGTCAGGGCTGGATGCAGCTCTGCAGGTGCGGTCTCAGCAGAGCAGAGCAGAGCAGAGGGGCAGAATCCCCTCCCTCATCCCTTGATGCAGCCCAGGACAGGATTTGCTTTCTGGGCTATATTCACATTCCCGATCCCCTTCTTCGTGCTAAAAGAAAAAGGCACACTCAGATCCTTGTGTCCAGAATGCGCCAAGGACGATTGCACACAGGCAGTTGAGGCTGTGAGAGTCATTTCCAGACTTTTTCAGTGCTTCTACCTGCATGTTTCAATAACACCTGCACTACTGTGATGTGTCATCTGAAGAGCTCAATGCACATTATAGGTTTAGGTTTAGCTAATGGATAGCAGTCACTGAAAGAAGGAAGGATTCCCATCTGCAGGCACATCAGGAGGTACCTGAATGGATAAAATGCCACACTCAAGGTCAGAAAAAGAGTTGGTGGCAAAGCTGGAGAACACTGAGAGGTGAATTAATATGTCCTGATGGCAGCCAGCTGCCTTGCTGCAGCTGTGCTCAGAACATTGATCTGATTCTTGTGGATATGAGGGAACTTCTCTAGACAAAGGATCTTACATAAAATCAAACCATTTATCAGCCCTGAAGAGAGGCAAACTGTGAAGAGTTGGGCTGTCACCACTGTAATGCAGGCAGCAATTGCTAGGCACTAAAGTGGTCATGTTTTCCCTCTCCCTCCTTGATGCATGTTTCCATAAAGCCTTGGTCCTGTGGAAAAACTATTTGCCAGACTCTTAGCTAGGTAAGCACATATTCTGGTCACAGAGTGCTTCAGCCTGCAAACCCTTCACTGCTCATGCTTTTTTAAAATGCAGTATTCAAGGACTTTGCCTTTTGACTTGCTAGTCATGTTTCTGGAAGCAGAAACACCTAAATTATACCTCAGTCCCCAAAGACCTGAAAAGAAATGTACAGCTTCAATACTCGCAGCACAAGCGGTGCAAAAGGCTGCTTCAGAGACAACCTACTAACTGGGCAAGTTAAGGGTAAATTAAAAACCACCAAGCTAAAAAACTTCAGACAATGTTCTTAAGATATACTTTAACAGTTGGTATTGGTCAGGTGGTTGGACTAGATGTTGTAGGTCCCCCTCCAACTGCAGTATCCTATTCTAGTCTATTAAAAAAAAAGAAAAAAAAAAAAAAGAAAAAAACCCCAAACCAAACCAAACCAAAACAAAAACACCACCAAACCCCCCCCCCCAAGCCAAGGTGTGCAGATTATGGTATAAATCCATACTTTTTTCTACCATCCATCTACTCCCACTGGAATTGTACAGTAGCAGTAAAGGGAGAGTAAAATCCTCAGCAAGGAGCCATGCACATCTCTGATTCTCCCAGCACTACCTCAGCTGCTGGTATTTAAAGGAGATAACAAAACAAATCACAGCTTCCTTCCCGGGTGGGTAAATATTAAAAGAACTGCAGAAAGGGGTGAGCAGTACTTCATTTTCCACAGCTAAAGCAGAGGTACCCTAATCTCCTCTAGCTCCAGGTGAGTCTTCGTGGCAGAACCAACAAACCCCACCCCACCATGGGGTCATATAGGGGAACGTATCAAAATGAATAAATCATCAAGTCTGATGAATACTTCTGAGAGTGAAAATTTATTTCCCTTTGGCTGATCTTTGCTTTTATGTGATCTTGAAGTGGCTTTTTTTCCTCATCCTTTCTTAGGGAGGACCACAAGTACCTTTGTCTCCCCTGCAGGGACCGGAACATATTAAAAGGTCAATCCTAGATCAAAATGAATATGCTTTCAAAAAGAAGCATTTCCCTCAGTTCCCAATCATGCCGCAGTAAAGCTGTAATAAAAGCCATGCATGGTTTACCTGCATGATTTTTATCATTTATCAGAGCATATTGAAAACCAGAGTCATTCTTCTTCCACCAGTCACTTGTTTTCGCTAGTTTTACACTCACTGAAGCACTAATAGTGCCAGAGCTTGCAAGGAAATATTTAAACACTAATTAACTTGTTAATTCTGTGTGTGGGCAGGCCCCTTGTTCCCTCTGGAGCACAAGTGATTTTCGAGATATTTGTTTGGGATTTCAGGGTGTTTGCATATTGTGTATGGCTCCCTGTGTATGTCCTGGTATGTGTGTGGGATGCCTCTGGCTGTATTTGCCTGCAGCTGAGCCTACACCACATTCCCCTTGGAACAGGCAAGTTTTCCAATATGAAAGTTTAAAACCCTCCCAGTCCTCTCCTATTTTCTTTCAGCCACTGGATAAAAGGCAGCAGATCACATGGCTCTCGCATGGAGCTGTGTTATGGTGGCACAATAAATGCGTGTCCCTCTTGGCTGTGGGGTGCTTGGGGAGATCAGTTTTCAGCATCTGTCCAACAGCAGTTCAGCCTGGAGCAGTCATGCACTGCAGAGGTTTTCCTGTTTGATTTTTCCAATAAAAGCATGGTGTTGCTAACACCAATCTGATTTTCTCTGGGAGGTGCTTAAGCATGTGGCTAGAATTTGTATGAAGAGTGAATAAATTTGCTTGTGTTTCCATGCCCCCTTCCCATCCTGCTGCCTCTTTGAAAGTCCTGGTCTAGTGGAAGGTGCCCCTGCCTGTGGCAAGGAGTTGGAAGTGGATGATCCTGAAGGTCCGTTCCAACCCAAACCATGTGATGATTCTATAAGTCACCTCTGCTGTGGCTTTCAGAAATGGCTGGGAGAACAATATTGAGACCCTGTACTGAACCTGCATAGGAAATACATCCAGGCTGTGTATTTCTGTGCATTGCATGAGAAACCTTGACAGAAAGTAAGTTCTTAATGCAAAATTAAGCCTCAAAACATTTAAGAAGTTGGTACTATGAAAAGATTTTAAAATATTTTGAGTAACTGTGACAATGGCAGTGTCTCAGAAATCCTGTTTATGATGTGGCCCTTCTTGTCCCAAAGCTGCCTGGACAGAACAGGGGTGAGACAGACCTTGTGCGCACCCATTTGTTGTGGTTTCTTCTCACCATTAAAGACCAAGGCACTTCCAGGGGGAAAAACAGGCCATGGCTTTGTAGCTAGAAATTATGGAGAAGCCAGGGACACTCATGTACAGTTCAGGTGGAATCGCTGTCCCTGAACTTCAGGTGCAATAGTTTCATTTCTTAATATTGGGGGAAGGACTTTAGATGCTTTAGGGACATGGGAGGCACCTTTGGTGCAAAGAGCTGAAGCTGGGAGAGGTAAGTCCCACCCTTTGGGAATAAACCCCATTTCCAGCCCCAAGGAATGCTGAGGTAGCACTGAAGGACTTGTTGCTTCACGCCTGCCTGACAAGAGACTGAGGCACATGAAAATAGCTCAAAGCAGCCCAGCTGCTGTTATCTTCTTCAAGTATCCCCCAGAGCAAGAGTGAGGTGCTGCATGCAGCCACCCGCTCTGCTCCTGCAGCCTCCTACAGACACTCACCCAGATGTTTCAACATACAGATGTGCCCTTTGCAGGGGAGAAAACACCCACCCATAACTTTTAAACCAATTTTTCCTTTGATTTGCTGCCTTTGTGGGATTTGTCATAACATTTCCAAAGGAACCATGTATGTAACATAGGTAAAGCTGAGCATTAACCTTAAATGTTTTTTCTCCTCATGACATTGACCTTAATAGTGCCCAGGTACACTCCCTGTCTGCTGAGAGCAGGAATTACCCAGTAAATGTCAGCAGAAGCCAATGTTTAGGCCTTTATTATCACTTGATAAACCCATGTGAAGCCCATTAAGTCTGAGAGGAGTTCTCTGTGTGTATCAAGGGGAAAAGGGACCATTTGCTCTCAAGTGCATGTAACTAATTAAAAATTTAAGAGCATATAGTACATAATTGTATTAGATTGTAGGTTAATGCTCCTGAATGAAAAAGGCAGATGAACTGAAATGCTTGTACAGAATGAGAATCCCCGGCTGCCTCTGTGCAGTGAGCCTGTGTGCTCTTTGTCAATGGCCCCAGTATTCCCTGCTCAGGCTGCCTCTGGGGTTGGGGGCTGATGGAAATGGGCAAATCCCTGGCTGTGACCTTGGTCAGGATCTGCTGGGAAGGAAACAATGCAGGGAAAGACAGGACAAGCCTTGGCACCTCTGAGCTGGTTTCACATCCTCTGCTGAGCTGGTTTGTGATGTGGTTTTACTCCCCAGGGCAAGGAGCCCCAATGCCATAGTCCCATCTTTCAGCACACAACAGCCTCTCACAGCCATTGGAGAAGCCCAGGTTTAAGGCTGGCTGCTCTCCTGGGAAGATCCTAGTGGCAGCAGAGTCTGAATTCCTGTTGATATCAGCCTTCAGAGCAGTTCCAGGGGTGTGTGCCTGCAGGAAGGGCATCACCTCCCTACAAGCACGAAGGCATCAGCCACTAGAATGGTCCAGATAGGATGCTCATGGAGGCTAACCTGGAGTAGAAAACACAAATCTGTTCCTTCTGCTTTCTATATAATTGCGTTTCAATACCCAAGACTGGTGTGGGGCTGTGTTAGAGTTAATATAACTATTAAGTAGACAGTCATCTTTGATAAAGACACAGATAATTGAAATTACACAAAACTGTGTCTGTCCCTGACCAAACAAAGGTGTGTGTGGTACACGTGGATGGAAAACAGCTTCCATGGAGCTGAAAAAGAAGTCCCAGTCTCTGGCACAAAAACGTTAAACACAGTCCCAAGGAAAAGGACCAAGAATTAATTTTTTTACTGATTCTTCTCCAGATCAAGGAGAAGAAACCTCGTAAGTTTTTGTAAATAAAGAGAATGTGACCAAAGAAATACCCAGCTCTGCTACAGGTTTGACATCTGCCTAGGAAAAACTTACAGGGAATGAAAACCTCGTATTTCAGTTAATGTACATTTCTGACAATCATTACATTCTACGGCAAAATCCATGGGCAAGTGTACAGTCACACTTTTTAATGTGACTATCAGCTTATTCCCATTTCCATACAATCCTTCTGTGGTTTCAGAAAGCCCCAACATCAAAAACCCCAACCTTTAAAGTTTCTGTCATGTGATTTACACCCCTACAGCCACTGCTGGTTTGAATTTCACATCCATTCGGGAAGTGAAAGTTGAGCTGATCTTTTTTTTTCCTTTTATGATAAAAGAGCAGCCACTGAATTAATAACAGGTCAGTATGAGATATATTAGAGCGTGGTTTGGCATTTCTGCTGAGAATCTCCTGTCATCTCCACCACCACCCACAGACACCATAGCAACCACACTGCGGAGGGGCTCAAGCACACACGCTTGAACGTGCTGCTACATGAATGCACTTCTTGTTTTGCCATTGTGATGCTGAATTCATTTCAGCTGCAGTTGCTCCTCCCTGGAAAGCTTCGTTTTTCCACTGAAGAGAAAATAAACAAACAGCTCCAATTTTGCCCTTTTGGAATGCAGCAGTTGTGTGGGATTCAGCTGAGCGGGCAATTAAGGAAAAAGTCCTCAAATTATATCTTGCACTTGCACAGAAGTTTCTAGCAGTGCCATAAGAAAGTTGTCTTTACAGTCAGCACAAGGTTTAACTAGAAGAAGCAATAATTTCTTGAGAAGTTACTACAGAACAGTACTTGTTTATTCACCAGTGTTTGAATATTTAAGTAGTTCATGCAGTATTCTTAAGTATAATAGCCTGAGTTTCAGCAGAGCTGCCTAAAGCTTGTGCAAGTCAGTAATTTGCTGCAATTAAAAATATGCGGCTTGCAAAATACAGGAACACTGTTTTTAGCACATTCTTATAATGTGTTAAAGACACTTTTAAAGTGTGCTAAAGCATCCAGCTCGTTTTTCAGCATGTACTTTCTTCACAGTTTGTTCTCCTATGAAAAGCTACCTCCAACGGTGTGGGCTTTTCTCAGCTACTGTCGTAATCCCACTCTGTTACACCCACTTCCAACTTCTCCATAACCATGTATATCACTTCCAGGCATTAATTAATTATTCCAATCCTTGTAGGGTTCATTAATCAGATATTTCACTTAAACACTGCCTTACATATTATCTGAGGACAGCCCTAAATCCAAGAACAAATTGTTCCTGTTACATATTCACCGTTTTTGTTTTTTTCCTCTCATTGTCCTTCCAGCCATCTCCCAGTAGAGTTGAGAAGAAAACCCCCACACAAAGGGAGGGACTGCACTGCAGGCAGGATCTACAGCCAGATGGAGTCATCCTGATGTGAACCACCCGCCTGACCTTTGTGTAACTGTCGTGTTTGGCTACTGGCCTTTGAAGTGATGGGATAAGAGGTCTCCAAAAGGGGCAGGTAGTACAGGGGAGATAAATGGTGCTGAGATATGGGCTCAGTAAATAACTTATTTTTAATGTCTTTCTCACGTACAGCATTCTGAAGCGTTGCTGCTCTCCAGCCTTTTCCCTTTTCTCTTCCTCAGGATGGTCAGTGCGTAATCTTTCCTGGATTTTGGGAGAAAAGGCACAGCAATTCTCTGCCTGAGCCTGTGATTTCTGTCTTCTGGTTTAGCTTCTCTCTTGAGAGATCAGATGAGAGCTTTGGGAGGGCTTGTCCTGAGACAGGCTATGCCACCAGATTCACATCTCTCAAACAATGCAACATTTCTTTGGCACCGGGATCAGAACGGAGACAAAAACCACAGAATGAAAACAGAGCTGGAGGATCCTGGCCCCAAATTCTTTGGCCACATTCATACTGAAAATCTGGTGCACAACAGGCTCCTGGTCCCTGGCTGAACCATCTGGGGGACCTGTCAGAGTGTGCCGTAGCTCTGCTTGGAGCCGGCACTTGGACTCCTCTTTGAGAGAAAGGCCATTGTGTCCCCCTGCTAAGGTGGCAGGACACGGCCAAGGAGTGCACCTGGTGTGGGAGCTCAGAGCAAGGCTGGTGGCATGGGACATCCCTGTTAGCGAGACTAAAGACAACTGATACTGAATTTCTCCCTGGAGGTTCTTGGATCAGTATCCAGCCACTCTTTAGCTTTCTTTTGATGAGCTAAATGGACCAAGCTCCTTAAATCTCTCCCTGCACGTCATCTCTTGTAGACTTGTGTACATTCTCATGCCTCTTTCTTGAATTGTCTCCAGCTCTTCAGCCTCCCACTTGCTTTGTGGATGCAAGAGCAGGGCACAATGGGTTGGCAGCAGTTTCAGGAGACAGGGAATACCCAGACGACATTATCGCCCTCTTCTCCCAGGATTTCCTCTGCTTATACATACAAAGATTAAGTCAGTTCATGGACAGCTGATTACTCACTATGACTTGCAATCCTTTTTTGGTCATGGCTTTCCAGTGTAGAGCCACTGCAGCCCCTGCCTGTCAAATATCTTCTTTCTCCAATGTTGTGAGTTGGTTGTACTTGCTTACCTTCAGATTGCCAATTACTCATTGGTATCAGTGACCTAGGTTCCTTCTTTTGACCATTTTCCCAGCCTTTTTCATCTGAAAAAAAAAAATTATAATGATTTAAAGGGTTTTTTTTCCTAAGTTGTTGATAAAATACAATAGTGTAGAGCCAAGAAGTAGTCCCTATGGGATCTGTCCAAACACACACCCACTCTAAGAAAATTTCTCTGGTTATAATCATATTTAAGACCTGAAGTTAGCCAATTCTTAATCCATTTAATGTGTTTCACAGTGGTTTTGTATTCTTTTAGTTACCTCATCAGCATTTTGTACTGTTACAAGACAAATTTCTTACAGAAGCCCAACATCAATTCCCTCATCAGTCAGACTTAAAATCTAACACAAAACTCCCTGAGCTGCATTAAAACTGGGGTAATGGGAGATACAGTGTTAAAATGCCACATTTGGGTATTAGCAGCAAGGTGGGAACACCAGCTCCGTGTTAGAAAAGTTATCTTTGCCCCCACACCTTGCTCTTGGCAAGGTGAAAAGCTGCTGCAGATGGTGCTGGTGTTTCAGGCTCTCCCTTCAGAAGCCAGTTACATGATCCACTGAGGAATGTTCTGGGAGAGAATCTGATTTTCCTGGGCTAATGCCACCCCTTTGTAACCAGAGAACCTCTGTTTGTAATTCCATAAAGGATTTGTACGCTGAAGGTGTTAAAAAAAACAAACGAAAACTGGGGTGTTGGAGGTAACCTCGGCTTTCCATTCAGCTATCAACAAAGTGCAGCACCTCAGTTACTTCTCCAGCACTTGGAGGGCAACATGAGTGGAATGAAACTTTGAAACAGGATGTTTGTCCTCTTCCCCCAGGGTGTTTGGTGTGATGTTTTTCAGGGAATTAGATGAATCAGATTGTCTTTCCTTTCTCCAACTATAGCAGCATCTCACGTGATATGCTCCTAATGTATTTGCCCTGATAGAGAAGGAAGGAATAGGGTTTAGGTCATGGTGCATATTTTAGTAACCTGTAAGAGGTATGGTCAGCACAAATTCATTCATTTCCTTGGGTGCAAAGAAAGTAATTTGAACAACTGTCCTTTTCAAAGAGACCTTTTGAACCCAGAGAAAGGACCGTTAGAATTTGCTCATCTGCTGCAGGAATGAAATTCATGTGTTTGCAGAAGCCTTGAATGTCTTGACTTCACATAAAGGTAGACAATGAACAAATTATATATACACACAAAATTAAAATTAAGCAATTGTTATCTGGATTTAGATTTGAGAATGAACATGATGCTAATGAGATATTGTCTAGGCATCACATGGTCTCACTTCTTGGCACAAGAATGTGTAATCATGTCTTCTACACTGCCTGTGCTACACTGATGACAGACTCCAGAGATACCTTTTCAGTATTCCATAGCTATTTATTTCTACACATTTATTAGGATTAGATAATTTATAATTTCAATATTTCTTAGTGTACCTAAATTCTGATTTCATGCTTGTATATGACTTAAATATAAAGTTCCAAAGGCCATGAGAAAACAGGAAACACTGGCACAGGGAGCTTAACTCAGCAAGGGCAAGGCTGTTCCACTGGGAACTGGATCTCCTGCCTACAAATGACTCGCTTGTGGTGAAGCTCAATAACACTTTCAGGTTCAGTTTGATTCCAAAGCAGGGATTTTTCAGCAGCAGCAGCCAGAACAGTAACCATTACAGGGACGAAATAGGAAGGCAGCTTCTCTGCAGTCAGGCTTTGACTCATGCTAGTATGCAATTAGGGGAGGAAGTGATTGCAGGACCATGTATCTGACCACAGGCAAATCTCATTCCAACCACAGCAGCCACCCAACACAAGGTGGGTAATGGATGATCTGAGTTCCTATCACCTATCAAACTCTTTGGGGAGGAGCTCATTCATATAAATAACAGAAAAGAAAAGGAAGGTCAGCTTGGAAGGGATGAGCAGGTGGGTCAGTTGGGAGATGGAGCAAATCCTCTCCTGATGATCTTGCTCACCTGTAGCTCCCAGTGATGTTCCAGGAGTCCAGCCCTGCTGAGAGCAGGAATCATGAGGCAAAGCTGCATTTTTTTTCTCCTCCCCTGATCTCCAGAAGGGATTGAAAAAAATTGTTGCTGCTGGTAGTCATTAATCACTCCGGAACTAAACCTGGCCGTGCAGAACTAACTGTGCAGTCAGAGCACTGGGAAAACTAGGAGGGGGAAGAAAGTGGTCAGATGGTTTCTAGATGTCTCAGATTTGTGGGTTCCCATATTTCATTTCTGTGATTATTTTGTAGTCTCATAAACTACACTCTTGAGAAGCATTTATTTTTGCATGACCTGCATTTTGCTTTGGACAGTTACATCCAAATATTTAAATTTATTATTCCCCATTCACTTCTGAGTGGGGAATAATAAAGAAATAATAATGATGTCCTGCTACTCTCTCATCTGTCTGCTGATTCAGTCTGCTCCAGTTGAGAATGAATGAACCTGTGTTGTGCTACCTAAAACAGGGGGAAAATCGCAGTTGCAAAGCCTCTGTGCTCACCACTAGCTCTGAAGCCTCTTGATCTTCACTGGGACAGGTAGGGAGCTGTCTAGAAAGCAGAAAGTTCTAATATTAACTGGTGGATGCAAACTAAAGGATGCTGAAGTTTCTTTCTGGATCATTGGCTTTTTATAAACTTTCTATACTCTGATTCCTCTGTAAAAATGTCACTTAATAGGAGCAGGAAGTTCCATTTACTGATCCCTCTCCAGGCTCCTGAAGACAGATGGATAAACACATGGGTGGTCAGTGATGGTCAGTGATGCACATTTCAGTCCCACATTTGCTGTCAGAGGGGAGGTGCTGGATCCTCAGGACCCAGGCAGCTTGAAGCTCCTTACCCACCCTTGGGGTGCACTCTTCACTTCCACGTTCAGGTTCAGGCTCTTTCGCACTCTCAGGTTTTCAGAGGTGTAACAGAAAGTTGGGCAGCTGAATTTTCCTGACACAGTCTCGGCTGAAACTCCTGAGTCATCTTTTTAAAGATTCCTTTAGCTGTCATTTTTACACTTTTTTTTCTTGCATGTTTTTAGTTTCTCCTTTGGGTCTTTGCGCTGGTGTAGAGTTGCAGCAACGAGCAGTCATTTGTGGCTGGCACAAGCATGTGTGAGGGAAATGGAGAGAAACATTTGTTTGGAGAGGAAATAAAGGTGAACAATCACATGGACCTTACAGACATGTTGAAACACAATAAAGCATAGATGGTTTCAACTTTGGCACTGAGGGAGTGACGTTGTTTAAACACAGGCATTTAAAGACCATACAGATAATTTCCAGAGAGGAGAAAGATGATGCTGTGGTCTACTTTGCAGCTTGGACATGCTTCCACTCTAGCAGCAGTTCTGTGTGTAGGACTGCCTTGCCCTTAGCTATCTGGCAGGTGTCTGTCTCCCTGCACGGGGCTGGCTGTGGGATTTTCCCAGCTGAAACTTTGAAGTTGGCTGTTTCACCCATTCTGTGATGGGGCAATGTATATTTATAATTTTTGAAGCACCTCAGGGTGAAAGGCCTTCTGTAAGTGCTGTTATTCATCAAGGAATAATTGGGCCTGTCCTTTAACTGTGAGCTGGAATCATTCCCAAACCCCACGGCCACATTCAGCTGTTTATTATTTTTACTAGAGCGACGCCCAAGGATGAAATGGGGTGGGGGTGCCTTGTACTGAATGCTGTGTGAATATAAATGTCATCTTCTCACTGACAAGAGAGGAAAAGGCTGTGGGAAGGGAAGTGTTTTATGTGCTGTGTTAGACAGTCTTTCTTTCCCAGCTCAGCAAGGACAATCAGAGACCAGGTCTCTACATTTTTCCTCAGACCTAACCTAAAAGTGAGGCCTACCAGGAGAACAGCCCCATCTGAGCAGCTGGATTCCCTTTTCACTGATGATGGCAAAGATTCATCCCAGGGGCATTTCACACAAGCAGGTTCAGTGCCAAATTTAAGCTGAGATGAACCACATCCTTTCTGAACCTGCTTCTCTTCCATGATTAAATCATAAACCAAATCCAGATGTAGACACGTATAGGAGAGTTGCAGGCTGGGATGAGAGGAGCACCCAGTGAGAGCTCCCTGTGGGGAAACCCCACAAAACCATTCTGGATAAACAGAAAGGTCCCTTAAGATATGTTGACTCAGCTTTGGGGCTCAGCCGCACACCAATCTCCAGCTCCATCACCCTTTCATTTGTTTTACCGGAGATAAAGCAATCAAAGAAGATCTGAACCCTCCCAGCTAGAAGGAGCAGTGTAATGGTGGGAGTATCGACATCCAACCAGAGCAGGACAAGTAGAAATACTGCCGTGAATTAGATGTTGTGTGTCTGACAAGAGACCAGTCAAAGCTGCAACAAACCTCCATTTATCCCCATGGGAATGTAGCATGTCTTATAGGGTGCCAAGGACAGTATTCATGTAAAAAACAAACAAAAAAAGATCTTCTGTGTGAATTAGTACTGAGTGTTAGTGCCTCACAGAGGGATTTGGACTCTCTTAGGTTTTTTGGGCTGCAGCTCTCTCAGGGCAATTAGTAGCCTTGCTAAAAGTGCACCTGCTTAAAGCTGTGATGAATCATTATGGGTTTAATTCCATGATTAGCTAAAATGCAGCTTCCGGAGACAGCACTTTAGGGCTGGATCTTGTGCATGAACAGAAGTGCCTGTGGCTTCGCTGCTTCCTGGCTCCTACTGATTTAGAAAGGTTCCAGCAGAACCTCTCCTCCTTTTGGCATTTCAACATCCATTTTTGGCAGGGCTCCACCATATCAGCGGTGTATAAAAATACAGAATAAAACAAACATAACAGAAGGAAGTAATTGTCAACAGCACACAAGGCCCTCCTGATGAAAATGCTGGGCCAGCTTATTTATAGATTTCACCTCCAATCCTCTTACCTGTTTCTGCTGCCCATTCATTCGGGTTTCATAATGTTCAAGCCTCTCCACTAAATTGAGACCAATTCCTTTTGAGATGACCTCAGGCTCTTGGGAGCTGGTAAGGAAAAACGGAGGTATTAGTTAGGAGGAAGAAATTCTTCTAATAAAACTAATTAAATTAGTTAGGAGGAAGAAGTCAGAGGGAGATGAAACACAGGGAAATGTTTCCCAGAGAGGTGGTGGATCTCTCATCCATGGAAGCATTCAAGGCCAGGTTGGACAGGGCTCTGAGGAACCTGATCTAGTTGATGTCCATGCTCATTGCAGGTAGGTTGGACTGGATGAACTTTAAAAGTCCCTCCAACCCAAGCTGGTTTATGATTCCATGAATTGCAGTAAGATTTTACAGACTCACAGAATGTCCTAGGTTGGAAAAGACCTTTGAGATCATCAAGTCCAGCCTATGACTGGACACCTCCTCATCAACTAAACCATGGCACTGAGTGCCACGTCCAGTCTTTTTTTAAACACATCCAGGGATGGTGACTCCACCACCTCCCTGGACAGATGATTCCAGTGCCCAATCACTCTTTCAGTAAAATTTTTTTCCTGATGTCTAACTGCTCCTGGTCTGGTTGAGGATTTCAAAGATGCTTTGCTCTGCTAAGACAGAACTACTCCCCACCAGGGAGAGGGAGGCCAGTATCTAATGTAGTGCTTGTTCGAACTGGTCCCATTCCCTTCTTGCTGTAGTTATGAAGAGTGTTTTCAGAAACTTGAGGAAGCTTTGGTTATTTCAGGAATGGCTGCCTCCTATGCCTGGAGCAATTACTGCTACACCTCCTCTCCGGCCTGTTACATCTCCTTGGACCAAAACGCTGCCATTGATAAGGTGGTGTTTGATATCACCTTGTGTGTTTTTCTGCATCAAATCCCATGGACCTGCCAGGGCTCGGCTTTGTAAGCAAAACCACTGCAGATGCACTGCATCAGGTATATCACCAAAACCAGACTTGTCCTGCTGCCCATGAGCTTTGCAACACTAAAATTTGTCACATCAATATCAAGTTGCATTGCCTTATTTTCCACCTGTAGAAATTTATTCTTTGGACTCTGTGCTGATATTTAAAGCACCCAACAACCAAATGTATACACCCGCTCTGACTCAATTGTGGTGTACTTTAAAAGACACAGTCTATAAACATCCTTTCCTGCCGAGGCCCAAACAAAGGCAAAGGGTTTTCCCCTGAGCAGGATGCTCAGAAGGTTGGCTCTGAATATCTTCGGCAGATGTTGTAGAGTCCCGCACCGCTCCCTACTTCTATCCTATTTCTTCTATGAGTTTTATTTATTACTCCCCAGATGTCTGGCTGACAATGTTTAATAGCACTCCTCAATCACGCTGCCTGGTGCAGCAGGGCAGAGGCAGGGGTTCGCCTAAGAGCAACTTCAAAAATGCCACTGGCAGATTTGTTTTATCCATCGAGGCAATTCACATGCCCAAGCAAATTGTTTAATTTCTGGTTGCTGTATGAACACTTTGCTCATTCAATCTTCATGTTTCTGACAATGACAGGAATTGCAAATATTTGTTAATTAAAAGAAATTTGAGATAATTGCCAAAATGGAGTGACAGCAGGCTGATTTGTATGACTGGAGCATTAAAACTGCTGACTACAACCTGTGTGTGAACAGGAGTGAGTGCCCAAGAGAAAAGGTGGAAAGAGAAAAGAGACCGTGACTCTTTTAGTGTTAAATGCAGAGATATTAAAGCTGTAACTATCAAAGTTGGGGGGGCTGGGTATAGTGAGAGGTGAATGTGTGGTGCCTGTAAAAGGGATTACAGACCATGGGTTCACATTAAGAGGTGAGCTGCTCCTGGAGCTTTTATCCATAATAAATGGAAAGAAATACCGGGTAATGGGAGATTTCAATCATAAAGATGTATGCTGGAAGTCTCATATAACCAGAAATAAATCTCTTTGAAGTTCCTCAAATGATGTGTGATCATTTTCTAGCCCAGGAGATATTGCACCCAACACGAGATAACAGAATTTCAGATTCCATTCTGACAGATTGGTTGGAAGCTGACGGTATCTGAGGAACATATGGCTGGGACTCCGTTTCAATAGAGGCAGAGGATGGACCAGCACAGTAATGAATAGATTGGGTAGCTCCAAAGGGATAATAATTTCCTAGGATTGAAGCAGCATAAAAAGAATGAAAGTTGGGCTTTCTATAAGAGGATTTTACCAGCTGACCAGCCACCTTGATTTCACAGTGATGTGAGAGGGCAATTTCGATTAAAACCCCATCCTGCTAAAAAGATAGGATGTCACTCAGTGTGAGATAAATTACTTAATAAACTGATTGGGACAAATAAAATCTATATTAAAGCAGACTGGTGCAAAGCTATGCTATCCCCACACTGCCAGGGAAAGCTGGGGGGCAGCTCAGGGGGAGTTTTGGCCTTTGATGGCTGAAATGATGCATCCCATTTGTATGTTCAGGTTTAGAAAAGGTTGAAGACTGGGATGAGCTGGTGTTGGTGGAAGAGAGAAGCTAGAGACAACCCCAAGGACCACCAGAAGTGCTTTGTAGCCAGATGTACGAGCTTTGAGTGGTTAGGTTATCCAAACTAAGGGGTGCCATCCCATCTCTGCCTGTGTGCTTTGTGGGGAAGCACCAGGTAATTGGGTTGGGAACAGGGCTAGAGGAGGAGATTGTGCTGAGCACTCTTAGAATTGAGCTGGTAGTTCTTCCTGCCTTTAAGAAATCTCTGAATTGGTGAGATGCTGGTAAGAGCACTGGTGATAATTTGATTATACAAAGTTTATTCAGCGTTCCAGGCTGTTTCCTGGGATGATGCAGCATTGTCTGCCACAGGGAGCAGACTCAGTAGGCTGCTGGGTGAGGCTGGTTCCAGCAAGATACATTTGAGGAACAGGCTCCCTGCCTTTGTATGTAGGCTCATGAACTGTCAAACCCCATGTTAGAGCCAGTAGATGGTAATTTTGGGTCCTGGCATCCTGGCATGTTCCTAGGAGAGTGGGAAAAAATAAGTTCAAATTCAGAAGTACTGTGAAATGGCAAAATATTGTGGAAAAGGCTGGAGGTTTTATGTAAAGCTCCCTTTAGCTATGCTGCTATATTCACCTCACAGGACCTGTATCCTCATCTCAGCTCTGCTGAATGGCAACAGGCAAGTCACTCACTGCCTTCCCAGGTGTCCATTGCCTGGCTGTAACACAGTATTTTAAAGAGCAAATTGGCATTTCCTGCGCAGAACGGCTCTTTAAGCGCTTGCTGTTGTGGTTACATTATGATTCCAAAGCAGGAGAAAGTTTCTTTCCCTTTGC
Source organism: Donacobius atricapilla (assembly GCA_013397315.1). Taxonomy (NCBI): domain Eukaryota; kingdom Metazoa; phylum Chordata; class Aves; order Passeriformes; family Mimidae; genus Donacobius; species Donacobius atricapilla. The sequence goes on from WBMY01000729.1 coordinate 295,185, forward strand.
ACCAATAATTGAGTTTATCTAGAATGAGACATTATGGGCTCTGGAAAGGCAGAAGGAGTGATGTCTAAATGTCTGATGTCTGATGGCCTGAAATTCAGTCAACAGCTTGTAGCATCTCCATGAGCCTCTGAGTACTCCTGTCTTAAAATCATGAAGAAAATCAAAGAGAGAAATCTGTGAAGTTTTTGCAAGGGGTCAGATGACTTTATTTCTTAGGAGTTCTCTGGTAAACAAAGCTTTCTTATCCTCTTTTCCCAAATTACAGCCCGTTTCTTGAACTCACATATAAATATGGGATAATCTGTCTGTTATTACAGTGCTTTCCCAGGGAAAGGAGGAATAAAAAGACATTTAGGATCTCTCTGGCATTTCAGAAGGGCTATTTCCCAGTGGATCAATAGGTCTGTTTAGAAAACCGAATGAAAGAGCCTTGACCTTGCTGAAACTCATCCATTTGTAGAGCTCAGTTCCTACAGGTGTAGAATTCAGACCTGCAGTAAGACCTTGTGTGCTCACAAATCCCTGGTGGTCCTCATGCAGAAGTGTTACTGTGCTGAGGGGCACTGAAATGCCTGTTCCCAGCCATTCTGCCCTGGATTTGAGAGAGAGAAGAGCCCCAAAAAACTGAAAACATCGCAAAGTCCAGGATGGAGAAAACTTACACAAAAAGTTCAGCTGTGTCTGTGAGATTTAATTTATTTTAACTGCCAGATATGGACAAACTCACTTACTCTGGCCTAACACCACTTGTTTCATTTCTAACATGAGAAAAGCATGGGGCCTCTTTGTCTGTAGTTAGTGTTATGAAATTAGAAAGAAAAAGGGGAAGAATAAACCCCTCCAGCTGCCCATGGCTAAGCAGGTATTCACCTTGAATGAGTACTAATGAAAGCTGCACCACATCAAAGGGGAAGCTGGCTCTGGTTGAGAAGGTTATAAAAAAGTTTAGAAGTAACAGGCAGCCCCCGACCAGCGGAAGTGACTGCATTTCACATTCTGTTCTGAAGACAGAAATGAAGTCCTGTGCTTGCCTGCTCAGCTGTCACCTGCTTTGAGGCTGTCGCCATCAAAAAGAGGCACTGGGGGAGCTGGCCTTGCAGACAGGGGTGGGTTTTTTTCCTCAGGGACTCAGTATTTCTCTTGCCTTCTTCACGCAGACATTACCAGAAAGTAACAAACCCACCAGTGCTGACTTGATTTTTGATGCATGGGTGATAGTAAACTCCTTTCTGTCACAGCAGTAAAAATATGTTAAATATACCGAAGAAAAGAACCAAAACATCCCACTTGCAAACACAGTGGATGAAAAATAAACATGGTTTTGTGAGAGCAGCTTACTGGGAACTGGATACTTCCAGTAGGGCCTCCAGCTGTACACAAAAGTAAGAGGTGAGGAGGGCGTCCCAAGCTGGGATGGAGCCACTCCAGTGCTTGTAGGTTACTTCTGCTGCAAAATGGATATTTATATCAAATAGTGAAAAGCTCAACCTCTTTGCCAGGGGCAAAGATAGGGCATCTACATATCCCTCCATCCTGAGCTGCAGGATCATGCTCCAGACATGCTCTTTTTGTCAAGAGCACTGAGATTTCTTGGTGTATGAGCTTGAAGGAATCTCTATTTCTACCATCACTGGGGAATTTCCCCCTCAACTTCAATAGAATAAATGCATACCTGCAGGTTTGTACACTTGGAGACTGTGGTAAAAATTCTTCTCACATTAAAGGCTTAAAATCCTTAATTTTTCTACCATTTTGGACTTCTGTCATGAGGTCCTTTGTGCGCAAGCTGAAAGCATCCAGGATTTTATCTACAAATAATGGCACAGCCACCCTCAGCTAAGTGATGCCTAATGTTGGGTCATTCCTTTAGTCAAAAACTCCCCTGTAGGGCATCAACATCCAGATTTCAGAGTAAGCTGATGCCAACTGAAGCCACAAGACTCTGCTGTGTTGCACACCTGAATCCTGTGATCTTAGAGAATGACAGAACTGTCTTTATCTCCTGATGAATTCCCACTATGGAAGATTCCAGGGACTGAAATGATTGTCCTGAAAGTGGAAGGTCCCTCCCAAGTTACATGGCAGAAGGAAATGCGTCTGCTCGTGGTGGCTGTTTTGGGGATTTTGCTCACTGCTATTTTATGAAAATGTCTGCATCTGTGAAATTGAGGCACGAAGGCTCCAGAGCTGCAAGAAGAGGCACCAGGCGTGACTGTTTGGATGGAAGAGACAAAGTTTCCACCAAAAAAAAAAAAGGCATTTTGGCCCTGAGCGACAGGGAGGAAATAAAAATAGAGAGAGCAATGACAGTCTCTGCCATTTGTGTCTTGCCTTGCCAGGGAAAATAGGAGTTTAACTACACAAATACACTGAAATGTGCCAATTTTACCTGGCTCTGTCATCAATTTCTTTTTCCTCTGGAGTTTCAATAACCACGTGGTTTGTATGAACAGAGCATTAGCTCACCTCAGTCTCCCCATGGTGTTGTGGTTTATGTGGTCCACTGATTTTCCGGAGTCTGGCTGAGGTGCAGCTATGCTGATGCTCTAACTGGGAAAAAAAGAGGCCAATGTGCTTCTAAGTAGTTAATGTATTTATCCACTCAGTATCCAGTGAGATAGACAAATGGGTTTTCCATGTTAAAGAGGGGTATAGAGTCCAAAGGGGGGGGGGAAAAAGTGTTATTAAGTGTTCCAGAGCTGCACACAAAATATATATTTGCGCATTTCTGTATGTGTGTTTTCCTAAATGGGTGGATTTGGCTTAGAAAATGTTAAAAAATCCCAACAGAACCAGAAAGTCTAAACTGTGGCTTAAAAATTACTTTTACAGAAGAGTCAAATTAGAGTGGTGGGGGGAGCCCCTCAGCCCAGGGCTGACCTTGGTGGAAGTGACGTCTCTGCAGCACAAGGGGCTGAACCCTTGTTCAGGTCTGAGAGCACCGTGAACCCCATCTTGCAGGAGATCTTGGAAATCCTGCCTTGGAATTCCCACCCTGGGGCTTGGTGAAGCAGCTCCCTGTGAAGTCTCACCCCGGCAAGCAGGACCAGCACAGCCCGTGCCACTGACCTCAGCAGGGGTTAAGGGAGGAGCCCTGACCTCGAGCATCCTTTCCCCAGCTGTGTGAGCTGCCTTTGTTTGAGACCTTCATTGTTCAAGTCCCGCAGAAGAATAAGCTGTCCCTGGGGGCAAATTGCAAGAAGAAAATTGCCACACAGGCAAAAACTGTCCTCATGTCCTGTTTCCAATAAAAATGGATTTTTTTGAGTGCCTGGTTTCAATAAAAAAACCCAAAAAGAAAGAATTGGAGGAGGCAATGCTTTTCATGGAGTGCCAGCAAATAATTGCAAAAAGTTGCTTGTTTTTAAAGAGTTGCATGACCAGGGACAACGCAGGGTGCTCAGGGCTGTGCAGACCTGCCAAATTCTGCAGCAGTTCTGGATTATTCTTCTCCTTGAAAATGCCCTGGCCTGGGCATTTTTCTTCATCTCCCAAAGCTTCCCCTGCTGCTGGCTCTAGCAAGGACTAGAATGGAAGCCTCAGCTCCTGCTCATCTGCCCAAAGGAGTGGTGAACCCCAGTGGTATTTCTGTATGAAGATATTGATGCTGGCATTTGATAGACATCACACAAGTATTGGGGCCGGTGTGGATTCTCTTTGGCAGCTGCGGATTCTCTTTGGCCGCTGCAAGGTGACAGCATGGTCAGGGTGGAATTGCACCAGCAACCTTCCACTTCATCAAAGCTGGGCACCCCCTGTCCCTAACAGGCTCAAAATAACCCTGAGACAAAACATGGCCAGAATATTACAGAAAGTCTTGAATTTATGACTGTAAAAAACCCAAGCATACAGATCTATGCTATATATAAATCACACTGTGGGGCTTTTCCTCATAATTTATCCATTTCTCCAGGGAGTACTGTTTGCTTTGAATTTATCTATTTTATTTGTACAAAGTTAAAGCCTTCTGGGTTTTGTAGTCACCATCACTCAACTAGTGAGTCCCTCAAGCTTTTCTGCCTTGTACCCAGTAGCAGGTCCTGCTAAATTTCACTTCCATGTCTATTCATGCCACAGAAACTATCACACCTGGTGGTGTGTGGAGTGTGTTCATCATGAGGTTAAGGAACTTGGAGTCAAGAAATGTAGGATTTTTTTTTTTTTTTGATTTTCAAATTTCACTCTTATTTGGAGCTTTTAGCCCAGACTTTACAAACTGTTGACAGTGTGCTGACACCAGAAGCATTGGTGGGGGCATTTTTGCCACTGAAACTCTTGTGGCAGGTTCACTGCCCCTGCAGGCTCCTCTCAAGGCTCAGCAGGTCCCGTGACATCAGCAGTGCCAGGACAAGGCAGGATGCTGAACCCCACAGGTACAGGATGCTCTTTCTCCATATAAACACATGAGAAGATGTTGGAGGAAATTTCTATCAAATCCCTCTGTTTCACCCTAGAAAAGCTGGTTTGTTTTTTTGTGCTGTTCTGCCAGTTCGCTATAGAGACATTGATGTCAAGTGACAATCTGAGTATCTTCTGCATTATAATCCTAGATGAGTACAGCTTCTGCTCTGCAGGATCAGCTGAGAGGCTCCTGTGGGCAATGTCAGGAGAGCCTGCAAATACCACCGGCATTTTGAGCAATTTGGGGCCAGATGGGGTAATGCAACCTCCCAGTGCCAGTGTGGTTCTTGTCCCTCTGAGTTCAAAAAAGCTTCGTCAAAAGTCCTAGAAAAACTTTGCAGAAGCAGAAGAACAGATAGTGGAGGGATTGCTGCTGGGAGTCTGCAAAACTATTGTTCCCGATAGGGTGGGGAATTGCAACAAAACATACCAAAGTCAGCTGTTTTGAGGAATCTCTAGCCACAGGTGCTGCTTGGGCTTTCCCATCCTTGAGCCCATCATGATCCACTCTAGAAAACAAACTCCCTCTTTAGTATGTGGAACAGCATGGGGTAAACAGGATCAAAACTCCTGCTGCACACCGCACACCACAGATAAATAGAGATGACAATAATAGTGATAACTAGTGATAACAACAGTGATAAATAGAAAAGAAACAGGGCCATGGGTATGTGGCAACCAGCAGCAGAAGACAACTCTGTGCTTGGCCTTTCCCACCCAGGACATAAAGGAACATGGAGAACCTCAGAGGAAGCATTGCTTCATCTGCTGCTCACAATGGGAAGCCTCGGGGTGTTTTCAACCTCCCCGGTCAGGAAGAGGGGGACAGAGTGTGGGAGCTTGGGCAGAATGTTCAGGATGGCAAATTACTGAGCTTCTTGAAGGCAATCATAAGCCTTAGGGATGGCAAGGCTCTTAAAGGAAGAGAAGTCACAAGGGAGGTTGTGACTGGCTGGACCTCATCCTGCTATGCTCCCAAAAACTTTGACTTCAGGGAATGGCGTGGGAAGGTGTCCTGCCCTAATGGCAGAAATAAGACAGCTCTGCCTTGAAATGTCTGGGCAAAGATTAAATGTGCCTTGCTGGAAGTAAAAAACTGCTGTGATATTATGCCAACGGGCTCCAGAGCTGTTCGTGTCGGGAAGAATTCTCTCTGCGAGCGGCACGGGGGCCCCGTGCCTGCCAATTACGGCGTTTGGGGAATGCATCCACGCTCCTCCCTGCTCCTGCAGCAATGCAGCTTGGTGGGGCTGGAGCGTGTTCTTCTCGTCCAGAAGCCAGGAACTCATCGCTCCAATTTTTTGTAACGTGATTTTCGTAGTTCAAAGCAAGCAATGCTTGTTTTAATTAATGAATATGTTTCTCTTTTCTTGCTTCTTGGCTTTCTGCCTGGTCCCCCGTTTTCATGCCTTGGGAATAAAATGTTTCATTCAAAACAGAATCCTCTTTGTCCCTGTGTGGCTGCTGTTCAGAGAGGTGAAGGAGCTGGGAAGGTGGCAGTGGTTTCAGTTTTGGGTGTGGAGAGGCAGAGAGGGATAAATGGGCTGGATTACAGAAGAACTGCAAAGAAAAGACAAGTTTTGTAGCACTCACCGCACTTAACTCTTCCAATTTTCCAAAAGCCATGGCAAATCCTGTTTATGCAAATCCTCACCTTGGCAGCTTTCAAATATTTTTAGAGCCACTGGTGTGAACAGAAGTGGAAATTGGAAGTATATAATCCCAGCAAAACTCTATGTACCTGTGGAGTTCACTGCAAAATGTGTGAGTAATGATGTGGCACATTTAGCTGGTGTTTGGTGACCTCTACCCCCAGCATCAGCTGTTTTTTGCAGCTCTGCTTTAGCTTATCAGCCCTCCTTGATATTGGGCTAAATTCCAAATAAAGCAGGAAAATCAGCTGGCAATTCATTTGATGTGTTACATTTTTTTTTCTCCACACTTAATTGAGCATTCCACTTCGAGTAATCCTCAGCATTAGATTAAATCTCTATTGATCTCATTTTAATGAGCTCACCACTGTGACCAAGAGCCCTTTCTCCCGTAGCAGATGGAGACATGGCCATCCGAACATGCAGCAGAAAAACCTCATTTCAGAAGGCTGACTCCTTCTCCTCCCCACGACCATCCCCAGCACCCCATTACCCCGGAGTCTGCACACCCAAAGCCAGCAGATATGTCCTGCTCTTTGCCCTGTGCCTTTGTGAGGTTCCTACTGCAGGGAATTGGTGTATAAACACTGCCAAGACCTTTCTGTTTAGAGATTTTGTTGCTGAGCAGACACTGTCCATGTCTGTCAGTGTGAAGGCAGGTAGCTGAAGGCTCTGTGTGAGCTTTCTCCCATGCTGCAGGGAAACCAGGAGCGCTGGAGTGCTTGCAGCTCCGACTGCCTGCTTAAGAGGGAATATTGCAAATTTAGACCTGGGACAAATCAATCTTGTGAGCTACAGAATTGATTCCACTCTTGCATTTAAATTTTCACTTGAGATTAAACTATAAAATGAAGGAAATCTCTCTTTCCTTCCTTATAATGAAAAAAAGAAAGTGATTAATGAGTGTTTAAATCCTAATGACAAACACATCCTAATGACCCAGCACTTTATGATTTGCTGCACCACAGCATTTTGAAGACTTCATGGATCAAATGATCTTTAGGGTCAGTTAATCACACCTTCTACCTTACAAAGGTCATGGGCACTTCCTCAGTGATTTTTGCATACAGTCCAACAGCTTATATTGGTACTGAAGAGTTTAACCCTTTTTGAAAGACCTTGATGTAAAGACAACATTGGGGTGTTCTTGGGGAGGATGTGGGGAGCAGTGTAGTGCTATGAGACAGTTTAATTGAAGTCTCATTCTCCCATGGTTTAAGAGCTTGTCTCATGAAAAAATGTCATATACTAAGTAATATATGAAATCTGTATGCCCACTTTTCATGGGTTCATGGCAAATGGCATTGCTCAAGCAGAGCTGAGAGGCAGCAACCAGGGCAGGGACATTTTCTCATGTCTTTTAGCGTGAAGCATGCAATGCGAATTTGCTGATGCTGCCCATCATAATTTTCAAGTTTGGTTTTTGCTCACTTGCTTTCTTCCTTGTCCTTATCTGGAGAGACAATATGTCTTGCATCAGCAGATTGTGATTAATAGTCATGATGTGTAATGACATTAATTAGCAATAGCTATTGCTAATGATTAATAACAGCAGCTAAGTGAAACCTTGGCCGCAATGATTTATTTTGATACTTTTATTGAGCTGCGCATCTGGCAATATTGGGATGCTGCAGCAGCTTCAGGGAGGAATGCTAGTGTGGGGATGTGAAGAGCTGAGAGATGTGCTGAGTGAAGTAGCTGCATGGACTTGTCACTCCATACTGCTGCACACAATGATCCACTGGGAAATTTGGGTGCTTCAGTGGGAGGGAAGGTGGAAGCTCATCACGCAACGTGTTGTGAAGCTTCAGCACAGGTCATAGGATCATCAAGTGCTTTGGGTTGGAAGGGAACTTATAGATCATCTTGTTCCAACCCCACTGCCATGGGCAGGGACACCTTCCACTAGACCAGGTTTCTCCAAGCCCCATCCAACCTGGCCTTGAACACTTCCAGGGATGGGGCATCCACAGCTTCTCTGGGCAACCTGTGCCAGTGCCAGTAAAGAATTTCTTCCCAACGTCTAATCTAAATATCTCCACTTTTCGTTAAGGGCCCTCCCCACTGTCCTATTGCCATCTGTCTGTGTAAAAAAAGTCTCTCTTCCTCTTCTTTATAAGTTCCCTTTTGGTACTGGAAGGGCTCTAAGGTGTCCCCAGAATGATCTCTCTCCAGGCTGAAGGGGTTCCCTCTTCCTCAGCCCATCTCCAGAGCAGAGAGGCTCCAGCACTCTGATCATTTTTGTGGCCCCCTCTGGACTTGCTCCAACAGGTCAGTATCTCCTTTAGTGGGGACCCCAGAGCTGGATGCAGTGCTCCATGTGGGGTCTCACAAGGGCAGAGGAGAGGGGAAGAATCACCTCCCTCAACCTGCTGAACACATAGGTCCCCTATTAACCATGAACTCCAAAAGGGCTTGGCCAAAATGTAAGTTCTGTTGCACAGGTTTTTTATAGTTCTTTAGCAGGGAAATGTTGTTTTAATGCTTTAACTTGTTTTGACATTGGATGGGAAACAAGCCAGAAGCACAAACCAATAATCTCCACCGTTGCTAGGAAAGGCCTAAAAGAAATTCCATCTTGAACATCCCTGCACTTTGCTGAAACAAATTGGAAATGAGAATTTGCAATAGGGGCACATAATTGCTGTCCACTACCCAGCTGAATGGAATGGAAAGGAACAGGCCTGTCTTCAGCATGGCCTTAGTGCTGATTCCACCTTCTGGGAGAACTGAACTTGCATTTGGATTAAATACAATTATTCCGTTTTTGCTCCTGCTTCCTATTAATTATATGCAATTTACTCTGAAAAGATCTGTTACCATGCTAATCTTAGCAATTGCCGTACTGCAGTGAAAACATTGCACAACCCTCTACGTCTGCAAGCGCTTCCAGTGATGAAATTTCAAATTAAAAAGCAGCAACAAAAATATCCTGGACCACTTCTTCAATTTTCCTCTGTGGCACAAAGGCTTGTAAGAGAAACATTTTGCTTTATTTATAGCCACTTCTGCTACCACTGCAGTTGTTTCTGTGGTCTATTCTTTCTAATTTAAGCTGCAGCATGAGGCAGTACCCAGTTATTTGATTTGTCTCAAATGAGCCACACAAACGAATGGTGCAGGCAATGTAATAATAGTCCGTGCTGGGCAGGGACTTACAGCCTGGGTTGTACAGAAACATCCCACAAGCTTGAAGGAAATGTGAGGTATCAGAGACCAGCATGGCATGAAACTTTCCAGTGACAAGCTGGTGGCTGGAATGCAACTCCAGGTAACTATGGAAAGATAATCCCAGTTCTGAGCACTGGGAGATCCCATGGTGTTTTACACCACACAGATGAGAAAATCAGCACAGGAGGAGGTGTGAATAGGTGATAACCCCAGAGAGCACAACTGCTAAACTTGGACAAAATTCTGAGTTTTGGATCAGATGTGGCTCCTGCATGACAGGCTGACTTTCTCTGCAGGCTTTGTTGGAGCTCCCAGCCAAAGCTGTGTGAAGGAACCCTGATCTCTTGTGGCCCACGTCATAACAATTTTGGGAGCCCTGGACTGGCAGTGGTCAGGTAACAGCCACCAGCAGACTTAAACAGACAAGATGACCTTCTCCTCTGACATCCAAGGAACAAAGGCCTTAGAGGGCCCTGCAATGGAACCAGTAACTTGCAAACCAGTTCAATCAACTATTTAGAACGAGGCACTGTCTTTGTAGTGAACTTTGTTGAGTGCTTTGAAGATCCCTACCAGACACATCCATTATTATTGCCATCACAGGTGGTGACAGTCTGTGTCCTGAAAGGTTCAAAGGATCAAGTCAGCAAATTCTTCTTGGTTAAGGCAATGATCCTGGCTGGAGTTGCAGTCCAGCCGGCCCTGCCTAAGCAGCTACCACATCCTGAAAACTCCTGGACATGAGATCATAAAATCATGGAATTGTACAGTATCCTGGACTGGAAGGGATCCACAAGGATCATTGAACTCCAAGTCCTGTCTCTGCACAGAACAGCCCCCAAAATCACATCTTGTGCCCGAGAATATTGTCCAAACACTGCCTGAGCTCTGGCAGACTTGGTGCTGCAGCCACTGCCCTGGAGGGCCTGTACCAGTGCCAGGATCCATCTGACTAAACTTGGATCTACAGGGTGGGCCCCGAGAACTCACCCTGGTCACTTTTGTCATCAGTAGGGTGAGAGGCACCTCTCAGTTGAACACAGGGTGTAATTAGTGTCCTGAAGAAGACACCCACATGGTTTGGGTGAACAAAACCCTATATTTAATGCCAATGACTGGACCACTTCTATCTTTGATGAGCACCCAGACCATTAGTTTAGTTTAGATGTGGATGTCTTGAATGACATTAAGTGCCTCAGGAAAGGTGACAAAAGCTCTGCTGGTTGCCACTGCAGAATGTGCAGGTCTCCTGTGAGTTCAGTGTCACACCTGCCAGCCCTGGATAGAGGTCTGGGGTGATACAGAGTAGCCCATATGGCACTGGGTGTCTGGTAGCCAGATGGCCACTTTTATCCCAGCCCTGCATTTCATGAGCTCCTAAAGTGAGGTGAGATGAATCATATCTCAAGTTTCATTGCCTGGTCTGAAAAGTCTTCTGCAAAATTCCTCTGAATGTACCTAACCAAAAGCAGAGAGGGCACTTAGGGTGACAAACCAGCTGAGGATGGCTTTGGTGAACAGTGCACTCCTCCCCACAGTGCTGGGGCCCAGAAAGCAGCTTTGAAAGCCACGCTGACAGGAGGGGCCCATTTTGTAGCCCATGTGCTGCCCAGAGGTGAGGTCTTTGAATCATTAATGGGTTGGAAGGGACATTAATGATGTTCTGGTGCAGCCATGGGTTTTGTGTTTCCTTTCGGTTCATTCCAAACAACCCCTGGGCTGGTGTTTGTGGTGTCATGTTATCTGTACAAAATGCCTTGCTGTCCCCAGGGGCTGCAGAAGGATTTCAGCATCTCTCTCAGGGCTTTTGCTTCCATGGTGGGGCCAATTTTGCTGATGGTTTTGTGGCACATAAAAATAGGCTGTGCCTGGAGCAGAGTTACGACCAGAGTGAAAGTTTGTGGGGCTGCAGATCCTCTGACCCTGGATTGGTAGTAAATGAAACAGCAGACTGAACTGACTTTCCATACCACGATGTGGCTGTTTGACTCAGTAAGGTAATTTGAAACCAACTTTCAGATTTATTCCCCTCTGCTCTTGGTGCAGCCTTGGTGTGCAATTTTTCAGTGGCAGCACCGAGCTAAGTAGAGTCAATGAGGGTTAAAAGGGCTTAAGAAAAAAAAGAGAGTCATGTTTGGTCAGGTTATTATTATCCCAGATTGATTCCTGCAGGATTTATTGGACAGCCCATGGAATGTGGTACTGACACAACAGAGTGGGCAGCAGGAGGAGATGTTGGGATTACTCAAATTGACACAGCAGTGAGAGAAAGTGTTTGCCAGCCTATGGCATGAAGGGAAAGGACTCCTTAAAAGTGAAACTCACTGGAGTGATTTATGTATTCACTCACTTATCTATTCACTCACTTATCTCCTACTGACTTATCCACCCAGATCTTCATCTCCAGTGCAGTAAAAACAGACTAAAAATAGTAGAATACCGGGTCTTTTCTAGGTTTTTTTGAAAAGAAATTGATGCACAGAGGTGTTCATGAAAAAGTGTTCAAGACTTCTTGGTGGATAGTATAGAAAACTCTTAGTAAACTCCTCAGGGCAGTTCATCAGCACAGAGCTGGAAAATGAAAGCCAGAAATTAAAGTGAGGCAAATCAAGACAAAAACATTAATAATTTGAAAAACTGAGTATCAACCCAAACCATTCCATGAGCCTATGATTCTATCTGAAATAGGTGATCCTCCATCTCCAGGGACTTTTGGGAACCTAGGAGCTCATGGTTGTAACTCTCTAGGGACTAAGGTAACTTGGCATCTCTTTTTGCACTAAGCAAAGTATTGAGCCCCACTAACTGCAGTTAAAACCTCAGTCTGTGTTTCATATTACCACTCTATATGGAGTCTAGCCCCAGTGCAAGTGTAATACATTGAGCTTATTATCCTCATTTTCCAGCACAGCAGAACTGAATGCAATTACAAAGCCTCTTAGAGGTGATTTGACTATGCAGACGCTCTGCAGCCTGCTGGTTTTTCAGACACATTTAGCGCCTGTTGAAGAACAGAAATCCTTCTAGGCTGATATTGGAGCCATCTGGTGATGTCTTTTTCAGTCCAGTAAACACTTCTGGGTTCAGTTTAGAGGATGTCAATGCATAACAGCTTATTTAAGAGCCAGAACTGGATGACTATGAAAAGCATATACACCTTGGGGATGATGCAAGTGTGCAAAAGAGATTATACCTGAATCTAATGGCAGGGAGATACCTGAATCGTTTCTATTTAAACATGGGCCAGGGGGTTGAGTTGAATTTTAGTAGCATGCCTGAAAATGACAGCAAGCCTCCTATTTTGTGGGATGATTTGAATGCCAACGTGTTTCTGCATTCAGTGTCTCCTGCTGTTCTGCTTGGAGCAGAATAACACCATTGATGCATTGGGCTGCATGTAAAGGCTGCACAATGTCTGTTACACACAGGATTAGGCCATGTTGCTCCCCTGGAGGAGTTTCTTGTCACCACACGAAGACCCTAGCCCAGCACCATGCCCAAGGGAAGCAGGTCACCTGCTGCACCTTCTTCCCACACCCTGGCTTTTCTTTAGATCTTTCCTGTCCATGATGGGATCAGCTTAACTCCATGGGACTGGCAAGCTCTTGTGAGCTCACACCTGTATCTGGCTTTGCCCTTGGCGGCTTCTGAACTTTCTGCTTCAGGCCAAGGTAATTTATGCAAACAATATGACTTGGTTTTGTCAGCGATTTAGAAATAATCATCTTCTGATGGTATTTCCAAAGGTCTTTTTGTTACTGAGTTTCCTCTTCATTGAAGTGCCTCTCAGTAATTCGAGCTGCAGCTGTGACGGTTCCAGGAGCGTGTTCTCTAATCGATACGATACGTGCTTACACATCCAGCTGTCACATCCCTCCCTGTCCCTCCAGGTCAGTTTTTCAGGCAGCAGATGTGTCCCTGTCACCCCCTAGTTTACACACTGATTCGGCATGCTTTTCTTTCTGCATCAACGCCTGCAGCAGCACGAGGCATTGCTGGGAGCCAGGAGAGCACTGCAGATCCTGCTTCAGATTCCTCCCAAACAACTGCCCTTTCTCCACTTGTCTCCATGGGCTGAAGCAATAGGAGAAGCTTCCAGAAAACCTTCAAGCAGATATTCCCCTTGTCCCATCACTTCCAGACATGGGAGCTTCCTCTTGCTTCCCATCTAGCAAACTGCTACACTGTGCCCGTGACTAAGCCACACCCTGGTACCTGCTGCCATCAGAAGCTTCACCTGGTGCCCTTCATTTTGTCTTTTCTCCGTGGTAGTCCCTATGCCCCCACGCCTTAATGGGAATGCAGGTTCCCCTGGTTGCAGCCCTGCCTGTCAGGCTGTGCAGTGAGGCATTTGCCTGCGTTCAGGTGATGTCAAGCCATAACTAATACTTTTAAAATTAACTGCTAGAGTACAAGGTTGTGAGATGGTTCACAGACATTTCATATTATGAGCCATATTTTATGGTGGAAATTAATTCTCACAGTCATTCATGAGTTCATGTTCCTTCCGCTTAGAGCCCTTTGCTTCTTCCCTGGCATCCACTGCTGCTCTCTGCATGGCACAGTGGTATTAGGAGGCTGAGAGTGAGATTTAATCATATTTGTGATCCTAATTAGCAGGTAGGTGTTGCTAGAAAAGGATGATCAGGCTCACCAGGCTGCATATTTCCACTAAGTCCTATGTGTTGATCCTGCTGCATGCTGGTGCTAGGAACTGCACCAGCAAAAAACCTTCTGTGGCACAAAACCTGGAGGGCTCTGTGCTGGTTTAGCTCCCTGGACTGGCACAGTGTGGGTCTGGGACATAGCAGTGAGGTGAAAGGGAAGTTGTGGGATGTATTTTGGGGTCAGGGACAGCATCAGGGAGCCGGACATCCTTCTTGGCAGTACATAACCCCTATGGGGCTGCACATCCTGTAGCAGCTGCCCTTCAGTTCCACTGTGAGAAGTGAGGTATTGAAATTTGTTTAAAAAATATTTTGTTTCAACAAATGCAGTCTCTTTTCTTCTTCAGGAGATGGTAAATCAGATGGTATTCAGGCTACCTCTGCTTTTCTTAAGGGAATGAGTTAAGCAATAAAGCAAGTCCTGAGGTTTGCCAGCCTTCATATCCCATCTCCCCCTCAGCCTCCCATGTCTGGCCTGATCTCAGGAGGCTTTGGGACAAACCAGAGGATTCTTGAATTGGTAATCAGAGCATCCCTGGGCTGGGAGAAAAATAGAAGGAATGGCAGGCAAGGAGGATGTGATTCTCTTAGTGCGGGCAGGTGTAAGCTCTTCTCCATGACAGCAGGCAGTGGTTCACAGTCACAGGACTGGACAGCCACAATACAGACCCCTGAGGTAATCTCTCCAAGGACACAGGGGTTGCACAGCCTGTACATCACACACGTACGTGCCTTCAGGTACTGCATTTGTGCTCACCTGGATCACCAAGGTTTGCTTCCTGCACATCTGTGCTCCTGCCAGCAGAGCTCCATAGCGTGAGTCACTCTGCAGCGTGGCAGCTGGCTCCTGCTGGTGTCTGCTAAAATCTTTACACCTCTTCAAGCTTCCCAGACAGGTAAGCTTTGTGATGGGAGCTCAGTGCAATATATGGGAATGGGGTCTGGGAAAAGACTCAAAGCAATACATTCCCTGGGCAGCTCATGGGTCCAGAAGGATCTCTGCAGTCAATGCAAATCTCAAAAGTGCTGGAATTTCCCTTCATTCAAAAATTGTGCAAACTTAAAGAGGGATGAGATGTACTCCTCATGGGAAGGAAGCATGCTTGTTTACCTTTCTCTGGTTTATTTTTGGGGAAATGACCTTTCTGAGCTGTTTAGCAGCTGCTCTTTCTCCATCATTTATTTTGACTTCAATATTTTCCAAAATTTAAAGAAGTCATAACCACACCACCCCAAGAAGGAGGATAGTATGAGACCACTAAGATGGTTTGGCCAGGCAATATGTGCAGATAAACTGACTGATGAATATGCACCCTCAAAATCCAAAATCATCACGGATATGATCAGGAAGTAATTCATGTCGGTGTATTTGATGAAACCAGACTGTCACCTGCATGAAATTCCCTCTGAAAAGGGAGGGAGAGGTTTGTCTGTCTAGGAGCTGTGACTGTGCTTCTGATTCACTGCACAGACTCATTCCAGCACACTCTAAATAACCTCATTCCCTGGGGACTGACTGCAACCAGCAGCTGCCAGCAACCAGCTTGTCTGATGTTTCCTCCCCTGGTTGGCAGGACTCCCCACTCCCAGGATTTTAGGGGACATGGTGAGAAAGAGGCATTTCCTGCCCCTTGGAGGTGCAAACAAAGGGAAGCAAGTGCTCCTCTTTCAGTTCTGACCATGTGGGAAGGACTGACTACAGCAGGGAATTTTGCATATAAGATTTTTGGGGTAGGTAGAGGAATCCTGACATGGGGAAACCATGCTGCTCTTTGAGTGCCGTGCACTCACTTCTATACCTGACCAAAACCAACAATAAACACTAAGAGGAAACTCTGGAAAAAATATCCCAAGTCCTGTGCTTCCGGCATCTGAAAGTCACAGTCTGGAAAATACTGATCCAGTGGGAGCACCTTAATCCCAGGCCTTCAGTTTAACATGAGCTGTCAGCTCTTCAACAGTGTAGAAGATGAAGAGCAGGTTGGTATTGTGCTGCTGCTTTGTAGGAAGCAGAAAAAAAAAAAAAAAAAAAGGAATTATTGGATGCAGAGGTAATTGTGATGTGCTCTGGAAGTCGGAATGGCTTTTATAAAGGGAAGTCCTGCCATAGTCCCTGGAGTTCTCTGAAGGTGTCAACAAGCCTTTGGATAAAGGATATCCTGTTGATATAACCAGCTTGTATTTCCTGAGAGCTGCAGACAGCATCTCTCACCAAAGGCTTTTAAGGAAAGTCAAGGCGTAAATTGAAAGGTCCCTGGATGAATAAAAAGGGAATGAATTAAAAAAACAGGAAACAGAGAGTGGGAGCTCATGGTCAGGTCTTGTGGTAGAGGCTGATCAGCAGTGGTGTCCCCTGGAGGTATGTGCTGTTTCCTTA
Source organism: Donacobius atricapilla (assembly GCA_013397315.1). Taxonomy (NCBI): domain Eukaryota; kingdom Metazoa; phylum Chordata; class Aves; order Passeriformes; family Mimidae; genus Donacobius; species Donacobius atricapilla. The sequence goes on from WBMY01000729.1 coordinate 311,453, forward strand.
CAAACCCATTTGTGAACTGGAAAGGAGTAAACAGTGAAGTGACAAGGTTTAGTCATGATACAAAAGTCCTCTGGGTATTAAAGATGGTTAAAAATTGGGAAGAACTGTAGAATCTCAGTGACTGGACAGAGAAATGATGCCCGAGGGGAAAAGCAGCCCTCAGTTCACAGGTGGCTCTGAGCTGGCCAAGAGGGAAAAGTTGGGGCTGTAACAGATAGTTCCACGAAAATATCAGCTAAGAATATTGTAGCAGTCAATAATGAAAATAAAATGTTGGGAATTGTCAGGAAATGGGACAGAGCTCAAAACAGAGAATGTTGCTAAATAAATAAATAAATAAAATTATTATTATTATTATTATTATTAAAATACATAAATCTATGGCTCTTCTAGCTTGAATCCTGTGTGCAGCACTAGTCCTCTCACTTGAAAAGGAAACCATAGATGAAAAAGGATTCAGAGGATTCAAAGGCTGATAAGAGGTACATAACTACTCAGTGTAAGGGAGACCTAAACAAGTTATCTCTTCAATTTAAGAGACGACCAGGATGAAACTATAACATCATAAACATCATGAAGAAGGTGAAGAGATTGATTTTTTTATTGCACTTTCCAATAAAAGAAGAAGGAAACAGTGATTTTAAGTGGGAGAGGACAAGCTCAAAGGAAACGGAAGGAAATTACTATTCATGCCTGTAGTTAAACTTTGGAACTTCCTGTCAAAGTGTGTTGTGGGAACTAAAAGCTGATGTGGCTTCAAAAGCACCCCTTCAAATAGGCTCTTCGAGGAAGAGAGATTGAGAGTTATTAATATACCAAATCCACCTTTTCAGGAAGTCCCTTAACTGCACATGATTGAAAAATGGGAGTTTGCTTTTTACTCTCTTCCCAAAGCATCTGCTTTGGCTGATATCAGGGAAGGAATCTTAGAGAAAATTACTGGTTCTTGGGCTGCACAGAATCAGGGAATGCACTGACCATCAGCTCCTTCACAGTGATCAGTGTGTTGCACATTTTTGTCAGTGTTGTTGTGCATTTAAAACCTTGTCATGGTTTAATCCCAGCCAGCAACTCAGCCCTACACAGCCTCTCACTCACTCCTCCCTCGTGGGATGGGGGAGAGAATTTGAAAAGCGAGAACACTTGTGTGTTGAGACAGAGACAGTTTAATAGGGGGAATAAAAAGCTGTGCATGCAAGCAAACAAAAACAAACAAACAAACAAAAAATTAATTCCCCAATTGCTGAGAATGATGTCCTGTGGTATGGGATGTCCCCTGGGTCACTCAGGGTCAGCTGCCCCACCCATGTCCCCTTCCAGCTCTGTGCACCCCCAGCCCATTCAGGGGTGGGATGAGGTAAGGAGCAGAAAAGGCTTTGACTCTGTGTGAGCTCTGTTCAGCAATAATGAACACATCCCTGAACTGTCGACACTCTTTTTATCATAAATCCAAAACACAGCCCCATAATTGCTATTATGAAGAAAATTGTCCCAGGTAAGACCAGCATAGACCTCAAGGACCTGGTCTGGGAAGCAGACAAAGCAATGATCTCAGACATTTAGGTGCCTTTTCCCTTTCAGGTCATCTCCATCACGCTGTGCTCACCATTCCATCCTTTGGCCTATTATTTCCAAATTTTCATTTCTCTTATGGGAACACCATTTGCAGTCATTTGAAGATGGAAGATTTTCCTCCTATCCACTGCATAAAAAAGGTACAATGATCACAAAAGACACGAGTTCTTGGTATATTATTTCAAGTGCTATATTTAACTAAATTATCCCCTCTTTTGGAATTGTTTGTTATTCCTTTGGTGATAGAACAGCATCCTGTTTGCTTGCACATACTGCAGCTGCAGATTTTTAGTGAAATCCTCATGGGTTTCTTGAAATAGCTTTAGAACTGAAAGCTCACAAACACTGCAATGCACTTCCAACTACTACCATCTACTGAACCAACTACTCCTATCATATTGTTGTTCTTCAGAATGCATGACCATGGTGTTTGTTTAGGGTAATGGCTTAAAAATACCCCTAAATTATGCAACTTTATCATTACCAAACTATGTGACTCAGCTTGGGCGAATTCCAGAAGGTGTGTTTGCTCCCATGGCCTTAACTCAGTTATGCTGCACATCGTACGTGAATAATCCATTGTCAACCACAGGAAATGGGGATCTTCTTCACCTACCACTACCTGATTACAGACAATGATCCATAAACTTCTACTTCTGAGTAATATTAATCACTTTCCTGAACACTTGAGTTTAGATACACAGACAAGTAATTAATTAATTCAGCACCATAAATTTGGAGAGCTTGTAAGAGCTCTTGTAAGGTAGTGCTGCTATTAGAGAAACAGCTATATGTCCTAGTAATTTTCCTTGCTTTCCATACTCTACAAGTATTTCTCTTCCTCACAGGGAGAACCTGAGGGCTGGGATTGCTAATTGCTTTTTGAATAGGTGATCTTCACATGAAGGTTTTATTTTGTAAACAGAATAGGACTGAGAAGTTCTATGCTTTGGTCCAACCTGAAAGAAGCTTATGGATTAAGGATGTTGGTGTAAATTATACCTAATAACAATTGGGTAGCCTTGGAAAATCAGAATCTGAACATTGTTAAATAACAGCGGAAAGCAGAGTTGAAAACCTGGCTGTTATAACACCCAGGCAAAGTAGCCCCCAGTTAATCCCTGGGAGATGAGAGACAGATTGGACAAACTGCCAGTGCCAGAGGTTTCAGTCTTCCCAGACACATATCCACTGTCCTCTCTAGCAAACAAGGTTCTGCCATCTCTAACTCAACCCTTTGGTTTCAGATTAAACTCATTACACCTGACCCGCTCCCATGGAACATGAAGAGCAGTTTACAATCTCCCTTTCCACAGCCACCTTGCCCACTCTCGTACACAATTGTCTAAGCAGCTCTGGGCAGGGGAACTTGCCTTCCTTACAAAAAGAGAAATGAGAATGAAAATGTTGGCTTCTATATATTGTCCACCATGTTACACAGATCTGCAGAATATCAGCTTCTTGCTCTTTGGTAATGATGTAAGCCTAAAATAAAAAGCACAGGTACGTCGTATCTTTAATCCTACCTAGTCTCCTCACCCAAGATGATGTTTTTCAAAGATATATGGACATTGCAATGATCTACATGCAGAGGCTTAAAATTGCATCAAAAATAAAATTAATAAAATAGCAACATTCTCCACATGAAGTCCAGAAAAATGACTAGGAGCACTTGAATTTTAAAAGTCACCAAAGAGCTCATTCCCTAATGGTACCACCATGACAAATCAACATGTTGGGGTCAGTGATGTTGCGTTTCACCTAGGAGAGCAGAAGGACTTCCTAGAAAGGGAACTAATGACGGTGCCTTCTGCCTGACAGATGATCTCACATATGGAATCCATTTGGCCGCAGGCAGAACCACCCATCAAGCAGATTACAATGATCCTCAGCTCTACAGCTATGTGCAGCTCCAGCCACTCCACCAGGACAGAAGGGTTTACACCAAGTACTTAAATATTCATTAACTCCATCCAGCAGATTACAGAAAAAAGAGCAAACTGTGGAGATACAAGACTCTAAAGCAGCAGCTGACAATATAGGAGATGCTTTGCCTGGTGCATCTGTTGCACAGATTATGGATAAGGAGTTGTCCTGCTGAGCCACAGCTTTTCTAGAAATTCTGCGTTGGAGGACCCATTTCCCATGCGACAGGCTCAAATCCTGCGTCTCTTTCAGGGTGTGAGGGAGCTGCCTCTGTTCCTTCTGGCACCTTTTTTCAGTGCTTAAAGATGTTTGGGGAGCAACCGTGGAAACCAGAAAGCTGAAAAGGGTGTTAGGTTTCTGCCTGGATACAATTAAGCCACTGTATATATGATACAATATATATACAATCAGGGCACTGTACCCAGTGGAGATGTGCTTCTCTGTTTTTTCATATATAAATCTCTTAACCTTATTGCTCATCTTATGCTGCCCCTTTTTTTCTCAGTGATATTGTGATGAACTTTGTGCTTTTTGTGCAGGTAATACTTGGGGTTTTCCCCTGTTGTGATGGCTATCACCACTGATACCAGAGTTTCGGAGCAGGAAACCCCAGAGGGTGCTGAGTGATGAGGATTAGGTGGCACCTTAAAGTGTCTGGCAGAGACAAAGCTGAGCCCAAACGATCTGCTCAACAATTCACTGTGCACACAAATGCTGCCCTTGCAGGCTGAACTTCTAATGAACTTCAAATCACAAACAAGGTTATCAGCAGCTTATCACTTTCTTCAAGTGCTGAGGATAGAGAAAGGCTACAAGGAGTTGCTAAAAAACACAGGAAGAGGCAGGAAAAGTGTTCCATTAAAACAAATTAAGGGCAAGGAGAGACTGGTGGTTTCTGGGGTTACACTAAAGGGCTTTGATGAATGGCAGCTCCCAAAGGATGGTATCAATTATCTGCTTCAAGCCTGGACAAACTGGTTGCTGTGTAAGCATCAATGCACAGACAGTCTTTCTGACGTCATCTTAATTCACATTAGAACAGTCATCTATTCCTTCTCTCCTTCTCAGCCTCATTCCTCCTCTCAACAGCACAAACCTTTGTTTACACTCTGTGTTTTTGACTCATCTGTGACATTTTTCTCTTTTCTGACCCTCCCCTTCCATTACCTCTGAATACTCTCACTCCTTTCAACCATCTTTGTCCTGTCCTCCTCTTTTGGTCATGCTGTCCCTGGAATCTTTCCTCTATCACAGACAAGATCACAGCTATCCCAGGTATTTTTCCAGCTCTTTGGGTCTTTAAGGCTGCATCGCCTCAGGGAAATCTGCCATTTGTCCAAAAGGGAGAGGGCAGCAGGTGAAATTTAAGGGTTATGCTATATAGGACATAAAATCTAGTGGTCGGTCACATTTGGCTCTATTTCTGGCACTTTTCTCCCTCCGCCTTCTCAGAGGTCTCATCCTCTTCATCTCACTATTTTTTCTCTGACAGGATACTTCCTGCTGGCACTCCCATATTGTATCATGGAGAAAAACTTATGAACTTATTCTCCACCTGCTGCCTTGATCCCTCTTCTTTGGAACAGCTCCTTCCCTCCTCTCTACTGCTACTACTTATCTGTAACTGCCCAGCTTTCCTCCATCATCCTTCTTCTTTTATTTAAATTTATTTTCTTTCAATTTTATTTTATTTTCATTTTTTTCCTTTGTTTTTTTCTTTACCATCTCCCCACTTGGTTTTTAATTAGTTTGCTAATATAGATGGGGGTTTTAGGCCCAGATTTTCCAGGGGTACCAAAACCAGGACAGCCACAAGCTCTTTTTTTCTTTTTCTGACCATTTGCAGAATAGATGTCCAGTTCACTGTTTCCTCATATTGATTTCCTCAGCAGCTATTCACAGGGTTTATTCTGTGAATTGATTCAACATTAGGGCTGAGTTATTTCCACCTAGTTGGAGAAGGAGTGTGATGCTGTTTTCATTCCCTGCATATTCAAGGGCATGAAAGATCAAACATTAATATCTATCTGATCTTAGCCATTCATCCTGAATGTGAAATGTGGTCCCTATCAATGCTTTTACCTGAAAATAACTTTATAATTTGCAGAGTTATGAACTTAGACATTAAATATAAACACTGACTTTTCTGCTGTTATATCTAACATTGATTAAAATTGGAAAGAAATATTCAGAAGCAGTTCATTTTCATACCATTCCCTTAACTGTAATTGCCCCTTTCTCTATCCAGACAATAAATCCACAGCAGAGATTACAGTTTCATGATTTTTAGTCCACAGATACTTCCTCCCATGTATGTAAAAGAATTAATAGCAAAGGAGAAAATTCCGTGACTTTCTTGACTAAATGAGGTAGATATGGGCTACTATTTGAATCTCCAGTTTTTTACTTCATACATAATAAACTTAACTATCTTGACATATGGACTGGTTACTAAGGGAACAACGGGGAAGGCCATGTTGGGTTGGATAGGTTGAGAAAGCAAAAATCTAAACCAAAGCTTGTGTTTAGGCCTAATGACTACTTGGTCTGAATGCATTTACCAGAAATGCCTCTGTGGAAACCTTGCCTGCAGTCAGTCTCCAATTCCAGTTTGCCTCTGGGTGGCCTCAGGCTGGTGTGCCACCAGGGTGGCCTGACAGCAAATGAAGAGAACAGCAAGCTTCTCACTCTGGTGCTTTCCTCTACCTCTATTTTCTCCATGATTGCCTTTACTTAGATACTGATGTGGTCTACAGCTTCTTCTAAGTTAAACATCCCAATTGAATCCTCCTGCCAGTGAAACAGGATGTTCTTATTAACCTCATTCTATCAATGTGGAAGTTAAAGCGACTTGCCATGGTCACAGGAATCAAGTACCTCAGAGAGCAGGGCCATCAAACCAGCAGAAAAACCTTTCAGAAGTTCTGGAGTAGAAGGCCCTCCAGAGAGAACAGTAATTATCATGATTAATTAAGGCGGTGATGTGGCAGGATGCTGTGACTTTGCCAGCTTGACCAGTGACAGGACAAGAGGAAGTGGCCTCAAGTTGCACCAGGGAAGGTTTAAATTTAATATAAAGAAAAATTTTTTCACTGAAAGGGTTGTCAAGCATTTGAACAGGCTGTCCAAGGGAGTGGTGGAGTCACCATCCCTGGAGGTATTTAAAAGACATGTAGCCATGGCACTTGGGGACATGGTTTGGTGGTGAACTTGGCAATGCTGGGTTAATGGTTGAACTCAATTATCTTAAGGGTCTTTTTTAACCTAAGTGGTTCTGTGACTAACTCCTGTGATGTCCCATAAGCGAAGGATATAGATTCTGGCTGCATAAATTTGTCATTAGAATTTTGTAAAACCTTGGGATTGAGGAAGAAATTTGGCTGCAAAATACCTTCTGGAGCAGGATAAAAGAGGGTCTTGGTCCAAGAGGCACCAAGCACACATAACTCCTAATGAAATCTGTGAATGCTGCAGTTTCTCAGCCTCGTATAGCACAGAGGTCAGGGGGCTGAGAAGATCAGGGGAAAACTGGTAATGGAGCTGAGCAGAGTCAGTCTGGCTCCATCTCACAATGCAACTGGAGAACATCTGTGTGTTTGGTAGCAGAGTGTGATACAGTGGCCAGAAGTATATTCACAGTTCACTTCCTTTGGGATGGGTTTGAACTGCCTGAGCTCCCTCTGCCACTTTGTCAGGGCAAATAAGAGACACCCACCTTGGGGAATGAGGAATCCAAAGTCAGGTACAGCTGCCATATGGCACAGATGTTCATTGGAACTAAGAAAACTCAGCTCAAAAAGTCTGGGCTGGATATGAAGCAGTATTAATTCCAGGGAGGCGCAATCTGACCCACCCTGCAGTTGCTGAGTCAAACTGAAGTCGATGTGCCGGAAAATGCCGCAGAGGATGAGAGAAGCCTCGGTACTGAGCAAACCCCTTGGACAAAGCTGCCCTGAGATGAGGTGTCTTCAGCATCCCAATGTTTCCAGGGCAACCAGAGCTGGAATTCAGTTCTGATGAAAGTTCACCAAATCCGAGCTTTTTCAGACATAATATTTTTCACCGGCTGAACTGGCATCTTTGGAAGCTGTTTCTGAACAGTGGCTCTAGTGTACATGGCCATGTCAAGCATCAGCAAGGGCACAATAGTCAGACGTTACACATTTCTGGAAATGAGAGGCAGCTCCTTTGCCCTCAGTACTGTTATTGTTCCTTGGGAACACAGACATCACTGTACTATTGGATTCATGGCCATTTGGTGGGATCACTTGTTTCTGGAAGTTTTTAGTAATGGAGACATCAGTAGAGGGTGGAAACAAGCCCTGATATCTCTTTTTTCCTGATGGTGTAATATAATACCCTATATAAAACAGATACCAAAGTATTTGTCTCCCTTCTGGGTTTTGGGGGTTAAATTTTTAGTTTTCAGTGTTGTAACTGTATATGTTCCTCTTACCACATCAAGATTTCTCATGGTTTGGGTTTTCAGTAAATTCCAGTGCTCTCTCATTTGTAACTATGTTGAGCATGTTCTGCTGTAAAATTGTAATTTGCTATTTCTCATCTCTTTGAATGACACTTTGCTCTTTTATTATATGAAAGGGAAAACAGGCACTCTTAATCCATGTGTCCTAGACTGCTCATAGTTTGATTTATTACATCTTATCCTTCCTTCGCAGATAAATGGTTCCAATCCTTTAGATTTTTTGTTCAGTGTTGAGAGAACACTGCTTGTCCCTGAACTCCCCAATCCCATTATTTATTTTTGAAACAGACTAACAAGCACTGAAGACCATCTTCTGATGACAGCAATCACATACATTGTGTAACTGAATTATATAACCCTTCATCCCGTCCTTCATATAGCCTCATCTATGTTTGCTTTTTGGATGTGGCCACACAGTGAATGCAATTCTCAACTGACCTTTCTCCAGTAATAGCCAAGGACTTTTCCTGAGTCAGTGCTTATCCTAATTTATCGTGGCACAAAGGCACAGTGAGCTGTGACAGCACCATGGTATAACTCCCAGCTGTGCACATGTATGCCACAGCAAGGCTTTCCACAGAGAAAAGTTATCCCCAAATCTCTCAAATGGTCTCCCATGTAGATAAGTCCTTATTTAGGGCCGCATTCCAGTCTCTAGAGTCAGTCCGAGAAGAATCACAGAGCTGCATAAAGGATAAATAAATGTACAAGCCATGAATGCTGCTATGGATAGTGGAGCAGGGAGCGCACAAGGCTGGTGTGACAGGGTGGCTAAATAAAGTGGAAGTGACACAGTGAAAGACCTTGAAACATTGAGCACAAAATAAAATATTTCCTCTGAAGACAGATCACTCAATTAAAAAAGAAAAAAACCCCAATTTCTAGGCAGAATGAGCTGTAAATCTCTGTGAGAATAGAGACAGCAATGTTTGTCTCAAGTTACAGTGAAGGGCAATAAATCTGCAGGTAATTCTCAGAGTGACCGCTCAGCACAATGATGGACAAAGGTCTGCAGGGCTCTGCAGCCTGGCTCGCAGCTCCTCCTGCTCACAGATTTTGCCTGGAGAATCATAAACCCGGTCAGGCTACTGGGATTGCTTTGGGTACTGCAGGCTGGAGACCACTGCCTCAGCAGGCAAGACCGGTGTACTGAGACACACGTGATGACAAACATCTGTGCCCTGCCAGTCCCAACAGACCACTTACCAGAAATTTAGGAACTGAAGGCTTCAGCTGAAGCATCTCTGGTGAAATTCAGCAGAGCTTTGACAAGCACTGAAGCTGCTTTCACAGCACGTTTAATTATCAGATGTAACTCAAATGGCTGGGGAGCTGCAGTTAGAGAGGGAATCAATGAATCTCAGGCAGACAATGGGGTGCTATTTCCTTCACAGCTGCTCAGGACCGAATTTTTCTTAAGAATGTTGTTTAAAGTGCCCAGGACTGTTGGAATTTTGTGTTACCATGCTGCTTTGTGCTGCTCTCAGACTGACAGCCAGACAACCTTTTCCTTCTGCTGTAATTTGGAACCTGTGTGGAAATTGTATTCTTTTGGGAAGGTGCAAATGGTGGGCTTGGTCTCTTACATTGCTGTATACCAGCAATGGTCTCTGTGGTTGGGAAAACCACATGTCTGAGTCCAGAGGCAAGACAAAGACAGAGGAGACTGATGAACTGGAGAGTTTCTTTATGTCACGTCTATCGCCTTGCTTACTGGGAAGCTCTGGATACAGCAGCATTTCCCTCAGCAGCTGCAGTAATCCTGTCCCAACCCATATCTCCAACACAATCTGCTCCTAAAATAGCCTGTTCCTCTGCACAGAAGTAGGAGATCTCATTTTCAAAGCATTTCCTCTGCTGGTAGTCTCCCAGCTTTTACTCACGGTGCTGGTATCCAACACTGCTGCTGTGAATGGGCAGCAACGCCCATGCAGAGGGAGGAAGAGAAGGGACCCAAGGAGAGGAAAAAGATTGTCTCCCTCCACAGTGCAGGAAGCAAGGAGAAGCCAGGTGCCAAAAGGCCCGCACACAAAAGGCAAGGTCTGATGCTGTCGTTGTAGGACACGAAAATATTAATGAGACTCCAAAATTTTCAGAAGGCAAAGAGCATAGAGAAGACTTTATTGTCTAATTCTTATTACCTTTTATAAGGTGTTTCGATACAGACTTAACATGATTGGGGAATAGGAATGACATCTCTTTAATCCCATTGGTTAAACTAAAGAAACAGAACTAGAAAGGTGAAACACCACCTGGAGAAAGATTGTTTTGAGAAAAGGATAGTTGTTTGCTAAGATTGTTTTGAGAAGAGGTTTTCTTGAGATATTTTTCCCTTGGGAAAAGGTTAGCAGCTGCTAGCAGGCTAAAATCTCTCAGACTCAGAAATGTTAGGCCCACATGGTGCTGCCTGCAGGATGAAGGTGGGGACAGGTGGTCTGGCAGGTGCCTCAACACAGTGCATTCTAGGTGCTCCTGCAGTCATGTGGCAGTTCACAACCAGAAGAATCAAGTGCTGCACCTTGTCCAAAAGTCATGTGAAAGGTGATGCAGGATGCTACCAGCAGGGAATTGGTGGGCAGAAAGAAACACATTTGTCACCAGGAATGAGCCCTCGTGCATATAGAAATAAGTCAAGTAGGAGACTGCCATCTCAGCTGCAATGGAAAGGACAGCCATGCTCAGAATCTCCCAGGTCCCAATCTCTTGACCTGATCCAGTGTCTTCTTAGGAACTCTCACTCAAATCCTTACTTTCAGTTACCTTACTCAAACCCTTTGGTCCCGAGTCATTCATCCTTGACCAGCCCATTTCCCTCACCTCATATTTTCAGTCCACTATAACATTTAAGCAATTTATCACAGACCATGCTTGCCATCTCTCTGAAGTGCAAAACTATCTATCTATCCATCTATCTATCTATCTCTGAAGGTTCTGATATATATGAACACAGTGTTTCTGATTTCAGCCCTGAATTTCAGGAGCAAATTCCCCAGCACTGCACAGGACTCTGGTAAATGCATCTCAAATGGGATTTATCTCAAACCCCTAAAAAGCACATGTACACAAATTAATATTCATTACTGAATTAACATTCATGTTCTGCCTCTGTGATTATTTATCTTCATAGACCTGGGTTTGGCACTGTCTGCTTCCTTAATACTAGGATCCATTCCTTTCTCCCCACCTGATTAATGAGGCTTCAGGTAAATGGCCAAACTTTAATTTATCTGTCCTTTAAACCGGTTGTTGTTTCATGACTACAATTCTGTCTTTGTTGTGAAAATCTTGTGGTTTTCTGTGCTCTTGGGACATCACTGCTGGCTAAGCATTGCCTCCATGTACCATAACACTGAAGAACTTCCTTCTGAGTTTGAACTTTTGTATCCAGGTCCAGCAAGAGCTCATCTCCTCTCTTCCCATCCACCTGCACGGCATGTGACAGACAATGATGGAGTATTCACGGGAAAGACAATTTGAAATTTTGAGCTGGCCTTTTTTCTCACTTCCTCTGCTAGAATGATAGTTTGAAGTATTTGTATAAAACCCAACCTATTTCCCCAGTGGGGGTGGTGGGGGGGGGTGGGGTTTGTAGCAGAAATCACTTTGTAGTAAAGTGTGTTTTTGAAGCTCAGGTAAGGTTTTGCCAAGCTGTTTAAATGCAATCCAGCTGTCAGAAAAAAAACTTCTCCCTTTTATAAAAATACCAAATCCACCACCTTCTTTCCTCCTTCTCTGGGCAACATCTGGAAGCAGTCAAATTAGTGGTGCTGAACATAACTCAGCAAAATCCTTTCTTGGCAGAGTGCTAGAGCTGGACCATAAACCAAAGGCCCTATGATCTCCTTATTGTAGCCAGATCCTTGCTCATCCCACAGATCCTGCTGCCTGGGCAGGGCTGAGAGAGTTGCCCAGCAGCCTTTTGCTCCCTGTAAAACGTAAGCAGCCTCAGCAGTGAGGTGGCAGCTGCTGCTGGTACAGGAGGGGGATGAGGAATTGCTTAGGAAGTGGTGGGGCGTTCTCATCACACCAGAGCCACCTGCATACCAGGAGAAATCTCACCAGGGGTGAGGAGGTGATTTCCTTCCTGCCAAAATATCCTGCTCCAACTGCAGCAGGGCAGTGTGCATGGTGAGAGGTGGTCACGTCTGGCATTTGTGCATCTGTGGTTTGGCTTGGCTCACAAGGGCTCCCCACAACCTGCAAAAGGGATATTTCCTTCCAGTTTTCCTTCTCTATTGTACCTTGGATGGTAAGAATTTCACAGCAAGGACTTTGTTGCAGGCCCTCACAGCAGGAAAATGTTTTAGTGATGCAAAAATAGATGCAAAAAGAATTCTTTCGGATCCTTGAAGATTCCCTACATTAGAGGTGGACATGGGTTTGAAGTGAATTTTCCAGAAGAGAAGTGATTAGTGCAGAAATCATGGAAAACAACTTAAGAGCTCATAGTTAAAGGGAATATCCAGCAACTCTGGCTTTCAAAATGTAAATAAGAAACAGTCACAAAATCTTATCTGTACTTTGCAGCTAATGAAAACACTAGTCTCTCCTGGGAGCCAAGTCTTTGCTCTAATTGTAATGCATTTTCTTAAGTTTTCCTTAGCTGTGACTAATTTGTGCTGTCAGGTGTGCCTTTTTTGAAGTTAAAAAGCATATCTGAAGTGCTACAACCTCTAGCCAGAATATTTAAATCAGTGAGTATTCACATCTCAGAGCCTGTGAAATGAGGGGATGGCACTCAGCTGCCCTCATGCACTCCTGAGCCATGGGTACAAGCAACCTCTGCTCCCACAGGAGCCTGTAGGAATTCTTCCCAAGTGAAGTGCTGTGCTGACCCCTGGCACTATGTGGGCTGTGCACAAACAGCACAAGGACAGAATATTTCAAAGCTAGATCTCATTAACCTCCTGGAATGGGTCTAAATAGCTATAATTGTATATATTTAATTATAACAATTATAATCGGTAACTTCAAAGACTTCACCCACCAGCTTGCTCTGGGTGTGTACATGTCACAGATTAAACCTGACCCTGTTGATCACACCATGAAACCTCCATCCCCAGGCCACAGAGCCTTTTAGCCAAGGGTCAAAGGCTTTAGGAGACCCTGAGTTTAGAACTTGGTGGAGTGGGGTGGGCTGGGCTGGCACTGAACAGGTCCTGATTGCTGTTCAGCTGCTGCTTCCTCTGGTTCAGCTGAACCCTGTGCTTAGCTCTGCTCGGTGATTCAGGGGACAGAGAAGAGAGGGCTGGAGGAACCCACAAGCAGGCACCAGTCCCAGCTGGGCAGCTCCCCCTGCATGGCAGGTGTAACATATAACAGGGACATACCTTAGGGTGTCAGGGACAGATGGAATAACAGGGCACCTTGAGTTCAGGAGAGCAATTCAAGCCACCTGCTACCCACAACCACCAGCCCATGGGGGCCAGGCTCTGCCAAGACTGTGTAGGAAGTCTCTGAACTGTTGTTGGAAGTAAAGATGGTGTAGTAATGCAGTAAAATGTTTAAATGCACTTCCTTCTGTGTGCAGTTTGGGATCCACATGGCTGTTCCCACCAGTGGGTCTGTAAAGACCAAAGGAACTATGGTCTGTTACTCCAATAAAACCAAGGAGAGTTTCAGTTGAGGTGTTCTGTGCTATCTAATGCTGTACATTCAGATATGGGAGGGTGGGCAGGGATTTGGACAAGGGCCAGAGATGAAATTGCACATGATTTACACTTAATGTCAGGCATGTGACTTGCTGCCTACAGGGCGAGGAGTTGTTTGCACATAACTGTGTCTGCATTGTCCCTGCAGCTGAGCAGAAACAAATGATTGTGCACTTGTCTGCAGACATTAACCCTGCAGAGTAGGGAGGCTTGATCCCCCAGAGCTGGATCTGCAACAGCCAGTACTAACTCCTGGAAAAGCACAAAAGGTGTGGATGAGTGTGACACAATTAACATCCCGACAGTGAATGCTTTTCTACTGGGAATGCAGCCAAAGGAGGCTTTTGTGTGTCTCCACAAAATTGTCAGCCCTTCTCTCCATGCCCCCTCAACAGAAATTATTTTCTCTAAACAGGGAAATAAAAAGCATATTTTGCAAATTTACCTATCTATCCTTGCTTTTCAACATGAAGATCAGATAAAGACATAGATGCTTCCTGAGTACAGCAACAGCATATGCAAGCTGAGCAAAAAATCCATTCAGTGCTGGATTCCAGACGTAAAGGTTTGGATATTCTGTGCTGCCTAGAAAGAAACATGCACAGAGAGTGAAACTGTTGTTATTTTGTACTGTCAGAGCATTTTCATTCTGTCTAATGACAGCTGTGTCTTCCTGTCTTTCTCTGATGCTGACTGGAGATAAATTCCTTATTTTCTGATTGGTTTTCTGGGGAGATTTTCAGAACCATGGCACCTGATGGATTTTCCCATCCTTCCTCCTCTTGTTAATAATATTTGCATCTGTTTTCAGTCAAATAAGACAAAAGGGCAAAATGCAGAACAGAAGATCATGCCACCTTTGTGATGCAGACAGATGGGCAGAAAAACAAAGCACCTGTAAGCATAGCTAGTAAAGTAAAGGCTGCAACCTCATGCGTCATTAGAGAATCCAGGCGGGAAGGACATCTTGGAGGTGCTGCTATTATGGGAAAACCTCCACGTGGTGATTTTGCTTGGAAGTCAGTCAATCAGGGCACAGATCTTCAGGAAACCAGGATTCACTGGTGCTGGTGCTGAAAAATCACTTGTGCAGGTACATTACGGGTTTTGCAGGTTGCTATGAAGACTTCTCTTTCTAGCTGGTTTGGAAAAACTTGGTGCACAGCTGTGTCACTGCTTCCTTTCAGAAAAGGCCATTGGTGTGTCCACACCCCATGCTGCAAATGCAGTCTGATCTTTGAAATAATTCATGTACTACTTAACAAAATATCCAAATTTACCTCTTTAATCACAGGTTTGCAAATCAATTCAAATCCACATCCAAACAGCACACAATGGTCACTCTCTTCCACACCCTTCACTAAAGATGCCTTCAGTGCTGCTGCTTCTCCTACCCGTAATTGTAGCAATTGGTGTTTGGCTCATACCTGTTGAACTCTAAACCTCACAGGACCAAACTTCATCTGTGGCTTATTCAGGTGTTCACTGAGTATTGCTTCTTTATGTGAGGAGTACTCAGCTCTACAATTCTGTTGCATCACACAGAAATTAAATATCTCTTGAACAGTCAATTAATTTTCCCTGATTATATTTGTAGTAGTCTGGGAAATAGGAGATGATGGCTTTCAGCTTCCAGGGAGGTGGCCAGTGTAGCCGAGGCTGTGGAAGTTGCTGTGATAAATCATGTCCATAATACTAAAATTTGTATATTATTGACTTCCTCAGATAGCAAAAATTCAACAAATGTTTTGGCTTCTACCTAATTTTCTGAGATTTTGAATTCTGTACCACTTGTGAATTGTTCTGCAGACTTGTGTGGGTGTAAATTGGTCACACTGGACAGAACTTGATTAAGGAAAGTAGCAGAGATCATGATTTTGTTCATTAAGCTCATATTTTCAAGCCTGTTTGGTAACCAGGCGGTGGATAGAGAGATTCCAGTCATTCTGCATGTGACCTGGTATCCTTTTCAAAAGTCATTTTGGATATTTGAGCTTTGAAACAGTGAATATCACAGGAGTGCAAAATCCCCCAAGAGAGAAAATTCCAAGCTTTGCAAAAACAGGTATTGAAAACAATCAAATGCCAAATGTCATCAAGTTTTCAGGCAAACAGAAGGAAAAATGTGAATACTAACCCACAGCAATTAACAATCCCAGCCAAGCCATGTTTGCTACCACTCCAGCATGCTGTGAAAAGAGGATGGGTGAAAATGAAACTGGCTCTTTAGCTGAAGTGACATCCTGAAAAGAGTTACAGCTACAAACCCCTCCAGAACCAGAAATGCCTACAACCCTCTTTAAAAATATTACCTAACGTTTTTGTGTAAGATTCAGCAGAACCACTTTCCCCTCCCTCCAGCTCTGCCACTACTGGCTGTCTGTGCTGGGTGTGATGGGATTGCACTGGGACAGCGAGGAAAGCCAGACTGGAAGTGGAGCATAAGCTCTAGACTCTGGGTCAAGCTGGGACATGTTGAGACTTCCTGGGCGATCCCAAACACAAGGATGAATGAGGCGTAGGAGATTACAGTGTCTGGCAGCCCTGGATGGTGTAAGACCTTCATTGGTTGGACTCAGTGATCTTGGGGTCTTTTCCAATTTAAATGATTCTCTGATTCTCTGATTCTATTCCCCTGACCTAAATGCTAAAATTTGCCAGATATATTACAGGCAGGAGATGGTCTGAATACGGCTCCTAGTGGTTAAAGACACCCATGACACATTTTATATGAGCTTTTTATGTGAGCTCATATTTATGAGCTCCTGGGATATTGAATGAGTAACTCTTCCCTTTCCCTAGAATTAGCCATTGTAATCTTCCTTTTTTTTTTTTTTTTCATCCTTGCTAGAATGCCTGGACTTCCTCTGTAATGAGAAGGATGACAGCTGTTAAAAAAAGGATGCAAACACAGAAAGATGAATAGTGCCCTGACTCCCAGCTCTCACAGGATATTTTAAGCAACTCATTTTGCCTTTCCCTATCTGTCTTCCCCATTTGTTCGCTGCTGTTCATGTTGCAAGTTGGAATTTCTGTCGCAGAAAATGATCCCATTGTGACTGAAGCAATAAAAATCTTTAGTGAAAAGCTAATCCTGCCCCAAATTGCTTTTGAGGTGTAAGACATGAAACAACAGATGGGTACAGTCATGGAGGGGAATTTAAGGCAATGGTGAAGCAATCCTGATGAGTGTGATAGGCATCCAGCACAGGGTATGAGCTGTTGCCAAGGCTTCTCTATTGTTGCAAAAGAAATTTTAATGAAGGATTTGAGAAAAGCTAATGAGAGAGCTCTGTAAATATTTTTGCAAGCCCAAAGCATGAGAGAAAGCATGAAATTGATTGTTTGAACATCTAACAGTAACTAATTTGAGTAGTAAGTATGATACCCATGAATTTGTAATGGAGGTTATGAAGGTTAATTCATGACCATGTCTAAGTTGTTTAAATACCATTGAAGAGTATTGTTAAATGACTCAGGCCAGGGAAAAGCCTTAGAATCATTTTTAAAAAAGGCAGCATGATTTTAGCCAGGCAATGAGTGCAGGAATTGGAAGCTGCTAGGCCATAACCTTTTGATATCAGCAGAGGAAATCATTAAGATGAAAATTGCCAAGGGGATTTTTTAGCAATTGCAGCCTCTGCTGTATCAGATTGGGTTTTATTTTCATTTTCAGTGGCTAAAATACTGGTGGCTGCTCTGACTTCAGTACAGTGTGTGTTGATTTCAGGAAGTAAAAGACATCTCACTGGGGGTGAGAGAACTATTTATGTGTGTTGGCATGGAAGAAAAAAATTCACAGCAAGACTTAGAGCCAGCTCGTTCCTGTCAAAGCAGTAAGCCCATCTCAGCACAAGTGAGGAACTGCAATGAAGGAAGCATCATAGCTAAACCCACATAAAATTTGTTTTTGAAACTGTTATTTGGAACAGAAAATAACTGTCAAGGAACTCTAACTTTTAATTTCATAGAACTCCTCAGAGGCAATTCCTGACACAGCCCACTGACCCTGAACACTCTTCATCTGCTGTCGGTAGTGAAGACAACTGGGAGATCCACTCTGAAAAAGACTTTGTATGAAGTTACAGTTATTTGTGACATGTAGCAGCAGCCTGAATACATTTCCCAGAAAACAGACCCTCCAGGTTTTGTATCCTTTTGAATTACTGTAAAGATTTGTCTATTACTATTTCTTAAACTTACGAGATTTTCTCTGTCCTAGTTTAAAGACTTGAATTTGAGGCTGTCAAATCTGATCCCTTTCAAAAAGCCTTTAGAAAAATCTTTCTAATATGATTTGTGCAAGATAATTCAGGCCTGAGCAAATGTGACCCCTCTATGCCCTATTTCTGCCTAGACAGAAGCAGTTGCCTGCAGCTGTGTCCATCTTGCCCTCGAAGGATTATTAAAGTGCCACTTGACATACTAAATGTATTTGAATGAATATTTTCTGTCATTACCAATTGAAATGACTCCTGCCTTCTCCTCATGACCTTCAGAGCTGGAGCCCACAGAAGAACAGCATTCTTCCTCTTCCAGACAATTATATGTCTGATCACTCTACACCAAAATGGAAGTTTATGACATGGGAAGTATTTCCCTGTCCTTGGAGGGAGGTGGTGGGTTGGATGATCTGATGTTAAATTAATTTAACAAGTCCCGAGCTCTAGTTTCAGGCAAGCTCAGACAGGAGTTCACTCTGTGGCTGTGGACACATATGCTGGGGTATTTTATAAAGTCAAATTTTTTTTAAGTCTCCTTGAAACCTGAAACAGGATTGCTGAGTCTCAGTGACAATCAAATAGACAGTTTTCCAGGGGAATCTGAGACTAGGCCTACCAAGAGTTAAGTGGCCGTAGACAAAAGGACCTGGGATTTTCTCAGCTGGAGGACACTGCACATAAAAAGGAAGATAAAAGGAGTACTTAGTGGTGGGGGAAACCCGAGAGCTCAGTTATAGGAAACAGTTCAGTCCAAATAGATCCTTCTGTGAAAACAGGACTTTGATTTCACACCCTGGCAGGAATGAATAATTGTAGTTTTTTCTTCTCTGTTATCAGCAGCAGAAGAGAAGGGATGGGAAGTCCACAGTTCAACTGCATTTTATCTGATTTCTGTTTTTTAGAGAAAGGATAAATAATTTTCCCTGAAGTTTCCTCAGAGATGTCCTCAGCTGCCAAGAAGCCATGATGGCCATAAATATCCAATTTATATTGGCTGAAACCATAGTCACAGAGGCAACCTTTCTGAAAATTTCTACTAAGCTACTTCAAACTCAATATATAAAAACATAGTCAAAACCAGTAGGTACTTTTGAAATTCCTTGCCTACTTTTAGGATGTGCTTACACTCCAAATAAAGAATAAAAGAAAGTACACTCTTCATCTATGCCTGAAAGATCTCCTTGTTTATTAAATTTGAAGAGCACTAGCTGAATAAAGTATAACAGAGGTAATTACCTCTGTACATCTAGTTCAGCCTTTTACCTGCCCTGTTCACAGTGGTTGTTTGCTTTGAACAGATGGAGCAAGGTAAATAAGCTGGATAAAATAAATCCTGTGGAGCTACTGTACCTATTTGATCTGCACAGATGTGAAACAAAGAAGAAGGCAGCTCAGGTCCTGAGTGTCAAGGCACGATGGCAACCAACACTATTTGCCTGACAGAAAACAACACACGTTTGCCTGACAGAAAAGAAAGCTCCACACTGATTTTCCTCATGTGATATTACAGACATGAGACATGGCGAAGAGAGGTGCAGATGGAATTATTTTATTTCTAAACCAGAGGAACCAAATAACAGCATTACTGTGAATCATACAGAAAATACTGCTGATACTACTCAACACGAGTGGGCTGGCAGGGAAGGAAAATCCAGCCTGTCAGTTTTTGTTCATCTGAACTATAAACTTCGACCTAACCTTTCAGGCAGAATCATTTGCCAGTCTTACTAATTGTTAGCAGTCAAAACAAAGAGGTGAAAAACCCTTCCATAATCATCTGCTTAGTCATTCCAACGACAGACTAAGCACTGAATACACAGATTACTTCGAGCGTGCAATTTTTTCCTCATCAGCTGTAGCTGGAAAGATGCAGACATGCAAATGTTTCTTGAGAAATTTGCAATTTTCCCATATGTATGTATTTTTTATTCTTGCCTCTCTGTACCCTTATTTGAACAATTAATCTGAGATTTATCATATCAACCTTTAGGTACCATCCAGAGTATCTAAGCTGAATTCCAGTCTAAGCTCCTTCTGTTCTCAGTGGTCTCATCTCAATGTCAGTTTGAATGCTGATCTAAGTTGCTCCACAGTTTTTACAAGCAGGAAGTACACGTTCAAAACTTAGCAATCATCTTAATATCCTGCTGGGTGTAAGCAGTATCTACAGGCCTGAAGCATGACAGGCTGGAGAGAACACTTGCTTTGGCCTGCTAACATAAAAAACTACTTGGCAGTGAAGCTCAGAAATTCAAATACTGTGGAACACCCTTACCTGTCACCAGCTTTTGCATAGCTGGTTATTTCTGGGTAGTCTTTCTTGGAAGATACGTAATAACAGAGTAACAACTGTTTCCTAAAACCACATTGGCCCACACCACCAATCAGAAGAGGACCTTTGTTTATAGTTCCATGATCTGCATCCAGGATGTTTGCACACCCTTACAAAGGCAAGCTCCTTCCAGGAAGAGCCTGCATGTTTACAGGTTCTACAAACAGCTGTCGTATCTGTCATATAAATGCATCAATAGCATATAGCATTTCCCCTCTCTTTCCCAGGAAAATCATTATCATAGAATCACAGAAGAGTTTGGGTTGAAAGGACCTTAAAGATCATCTTGTTCCAACCCCTACTACAGGCAGGGGCATCTTCCGCTACACCAGGTTGCTCAGAGCTCCATCCAACCTGGCCATGAACACTTCCAGGGATGGGGCATCCACAGCTTCTCTGGGCAACCTGTGTCAGGGCCTCACCACCCTCACAGTAAAGAATTCTTCCTAATATCCAACTGCAAATCCACTGTAACATTCTTCTCTTGGCATTGCTAATTTCTTAGCCATCATTGTGCCTGCAACTGTTCTGCAGCTGCGGAGGTTTGGGAGCTTTGTTTCTGTTTGATCTGCAAGAACTCAGTTTGAAACACTCAAAGCAGGTTTCATCAACACATGCAAGATAAAGGCTGCACAGTACTCACCAGTAAATGTGTGCAGCCTTTTCCCAAGCTTGTACTTTCCTTATTCCTTTCAGTGCTACAAGAAGTAATTTTTCCTGCTTCTGGAACAAAAAGTGGGCACTACTGAGAGCAGAGGATTAAAACTTAAAAAGAAAATAGCTGCAGTGGAGCAAGGTAGACAGCAATGACTCCTGCTCGCCTTTGTATGTGAAACCAATCAGTCCTTCCATTTGCAGTAACTCTGGTTTGCCAGCCTTTAGTACTACCTTGCTACTGCAGTCTTGTTTTCCTTAACCTGTTGAGAAATCATCTGTGTTACATGTATCAAGGTTGTATTTATTCACCCAAAAAAACCCCAAAAAGCAAAGAATTTAAACTGGCAATTGAAAGAATTTCAATTGACAACTGAAAGTTTTATTGTTTCAGTCTCTGCAGTGGTGGATTTGACCTTGGCTGGCTGACAAACGCCGCCCTGTTGCTCTCCCTCTCTCTTCTCAACAGGATGGGGGCAGGAACGATATGGAAAAGCTCAGAGACCAAGATAGACAGACAAATCCCTTACCAGTTACCATCATGGGCAAAATAGACTTGGGGGAAACTATTTTAATTTATTACCAATTAAAAATAAAGCAGGATAGTGAGAAGAAAAGATACAACTGAAAACACCATGCTCCCACTCATTCCTATTTCCTCGGCTCAGCTTTGCTTCTTTCTTCTGAACTCTTCTACACCCCTGCCTCTCTCTGTTCAATGCAGGGGGATGTGGAGTAGGGGTTGTGGTCAGCCCATGACACTTCCTCTCTGCTGCTCCTTCCTCCTCACACTCTTCCCCTGCTGTAGTGTGGAGTCCCTCTAACAGGACAGAATCCTTCATGTACTTCTCCAGGGTGGGTCCTTCCATGGGCGGTAGCTCTTCCAAGGACTGCTCTGGGGTGCGTCCTTTTCATGGGATACAGACCTTAAGGAACAGACTGCTCCAACACAGGTCCCCCATAGGCCACAGCTCCTGCCAGGAAACTGCTCCTGAATGGGAGCTTGTATCCACAGGCTGCATAGTTCTCTGGTGTGGATTCTTCACAGGCTGCAGCTTCCTTCAGGGTATATCCACCTGCTCCTGAGGGGTCTTCCATGGGCTCCAGGGAGACAACCTACACAATCTTCTCCACGAGCTACAAGGGAATCTCCTCTGGTGTCTGGAACACCTCCTCCTCTACTCCTTCATTGACCTTGGTGTTCACAGCATTGCTTCTGTCATATTTTTCTCACTCATTTCAGCCACCTCGCAGATTTTTTTGTGCTTTCTTAACTTTTCCCAGAGGTGTCACCAGTGTAGCTGATTGTACCAGTTGTGTCCTGTAGTGGGTCCATTTTGGAGCTGGCTGCAGCTGGCTCTGACATAGTGGAGTCCTTGGCCTCTTCTCACAGAGACCACCGCTGCAGCTCCTCCACTGACAACACCTGCCTTCTGTGTCTCAATATACCATCTCTTATAAAATGTAGGACCAAAGAAAAACTCAAGTTGGAAGAGAACTCTGGAGGTATCTAGCTTAATCACCTGCTCGAAAAAAGGCTAACAGGAAAATCAGACAGGGTGCCCAGGAATGGGAATTTCACCTCTCTTTATCAATTAGAAGGAATTAAAACTGGATGGGTAGATGATTTGCAGGAGAGGAAACTAGAGACTAGTTTGCAATTGTGACTTTACCATTACTTAGGGTGTATGAATGTCACAAAATTGTAAATGTGAAGAGAAACCAGTATTGGCATCCCCACGGTTAGCAATGAGATGTGTTCACATGACAGCAGCCATGTTACAGCTACCACTAAGTGCTTCCATTCTGCCTTGGGGCAGAATATGCAATGAGGGTGAGGAGAGATGGAGAGAAAACGTTCCCTAGGGGAAAGACTTCGCGTTTATACTGCATTTAACTAAATCTGGATCCTGATGGCTTTAGGCATCACTGGAGTACAAGTTCTAATGACTTCTGTAGGAAACATTGAGAGCTCCATTTCCAAAGGTAAGGGTCAGGCAGTCTGTAAACTCTGCAAACTCTGTACAACTGAAAAACCTCATGTCCTCAGCCTCCATCCTGACCCTTTGCTTTCACAGAAACCTTGCATGTTCCCCTGTGGCAAATCAGAAAAGGTCTTGTACGTGACAAAGGACAAAATTATTCACTGGGCATTTCGGTTATGCTTTTCAGTGGTGCTTTAGCTACAGGGTGCAAACAACCTTAACAAATGTTGAGCGCTGAAACCAGAGGATACTTAAGAAGCCTCTACTTTTCAAGTATGCATAGTTCAGGGTTACTGTGATCACAGGCAATCTGACCCCTGTCATCCTAGGGAATGAGAGCAGATGCCTGGCTGAAACTAAGCACTCCCTAGCACAGGAAACAGGATAAATGAGACGACCTGAGCTAGAAACCTCCTGAGAAAGCTGTGAAGAGCTGGGCATGCTCTTTCTACCTTGAACAGAATGGGAAAGCAGAAATCAGTAGCTGTTGCTTATACACTGGCAGCCTTTGAATCTTCATCTCACACACCCTTCTCCTTTCCCTTGCTGGCAACTGGAAGGGTAAGCATGTTGCCCTGATTTTTTCAGCCTTCTGTGTGTTTCACAGTTCATAGTTCTTATGTTTTTTCTCACACACGGGTGTTATAAATAGAAGCAATGTTTTTCTTAATTCAAAGTAGTTTACATTCTTGTTTTAGAGATATGGACAACTGATGGACAGTTGTCTTGACCAATGGGATGGGGAGAGGTGTCAGTCTTCTCCCCCAGTCTTTGGCCTTCGTAGAAATACTATAAAAGTGGAGTGAGGTTTTGTAATAAACAGTTCATGCCTTCTCACCAAAGTGTGTGTGTGTGTGTGTCCAACAACGACATCAACACACCATTTCAGAGCTCTGCTAGTGACTACAGAGGTAGCCATGGATGTTCTATTATCATAGAGTTGGAATGTGTTGGAGTTGGCATTGCTGTCTGAAATGAGACAGGTAGTGAAAGATAATAAGGAGATAACTTTGCCTGATGATGCAAGTGAGATGCAGTTAAAATTAATATGAAAGCAGGGCCATAGACTTTGCATATTTATGCAATCACTTGTCTGGAGGATGTGGCTGTTATATTTAAATTCTGATATTTATTTTAACTTAGCAGAACTGAACACCATCTGTACTCAGAGAATAAAGACAAAACAAGCCCATGTTGCTTGGCTATGGGTTCTGTAAGCTCTTCAGAGAAGAGACGGTGCCATGGGGCTGTGGGGCACGGAGCATCAGTGGTGTTACAATCCCTATGGGGTATTTAGGTGCTAGGAAAAATAAATTCAATAGTTGGCTTAGTGCTGAATTACAAATTCTGCTCAGTGCCAAAGCTGAAATGCTGTTTATATTTAAGGCTTGCTTATTGGCTGTGCTGAAAAACAGAAGGCTTGGCTGTTGTTATTTGACAAGAATTAGAAAGGTCCAGATCACTTGGAAACTTGAGGGCTGCAGTCTCCCGAACAAAATTTGCTGCTTTTTAAAGATGTTATTGAAATAAATGCAGCCTTTATAGTATATTGTAGCTCTATACTGCAGCACAGTACCCTGCAGCACTTTCCTTGGCTCTGCTTTAATAATAACATCTTTGATTCCTTCCTGGTTAGCTGATTGGTCTCGTTACAGTTACTCTAAAGACTTCCATATTGAGATTCAGGTTTTGCTCCACAAGAGACTGAATGTTTCTGGACAGTGCATAAATAAATTACCTTCTTTCCTTTGAAATCTTTATCATAATTGCATGATTTGCAGTGGTAATCATGCATGTCATTATGAAGAGGTGATCGTATCTTGTTCAAGTCAGTCAGCTGTCTAGTGGCGCTGCAATATATCGGCAGCAAATCTCCATAAGAAAGCTTTAATGAAAGATCTTGTTAAATGTGGGAGAAAACCCAGGGAAATATGAATTAAACAAGAGACTTTTCAGGAAAATCTGTTTGTAGATTCATTTATGAACTCCACTAATGTGCTTTCTCAATTAAACAATGCTGCTTTCTTGTAATTATAGCCACAGAAAGACAAGAAAGACACCAGAACCAGCTTTTATGAGCAGCATGTACTATGGTCATCAAAGACACATGGATTCTATCACTGTGTGATTGGCTTTTTGACCTATGAGCAACTTGCAGTGCCTGAAGGAAGGTCTGAAAGGGAATGCCTCACATGGCTCTGCCAAATTGCACATTCCTAACATGCTCTAAAAATCACCTCTCCTTTGGTGCAACAGGGACAATGCAGAATGATGGATTTCACAATTTATATTAATGTCCCTTCCAGCCACGTTCGGTGAAGGAGCCAAAATGCAATCTGCTGAAAGATGTAAACCAGCTTTTCTTTAAAACAATGGGGAACTTTAACAGAGATACCAGAAAGCAGTTGGTTATTGTGCTGTTTCCGCAGCCTTGGACCGGCGCCCTGCTCTGCAGGATGACTGAGCTCCACTCGGAGAAACGCCTCCCGCCCCCGGGCATTTCCAGTCTCAGGTTGCAATGCGATAATGAGTTGTGTGGGACTGATCCTGAAGGAGAAAGAAAAAAAAAATAAAAGAGAGAGCTGAAGCCATAATTTTAGGAAAGATGCAGCAAGTGAACTTGCCAATACAAAAAATGTAGTTGGGGACAGAACAAATAAGAAAATATTGCTGTTTATGCCTTCAGTCTGCACAATAAACTCAAAACAATCTGTATTTTTTAGCCAGGACATAAAAGTAATTACCATTCTCTATAAAAGTACTAATAAATTTATTTTTAACTCTACCTTGGGCTATACCTGGTTTTAGTTTTTCATACAGACTTACTTTATACAAACCATAATTCTATATGGTTTTATATTACATCACTACTCTCAGCTGGTGAACAGCATTGGTGGCAATATTACAGGAGCTATGAGCAGGGTTTTCTGAGTCACTGCTTCTCTTAGGTAGACGCTTTCTCAAATCATATGACAAAGTCCTTTTCCACTCCAGTAACTCTCTTTGCCCTCACAACAACTCTTAAGAAAATAAAAGAGCTCTCTTTTTTTTTTTCTTCCACAGTCATCATGACCACTCCAGTAACATCATAACTTGGAAGGTAACCAAGCTGGGCTCCTGGTGTTGTGTGTGCTCTGCAAACAGAAAATTAAGAGCCACCCTGCAGAAGAATCATCCTGCACTAGGAAGGCCAGATGTCATTAATGGTTTGCTCTTTCTGACACTTGAAAAACGGGCATAAGGTTAATCTTTGTGGAATATGAACCCACTTTTATAATTTTCAGTCATTTCCCTTTATGTCAGGTTATGCTACTTTCTCTTGTAAAATGTTATATTTTGGTGGGTTTCTCTTATGGAATATAACAGGTGAATCAACTCTGAAAAATTCTCCTACCACCAAAAACCAATAAATTGAAACAAGGAAAGAAACATTAGATTCAACTGTGACAGAAAAGGAAGCCTAAATTGCTCTAAAAATTATTCCTTAAAATATTTTTCATTAATAATTCACCCTGGTAGGTGAGATGTTCTCTCTGCTCTTCAACTAACTGAATGCCCTACCAAAAACCGAAACAGCCATTGTAGAGGAATAAACAAGAACCACAGAAAACAAGATGGTGAGGACACACTGTCAGTTAAGGTTTCCAATCCAAAATTTGGAGTGTAACATTAGAAGTGCAATATGGAAAACAAACACAGACTATTGGGTTATGTTTGTACAAGTGCCCTTTTCTCTGTAAAGTCAGTTGTGCAGAATCCTCCTTGCTCTCACTGTAGAAGTTGACACATGATTAACTAGGAGTTAATTATTTATGAGGTTATGTTCTGCCCAGTTTCAGTCATACATGACACAGCAGCATGTGCCTAATTACTATATTTGATATGTCAAGTAATATTTAAATACCCTCCTTTTATAGTGCTATATCAGTACACCTAAAAGTAGATGATATGTTTAGCCATGCAAATAGGTGAACTTTGTTCTCTGCTGCACTGTTAAGTCTCTAAGGAACCTCGGATGCAAATAAAGCAATATGGGCTTTATTATAGAATCAAAGACAAATTTTGTTTAGAAAGAACCTTTGGAGGTCTCTAGTCCAACTCTTTGCTCAAAGCAGCAACAACTTCAAAGTTAGATCCACTTGCTCTGCTTCTCATCCAGCCAAGTTTCAAAAATCTCTAAACAAGGAGGTCACACTGGCTCCTTGGAGAACCTGCTGAAGTGCTTGATCATTCTCGTGGTGAAAACATCCTTCCTTGTATTCAATCAAAAATCCCTTGCCGCAACTTCCAGCTGTTGCCTCTTGTGCGTCCACTTTGTGCCTCTGAGTTTGTGTTGCTCTTCCTTACGACACCTCTTCAGGAGAATGGCACTTGGATTCACCTCAGCCTTCTCTTATGGCCGCTCTGCCCTACAGCCTTCACCCATGGGGGCATCCACAGCTTGCTGAGGACATCTTTCACCCCATGGTGCACATCCATGGTGAAGGTGCCAAGTACTTTTAGCCCTGCATCAAACACCGAGGAATGCCATTCACTCAGCTGTCAGATTTCCAGCTGTTCACCCTGACCCTTTGAAACTGATGGTCCAGCCAGTTTTCAACCACCTTGTGGTCCATCTGTCTAGTCCACATCTTCCCAGCTTTGGATACAAGGAGCTGAGATTGTTCTGTCCCTTCTGTGCCTACAAAAGATTTTTATGAGGTTTTGTTCCACAACATAGCACTGTCTGCTAGGAATGAGGAGCAGCAGCATAGAATGCTGACAAGTTAGGATGGTCTTACATTACCCACAGCCACACTGGCTAATACCTGTGAGTTCTCTGCCTTAGGCTGCTCTAAAGGATACTTGGTCCGTGCTGCCTTTTTGTGGTTCTTCTTAAAGCATTTTTTATCTGGAGATAAGCAGAGGTCACTTGGAAGCTGGTTATTTTATATGGAATATAAGACGGCTATTGTGGTTGGATCCAAGCCTGGATTAATCTTCTTCCATAGCCTTGTTATGTGAATATTTAAAAATGAAAAACCTTTTCATATATAAACAGTTCACCAGCTTAGAGAAGATTGTTTCTTATATAACAAAGGTAATTTTGTTTACATATGCTGTTTTTTCATAATGAGAGTGATGCGAGGGCTGCTACATAAAAATCAAGAGGGGAAGTGTTTGACTTTTAACATGCATTGAACTAAGCTAAAATTAATTAAGGGGGAAGTTTACTATACCGTGCTTTTGTCAAGCTATGAAACTGCTGATAGATCTTTTCTGAATACAGTGCAGTATCCCAAGAGATACCCCAGATTCCAGGGAGAAAAAGCAAGCCTACTTTATTAAATTAAAAAAAAAAGCAAAAAGCAGTTAATAGTTATGAATTATTATATCTACGCTGATGTGGTTTAAGGTTTCTTACAGTGATGTATACAAGAAGCTATTACACAAAACCTGGTCTATCTGAAATTTTATTTCCTGTATCTGACTGACAATCTTTGTGCACTAATTGACCTCTTCTCTCTCTTGTCCCACTACTTCAGGAATTCTGAGTCTGCATTTCTCTTACAGCAATGCTGTAAAAGAACAAATGTTATGAAATCTTAATGCTACTATAAAAAGCAGCTGCAAAATCTCCTTGGCTGCCCAAGATTGTACCAGATGGTAAAGAACTGGAAGTATAATAAATGTCATATTAAGTCAGTCAAATTTGAGGGACACGTTATGCATCCCACATAAATAAAACACTGCTAAAAAGCTACCCCTGGAGTGATGAGATTCAGAGATAAGCTCTTCTGTAGCCTCAGGAATATCTCAATGTATCTACAATGCAAAGTGTTTCTAATATTCAGAGCACTCACATTAGTCTGGTTCTTTGCCAAGGCCTGACAGCTCTGTGTTGCTTCATCTCTCTAGATGTGGGGGTTGTGATAAAGCTAATCTCCTTTTTTCCCTCCTAGGACTTTCACCATTTTTTTCCTTAAAAAAATAAAACTACAGCCAGCCTCCTTATCAGAAATATAGAGGTGATGAGAAATAAGAGCTGCATTGACACCCAAAGCTATTTCCTTGGGACTCAGTTATTCCATCACAGAAAAATTGTGTTCATTTGAAAGGTCATTGACTGTACATCTGGCTGAGGATTTTCCCTATTTTGTTTGCTCTAATTCTAACATCTTGTTTCCTTCATATACAAATTTTTAACCCTCCTGCTGTGTTAGTACACAGAGCCCCCAAGAATGGCAGAATCATCCATGTCAGAGAGAACCTCAGGAGATCTGCAGTCCAACCTTATGCACGGAGTAGGGTCAGTGTCAAGTCATCCCAGTTTGCTCACAGCTTTCTTTGGTCTCTTTTTAAAAACCTCTGAGGATGTAGACAGCTCCAGGCCTTTGCTGCCTGATTTTAGTACATGCTCTGCCTTTCTCAGAGGTGACAGAGAAACATAAAAAAATCCTTTGGCACGTGTGGATAAATCACAGGGATCGGAGCTTTAAGGGCAGGTTTCCCTGCAAAAAGTTGAATTAGGGGTACATTTCCATAGGTCAAGAGCTGAGGAAATAGGAGGCAGTAGGTGACTTCTACAGCACATGGGCAGATTCAAGCTGAGAACACAAATCCCACATGCTGACACATTGTAAAACCTGCTCCATGCTGGCATTTTTCTGTAATGCCAGTGAAAGATGTTCGTGTATTCTCAAAGAGATGCATGACAAATGACAGTCAGTGTTGCAGAAAATTTGCATCCTGTAATTCCATAAATGGTGACAGCACAAACCAGACAAGCCAAGTAAAAAAAGAAGATACAAATGAAACTGCTGATAGGTGCAGAGACCTCTGAACTGACCTCCTTCCCCTCTGACACGTTTATGCTGAACCTGGTGATGTCTTACAGAATAATTTTGAGGCCAAAGCCATTGCACTCTGTTGGATAACACCTGTAACAATAAAGAATTCTCATAGTAGGTTTTTATAGCATTTTTAAGAATGGCAATAAGTCTCTGAGGCACTGAGAGAGAAATTTTAAGTCTGTGCAAGGCCATAATTTGAAAATCCTGAATTGATTTGCATAGTCAGTAGTTGCTTGGTTGCTAATTTCAGTGTAAATTTAGGACTTGAACTGTCCTGAATAAAAGAAATGTTAGGTCTGTCAGTAAAGATCTTTCACAGTAGATTCACAGAAGTCTCCTGCTTCATTATTCTGGAAGAAGGAATATAAAATAAGAAATGCTAATTTTGGAGGGAATATGTCAACCTGACTCCCTGGGTTGTGTTCAAAATAAATCCCTTGCCCTATGAATGACCTTGATGGTAAGAACATAAGAACTGTATTTAGAGATAAGGAGTTTAAAATCCTGAGAGGTGGTGTTTTCAAATGAACTTCCAGACTGCCAAGAGTTGTCTGATATGTATTAGAGCAGCACAGGTCAAGCTGTGTGTCCTGTCTTCTCTTTGGCTAGAACACACAGTTCTTACTGGACAGAATAAAGATTTCTTATTTATGCAGTCGTGCTTAGCATAGACACAGAAATCAGAATAGTGGAATAGTCTGGGTTGGAAGTGACCTTTAAAGGTCAACCAAGTCCAATCCCCCTGCAACGATCAGAGACATCTTCAACTAGATCAGGTTGCTCAGAGCCCTGTCCAGCCTGACCCGATTGTTTCCACGGGTGGGGCACCCATCAGCTCCCTGGACAATGTATCTTGCTGTGAGCCAGGTAGTGGGTGGCCTGAGTTTCAGTTCTCACCTACAGATACTGCTGTACCACAAGCTTGATCATAAACCCAAGAAAGGGATTTAACTATTAGTAAACCTCCAGAACATGAGTGACATCTGTATTCAGCTTCAAAATGAAAATTCCTGCAGACCTTACACCCATCACATCATGGTGAAACTCTGCACAAGCCCTCAGTTAGTCAACGTGTAGATTCAGCACTCTTTGGAAAGGGGCACAAGAATGAGTGAAAATCAGACTTCTTCCTGTTAGTTTTCTGCAGTTCTCCTGTCTTATTTATCTGTGTGTGTTGGAGGGGGCGGGCTCTCTCTCTATCTTCCAGTTTTGACCAACATATCTGTAAAATCCCTTGACAAATTCAGCTTCAGTTGTGTCGTTGAATTTCCTGATCCCATCTCTGCAACTGGGCAGTGTCACTATATTCTTCCCAGGATATTTGTCTCTTGTTCTACCGCTTGTGCATTTCCTTCTTACACTTCAGGAGGACCGGGAGGTCCTGACTAACCCATGCCATTCTCATGCCTTCCTTGCTTCATTTCTTTACACATGGGAATTAAACACTCTTGCAACTCAAATCATTTTGTCTTCAGAGAGCTGCCAGCTCTTTGTAGTTCCTTAAGAGCAGTTTCCCAGGGGGTGCCATTCACTAATTCCTGACAGAGCTGAAAGTTTGCTTTCCTGAAATTCAGAGTCCTGACTCTTCATCTGGCCCACATCCCTCGGTACTGAGGTGTTCATAGTGTAGGCGTCTACAACTCAACAAGTCACTCAGTTATTTTACAAGCAAGATCACATCAAAGAAACACAACGAGTGAAATTATTTTCTCCCCTCAACAAGAGACAGTCTGGCTAAAACAAAAACACTGTATTTGGAAGGTAAATTAAATTCTATGCCTAGAAAATCTTTAGTTATTCAGATATGGCCCTGTAGGTCTGATAAAGCTTTTCCCATGTTGAAGACATATCAAGAACAGCAGTTTGTTCTGCATTCTGCAGCCCAGTACCACCTCAGAGAGTCAACAAACAAACAAACAAACATTTACTGTATTTGTGATCTTACAAAAAGAAAACACATACTAAAAGCTGTCATTTCTTCACCAGTTGACATTTTTTCTTAGGAAGAAAGTTACTCAGCTACATGAATCTCTTTTAGCACAGAGGAGTTCTTCTCTATGAGGAATGATTTTGTCTCTTTCCAGTGACCCCACACAGCAGGTTTCCTGCTTCCA
The DNA here is from genome assembly GCA_013397315.1 of Donacobius atricapilla. Taxonomy (NCBI): domain Eukaryota; kingdom Metazoa; phylum Chordata; class Aves; order Passeriformes; family Mimidae; genus Donacobius; species Donacobius atricapilla. The sequence continues at coordinate 343,232 of WBMY01000729.1, forward strand.
GGGTTCTCGAGATTTTACCAGATTAACATTAGTACCTTTCATCTTGGAGTTCTGTTTTGATAACAACTTCACCGTATCTTTGCTTTGAGGGCTACATTAATTATGAAGAAGAATCATCCAGTACTGACCATTGCAGAGAGCAGAGAAATCAGAAGATAATCATGATACAGATTAATTAACTATGGGTGACCTGAATTGGTTAATAGCCTTGGTTCATTTGTAATTTTCTTATAATATGGTCAAAATGCTTGGTCATAGTCATAGGTCAAACAGTGTAAGATGTAGGATTGTCATGTTGGAAATAATAACCCTAAGAAAATTGCACTGCGTTGCAGTGGATAACTAATTAAACACTACACCCTTTCTGAATGATTCATGTATCTGTCTGTCTCTGTTTTAATTAGGTGGGGATATCAGTCAGAAACAGCAATGTGATTTACCACTGAGCATTCAGCAATAATACAGCTTTGGTTTTGGTGTTCCTAATTCAAAAATACTTGAAAATTTTGAAATTTTTGAGAAAAGATGCAGACAAGTGATCAGGAAAGGAGGTTTAAAAATATGAGTTATATAATCTCTTAGAAATAGAGATTAATAATCTTGAACTCTAAAGAGAGGTCTTTCCATAGTAAAAAGTCTGTTCAAGCAACAGCCAGTGATCCAGTGACAAAGAGCTAAGCTAGAAAAATGAAACTAAAAATGAGTGCCCAACATTTAACAGTTACCGTTAACAATTCCTACTGCATGGCCTCAGCCAGAAGTTACAGCATTAATTCAGGATTCACTCTGACTCTGGACCTGGGCTACACAGGCTAAACAAGATCATTTTAACAATCCCTTATCACCTCAAAGTTCATGAACAAAAATCTTTGAGCCTTGGATCTTCTTCTACCACTTTGGAGAAGTGATCCCTGAAACTTCTAGGTTTTCAAGAATTTTCTTCTTTTAGTCACTGCTATGTGAACAGTTTCCTATATCCTCGATGTGTGTCTGCCTCAACATTTGAGATAACCAGAGGCCGTATGCTTCTGAGCTTTAACACCACAAAAATTCAGATAATAAAACCCCCATGAAATAACAAAATCGCCTTGTTCTTTATGCTTTTTGAGGAAACCTGTTTTGACCCCTGAACTGACAAGAAGTTCATGAAATCCTGGAACCATTTAGACTGGGAATGTTTTTGAATTTAAAATACCTGAACACTGGTCCACAGAAAAGTTTGTGGTTGTGATGGAACTTTATCTTGTACCTCCAGTTTCAGAGAAACTGATCTCTAGTTTCGGGTACTTTATGCTCTGGTCCAGGAGGAATTACATTCTCTCAGTGAAGATCTGCACAGAGCCAATACATACGGAGTGACTCATGGTGTATTTAGATTAGGCAGCTCAAGAAGAAACCTGGGAGTTCCCTGTGCTGTGCCTCTGCTGCTCCAGAGCGGAAACACGACACAGCCCGCACCAGCTCTGTGCTTACAGTCCATTGAAACTGTGACCAGTGGTAACATAAACAGAAAAGTCCCGTGTAGTGGCAGTGACACAGTCCTGCTGAAGTGACAGTCCTGCTGAGTCACTGGCAGCAGACAGCAGGGAATACTGTGCTTAACAAGGCACCAGCCCGTGACATTCCCCATGTCTGACAGGGCGCCAGGCAGCCCTGGGGTGCCTCAAACCCTGTGGGCCAACAGCACCACGGGGAAAACAGCGCGTGGAGAAAATTTAACTCGACCTTGAGTCGGGAAGTGTCTTTCCCAGGGGCTGTCCTGGTAAGACAGTGAAACGAGGTGAGGAAAGAATCACGGAGTGGTTTGGCATGGAAGAGAACTTTAAATCATCCAGTTACAAGTCCCTGCCATGGGCAGGAACACCTGCCACTAGGCCAGGCTGCTCAGAACCCCATCCAGCCTGGTCTTGAACACTTGCAGGGATGGAGCAACAACTACAAACTCCTCGTGTTTGAGTTGGGTCCTCACTTTGTTGCTTAAAACTACCAAATATTATAGTCCTTGGTTATGCCAACCTGAAAATCGCGTGACTGTAAATCAGAAACCCCATCACTGGTTTTTAACGGAGCCAGTGGTATCTCAGCCCCTCAGCCCTGCACCCTAGGTCCTCAGTCCTTCAGCCCTGAGCCCCTCACCCCTCAACTCTCAGTCCGTCGACCCTATCCCTTCAGCCCAGATCCCACCACCTCCAGAGCCCATCATCTCTAGAGCCAATCATCCTCCAGAGCCCATCATCCTCCAGCACGTCATCCTTCCAACTCTCAACTCCCAGTCAGTCCCTCAGCTCCCACCTCTTCCCTTTCATCCCTCAGCCCTGAGACCTCCACACCTCAGACCGGACCGCCCCAGCTCCCAGCCCCTCGTCCCCCGCCCGCGGCGCCCTCACCCCAAAGCCCCGCCCCTCGCCTGCCCACCGCACCTTCTGCCGTTCTGATTGGCCACAGCTCCTTAGAGTGACAGGAAAGGCAACCAATCAAAGCGCGCAGAGTGGTGACGGACGGGGCGGGTTCCCGTGCGCGGCTCCGGGCGCTCCTGCCCGCCCCGCGGGGTGGGGCCGGGTCGGGCGGCGCTGAGGGCGGGAAGGCGCCGCCGTCCCGCGGGAAGGAGCCGCTGCCCGCAGGGAAGGAGCCGCCCCGTCCCCGCAGTGCCATGGAGGACGTGCTGCCCTCGGGCCTGCTGGAGATCTGTCTGCTGGTGGGTGCCCCCAGAGAGCGGGTGCGGGCGCTGCTCCAGGTGAGCGGGGTTCGGGCGGGCGGTGCCAGGGCGGGGGGCTGGGTTTGTCAGCGCGTGGAGCTGAAATGTCCCAACACAAAGTTGTTTTGACAGGCGAACGTCAGCAGACCAGGGAGAATTCGGTAGCGGTGCGAGGTAGCTGCACTTTCCCAAAGGTCTGAGTTTAGATGGGGAGCTCATTGTAGGTTTAGATAAGCAGGGACAGCAAAACGCTTAACGATGCGTTCTTTACGGGGTGTTTCTCCACGTCCTGTCTTCCTCTGGAGAGAAAAGCAAAAGAATAAAGGCTGGTGACTTGTATCCTCAGGAAAACACGAGATCTAAAACCCCGTGAGCTCAAGTGCTCTGAGAGTGGCGTAACCTGAACCGCTTGGATACGGCAGGAGCTGATGGGTCGGTTACTGCTTTGAATATGTGGTTTATAATTTGTTTATAATTATTCACTTGTGGGCTCACAATGACAGCCCTCCTCCTCCTGGTTCTGCTTGGTTCAAGCGTGCTGACGGGTTTGTTCCATACCTGCGAGCTGCCCCGCAGTGGGAAGAGCTGTGGTGCCAGCACGTGCAAAAAAAGCCAGACAGCTCCCAGGGGTCTCAATTGCTCTGCTTGAACTTGAATTTGATTGCGCTCTAATAGCGTCAGATAAAGAAGTCTTTGTTAGGCTTGTTCACTCGCTCAGGAGATGGCTTTTGCTGATGTCAGCTTCTTAAGTGATAACAGCCAAGTAGAGGTTCACATTCCAGAATCTCATTCATGTGTACCTTCAGAATGGGAAAATAGTTCCTAAATGTCAGCAGCAGACTTGTGAAATCAGTGTGTACGTGGTGTTTTATCAGAAGTGTGAGAAGTGAACCCAAAGGAAGGGGAATTTGTTTTCGTTCCAGTTTGCTTAGTTTGTTCTCACTGCTTTCTGAAAAAAGCCCTGTGGAACAACAAATAAGAAATCAGCTATAGAAAGCAGAAGCCATTCTGATATTCCGATCACACTGCAGGTTCTGAATTGTTTCATTGCTCAAAAGTGTCAGGAAAAAAAGAAGTCCCTTCTTTTGTCAATGTGAACTTCAGTAAAGTCTCTGCAAGCTGTTGCACCACGGGGATTTCAGTCACTGTTTTAGGGCAAACTTACAGATTTACTCCACTTCCTTTTCCTTCTGCAGCACTATCTGTATGAGGAGAGTGGAATATGTTTTTGTGGCTAATTTTAATGACTACAGAAAGAAAAGACTTTACTGAGAGATGCTAACATTCCAAATGAAAGTAGTGAAATGCTGATAGTGTTTCAAATCGTGATTTTCACAGTGTGTTGGTGTATTCTTACCTGTACTGAAACATGGAGTGATAAAGCAAATGAAGTCAATAGGACTGTGATATAACCCACCCCCGCAGTAAAAAAAGTTTTGTATGACTGACCTACTGTTGATGGGGACTCAAGGAAAAAAATAGTAGTTTTCCACTGAATCTCCTGAACAGAAGTTTCTGGGCCGTCATCCATTGCTTATCCTTATTGCCAAGAAAACTGTCACTCTGAGATTTTGATTTGAAAAGATCAAAGGCTGCTATTTTCAGCTAGAGATTTCTTTCTTAGCACTGGAAATGTGTATTTTGTAAGAATGAAACGTACAGAAGTGATACTTCTTTTCCCTAAGTTATGTACAGCTATAAAGCTGGGTTTTGGTTTGGCAAGCGTGCACAGGCTGTCCATGACATGTCTCAGATCTTTGACAGGTTCCATCGGTGGATTCTGTATCTGCCCACCACAGTCAGTGGTACAGAGCTTGTCTTGTGATCTCTGGCCCTGCTGATGCAGACATAACCACCAAAACAATTTTTCCTGCTTGTAATGCCTCCCTGACTGTCAAGGTGCCTGAAAGAAATGAGTTGTGATCAGACTGAGCATTGGTCAGCAGTGTGTGCAGTGTAAAAGCTCCTGGAAAAGCTCTAGAAGTGAAACCATGGGGGCCTTGGGAATCAACAAAGCCAAGTGCAAGGTGCTGCACCTGAGTCAGGGCAGTCCCTACTATTGGTACAGACTGGGTGATGCAGGGAGCCCTGCCAAGAAGGACTTGGGAGTGCTGGTGGATGAGAGGTTGGACATGTCCTGGCCATGTGCACTTGCAGCCCAGAAAGCCAAACATGTCCTGGGCTGCATTCAAAGCAGTGTGGGCAGCAGGTGAGGGAGAAGATTCAGCTCCTCTGCTCTACCTGGAGTGCTAATCCAGCTCTGGGGTCCTAAGCACAGGAAAGACATGGAGCTCTTTGGACTGGGTCCAGAGGAGGGCCACAAACATTATTAGAGGAGCACCTCTCATATGAGGAAAGGCTGAGAGAGTTGAGGCTGTTTGGCATGGAGAAGAGAAGGCTGTGGGGTCACCTTAGTGCAGACTTTCAGTACCTGAAGGGGCTCCAGGAGAGCTGGAGAGGGACTTCAGACAAGGGTACGGAGCGATAGAACAGGGGGGATGGCTTCAACTGACAGGGGGCAGGATTAGTTTAGATATTTGGGAGAATTTTACTGTGAGAGTGGTGAGGCACTGGCACCCCTGGTTGCTCAGGGAAGTTGTAGATGCACCAGCCCTGGAAGTGTTCAAGGTCAAATTGGATGGGACTTTAGATGGCTCGGTCTAGTGGAAGATGCCCCTGCCCATGGCAGGTGGATTCAAATGATATGGTAATTTAAGGTCCCTCCCAACAGAAGCTGTTGTGTGGTCACTTGAAAAGTAACTGTGTAATGGCCTGCATCATCAGCACTGTGGCTCACAGGCAAAGGGAAGGGATTATTACTGTTATTGTTATTACCCAAAACCCTTGAGTTCACGTCTGGAATACTGTCTGACATTTGGGTACCTTTATGCTGGAGAACAGCTGGCAAACAAGGGTGAGACCAGAAGCTGCACCGAGGGCTGGGGCATAAGGGAGGAAGAATCTCCTTCGAAAGGGCTTCTGAAACTTGAATGGATGCAACCCACTGCAACCAGACCTAATGTCAACCTTATCATTAGTTTGAGCAAAGAGTTGCACAAGAATCTGCAGAGATCATACTACAATTGTTTGGGTTGGAAGGGACCTTAAAGATCACCCAGTTCCAATGCCCCTGCCGTGGTGCAGGATCACCTTCCACTACACCAGGTCGCACCAGACTGACTTTGGACACTTCCACAGATGGAGCATCCACAGCTTCTCTGGGCAACCTGTTCCAGTGCCTCACCACCCTCACAATAAAGAATTTCTCATTAATATCTAATCTAAACCTGCCCTCTGTTGATTTAAACCAATTCCCTTTTATTCTATTACTACAACCTAATTGTCATGTCCAATTTTTCTGAGGCTTTGTACTTTCCCTGCCTAATTATTTGTTAAAGAAACCAGTTCTTTCATGACATTCAAAGTGAAATTAACTTCTTCAGTTATGGGAAGAGGAGAATGAGGTCAAGGAAACACCAGATAGCTGAAGTCATGCTATCATTTGTGGTTTCAACACACTGCTTTTTGTGTCTAAATAGTGCAGTCATTGTAAAAGTCTGTCTTGTGTCGGTGTCCTTTTCAGCAGTGCTATTACAGGAACACCCTCAGCAAATAGGAATGGAATAAAACCCCCCACTTCAGTTTGAAAGAAGCTATGTATGATGCAAGGAGATTTGGTAGCAAGAAGCTACAAAAGGGAAGTATTTCAAAGTGAAGAAGTAACAGTAGCAGCAGCAAAGATAAAATGTTCAAAGAAGAGCAGAAACAAGTGAATATTGTTCTGTTGCTGCCTGTTCACTGTCCCTGAATTCAAGGAGTAAGAAAATGTGACTTTGGCCAGGACATTAATATGAGCTGACTCAACTGCTGGAGCCTGAGTCAGTGGGTCAGCGACAGTGCTGACAGTGCTGTTCTGTGGGGGAAAATGGTGTTTAATGTCTCTGTAGTAGGTCAAGACATCAAGGATCTGCCATTTCAGGAGCTGTTAGGCTGTGAGGCCATTGAATCGCTGGCTGCCATCCAGCACTTTGGAGCACAGAGATGCCTCAGTGGAAGGCAGGGATTGCCCTGTCAAAGCAGCTCTGTATGAAAACCTCAGCGGGGCAAATCTGCCAAGTTGAGATTGCTACCATTGGAGTACGTCTGTGTTGTTCTTGCATCACAGCCTCAGGGCTGAGCCTTCATTTCCTCCTGAAATGTTTAGTTGCATGTTAGTGTGAGGGTGATCATGGTGAATTTGTCTGTGTTTCCAGTTTCTTCACTGCTTTTGTCAGCTGCCAACTAAGGAAAAGACACTTGAAGTTCTTAACATCTGAGGATGTGGCACTCAGTACCCCAATTTGTGATGTGCTTTTTAAAGTCATTGCTATCTTTTGACTATCCCACTGGATACTTACCTGAACTTTTCCACTCTAGTTTACTTCTAGTTCAGGCTCTTTGTTCATTAAAAGTGTGTTTTTTCACGTCTTATTTTAGTGAAGTAGTTTCTTTAGAGTATCCTATTATAAATATGGTGTAGTTTATGGAATTTAAGATATCATAACTAATATGCCATGAAGTATTCCTTCACATTTTTCCTATGATGCTCAAATGCAGGGAAAAAAAACTATTAGTAGATGTATGCTGGGACGTAAGAGCTGAGACTTCTGTCTCAAAACCTGAACAGCGGAAGATTGGCAACAGAGCTTTCTATGTTGTAGCTGTTGAGAAAAAAAATAGGGAAATGATGGGTGAGGCCAGCACTGGTTCTCAAGGAGCATCTTGCATCATATCTGGTGATAAAAGCAACATGTATGCTTCACGTCACCTGACTTTGAAGATGTTTGCAAAAAGTCAAAAACGAAACAACTTTTTCCCACAGTGGGGCTCGCCTTTCCTGTTTCCAAATATCCATTGTTTAAACAAAGCTTTTACTTGTTTTTTTAACCTTGCAGGAAGAATTAAAATTGCAATGAAGTAATTGGAAATGCAGCTACTTGGCTCGACTGTATGGTGAAGAATACAAAAAGTGCTCCCAAGTATGAGGAAATCTCTCTGATCACATTGCAGGGCAGGGAGGGCTTTCAGGCCAGTCATACTTTGCAAAGCTGCTTGCAAAAAATGTAATTTCATACGTGCTCTTGGGATGCCTGTTCCACTGAGTATATGGAGGAATTCTTATGGCTTCAGTGTCTGAAAATTGTTTTTATTGCAACAATTGATTGTAGTTTTTAATTGTGCTTTGTTCATTGCCTTATAAAGTGAAACACTGTCTTGTGAAAGTCTGTGTTTGTGTTGTTTGGGTTTTTTTTGGTACACGTTATTTATCCTGAGTTGAAAGGAAGCTTTTCCTGAAATTGAACAAAGACTTATCTAAGAGGCTCAGCTGTTTCTCTTTCTTTTCATTTGTTTATTGCCTGGTTTCTCTTATTGCCAGTGTTTATTTTAAGTATAGCTTAAGTATATCTTAACACAGAAAAGGAGGAAATATGGTATTTGATACTTGCTAGTTTCTTTTGCCAAAGGCATAATACTGATATGGGGCATTTTGAATGATGAAGGATTCCTTGCCTGCTAAAAATGTCCATTTTCCTTATGTTAACATGTATAAAACCAAAACTTAAAAAGAAAAATCAATTACTTAGGAAGCAGAAAAATACATTCTAAACCCGCAATTTTAGGGGTAGAGAAAAACCAGGGTTAAAAATTATGAAAAAAATCCCACATGTGAAGATGTGTGTAAACCTAGTGTTTGTTTTGTTTGTTGTTTTTTTTTTCTATAGGGCACTCAAAGAAAACTCAAAAGTCTTCCTCCCCTTGATCCAGAAGTTCTTTCTGTATTTGTACCTCCGTTTATCAGCAGAGATGATGTTCAGGTGATTAATGCTGGTAATAACTTGAATAAAAGCAAACGTCGGTCCTTCAGAAAGAAAAAAGAGAGACCCAAGATTGAAAATGTGAAGAGTCTCAACGGGGAGCAGAAGGCGCCTGACCCAGAGGATGTGACAGTTCCAAAGGACATTGATCTTATTGCTTTGCCACAGCTCTGCTTCCCAGGTACATGAGGGTTCACACTTCTTGTTGAGAACTGTTTTAATGTAAATATTTCTTGACCCATAGTTCAGCCCTTATTTTTTAGGCCTTGTTGATAAATCTTGGTTTAAGTGAAGTGCAAACATGCACACACGTGAAAAATTATTTTTCACCCCAAAATGGCTGAGTACTCTCTTACTGTTCATTTGGTGTTTTGACATACCTGAAGTGGTGAATATTTCCTTCAGGTTTAATTGGAGAAATTTTAATATGCATGTCATTATTGCAGACCTTTTTAATATCTTGGGAAAAAAAAAGTGATTAAAACCATTTATTGTATTTTGTCACTGAAAATGCAGAATAATTTCATTTTTACTTCTTCAGTAATGTGCAGCTTACAGCCTTTGTAACAACCTTTGTATATTACATTTTAATCCCTTAAAATGAAACATTTCTCATGAAATGAAGTGGCAATGTGCAGTATTTGTCATGAATTGTCTTTCACACAGCTGTAGTTAATTAAAAATATTGTTGCTGCCTTCATTTCAGGAGGCCTTTATGTAACTTCTGAATCAAAAGAGGACCACATCCATTTCCTGGTCTTCACTGACGTCTGTGGTAACAGAACATATGGTGTTGTTGCACAGTACTACCAGTCTCTGCAAGTATGTTGTTTAACTCATTCTTCTATTAAAAAATATTAAAGTATATAAAAGCAAAATACTTTGAAAATCATGTGCAATTTAATTTATCGAATTAGTTAGCAGGTGTGTTTTTATGTTGGAAGGAGTACAGGAGCAATCATACTTTTATATTGCCATTTTAAATTAAGTACTTTGGAACACATTGCATTAGGAAAAATTGTTACTGATTTCATTTAGGAGATTTGGATTTAGGAGCAGACTTTATCCCCTCGATGGTTTTTTTGGTAAAGATTGTTCTTTCCAAGCAATGAATGATGTTCCTTCTAAATACATTTTGTGCTGAAATTCTTTTTAATATGTGTTTTTTAAGTCTTGTAGGCTGACATTTTTCTGAAGACCTAAAGGGAGACAGAAATTCAAATCCCTTTGAAATATATATTGGATATCACATCTCTAAGGTTCTCAAGAAAATATCAGCCATAAATTCATGATTAACATAAAGACATTAATGTGCAGTTTTCTTGCAGGATGTCTCCACCTCCTCGAACGGGCAGGGCCATTGGGAGCCTGTGCAGACTGGGAAGGTGCCTGTCTGTTTTGTACCCTGTGCAGTTTGTGTTATATCCAGATACCCGTATTTTAGTGCCCTCAAGGATTGTCTCTCTTGGTAAGATTTGCTCCCCTGTGTGTTTCTGCTGGAAATGACTGCAGGTTTTTAATACCTGAATGTGCTTGATGTGGTCAAGAGAGCTGTGTGATGCTAAAGCAGTGGTTAGTTTTATGTTAAGATTGTGTGGGAGAGGAAAAAGAAGAAATGCTCTGTCAATGTTGTCCAGACAGTAAGTGCAAATTCTGAATACCAAGGGAAGTACTTATGATGTTGTCATAATTTTCTTTTGGGGTTTTTGCTAATGTGTAGGGAATGGATATTTTACAGATATTGTTGGTTTTTTTGGAAGAGGGCTAACTGTAGTTTTGCCACTCTTGTAAAAATCGCTTTCAAAGCACAAAAAGCTTTTTATAATGCACCAACTAAATGTCATAAGAACATGAATATATGTATTAATAAGCAGTTAATGACACTTGAGGGAAATAATCCAAGTCACTTGAGGAAGTGGAGTGGTTACTTGGGTGTTGTAGAATTAGGAGAGAAATTAGGATACACGGGTTAGAAACAAATACTCTGCTGTGCAAACGATTTAAAAGGTAAGTGAACATGGGTCTATCTTGTCATTAAGTAATTTCACATATTTTGAAGTTACTTTATTGTTAAATTACTAAAATCTATTTGCATCTATTCTGGATTAAAACCTCTCACACTGGGGAATCTGTCTGTGTACATTACTGTGTGTCTTCACTTGCAGACCTGTTGTCCAAAGGTAGAAGAGGTTTTCTTCACTAAATTTCAATCAAGCTTTCTCGAGTCAAATCTGGATCCACTTGCAGGTGTTTGCTTCTTGTACACAAGCTGAAAGCTGTTGGGGTTTTAGGTTGGAGCTTGAGTCTTCCCCTTTGTTCCCTGGTGCTCTCATCCCAAGCAGGTGATCCGGGGAGCACTCCCTGGGTACCAGCTGAGGTGCATCCCCAGCCCTTAACCTGACTCCTGACCAGAGGAGACCTGAGCACTCATTTCCCCACGCTGTGCACCACTTCTTCCCCGTGCTGTGGATTTGGATCTTCTTGGGACACAGACCTGGGTGTGCATGAAGAGAGCCCTGGAGGAGCAAAGCAGTGCCTTCCTCCTGGGCATTTTAGACATTGACTCAAAAAGGCTGTGAGATCAGAAATTAGTCACTCTGGCAGCCCTTTTAAGGGCACATACTTCTGCTCTGTCATTTTTAAAGCATTAGTAAAGGGATTTAACGTGGACAAGGGACTTCAACATGATGGAAACAGGGTGTGCGTAGGTCAGTGTGAAATCAAAATAAATGTTCAGTGAAATAAAAAGGAAATGTTTGTTTTCCTTTCTCCTTTCCTGCCCAGATTACCTCCCCCCCTTCCCCCACCCCCTTTATATTTAAGTGAATTACATAAGCCCTTGGTATTGCAGGAACTGATTCACTGCTGCCTTTTATAAGTCTCAAATCTCAAGTCACTGCTAATCTGCATCTGGAACTCTTCCAGCTGTGGCTACAGCTGTGGCTACTGTTTCCATACAGCTTTTCTAGTGGGATTCCTACTGCTTTTATACTGTGAGCTCAGCTTGTGAGAGGGCTCACCTCACACCAGCTTTCCACTGGGTGGGAAATAGTATGGATTCAGCTTGGCAGTTAGAGTGCTCATCACTGGTTTATGCAGAGTATTCATAAGTGAGTAATTTCTGCTCTGAAGTGAGACATCTCGGAGCTGGGAGAAGCAGTCAATTGGCAAATGGATTTTGAAAGAGCCCACTGCGGGAATAGTGGGAAAATCTTCAGGACAACCATGGAAAATTCCAGATGTTGTAAAACTGTTTCTCATTCTTGTGTCTGTATAGAGGAGACAGAAGCCAGATAGAGTTAACTCTCTGGATCTGCTTCTGCCTCTGGGTGGGTATTTTAAACTTTATAATTATTTAAATATTATAGTTAAACACCTCTGCCTTGATCACATATCACAATAGGGTTTGGTACCTATTTAAAGCATTAATGTGCACAGATGGCTTTTCTCTTTTGAGTCTGTACTGGTTTCTGAGAGGAGTTCAGATTGATCAGTACCCTACAATCTGAGCTTAAAGTGATTTGTAAATATGTGAATAATTATAGAGAGGTTCAAGAGGACAATAACCTTCCATGTTAGTCTTGTGTGTTGTCCTGGTCTTCTAACAGGGGAATTTTTCACACAGCTGCACTGCTCTTCTCCTTTTTGCTGCTGCATCTGTGAGATGGAGGTGTGTGTAACTGGAAGGAGGGGGTGGATAATGCCAGTGACAGAGCTGAATTTGGTGTTGGCATTTCCCGTGGTACTGGAAACTCAACTGATTAGGTTTCCTTTTATTCTGTATTTTTTTTTACATTTCATTTTTCTTGGTAGTATTTCATGGCTCATTTCAGAATGTCTGCCCTTCTGGATTTGGTCTCTTGGGTTTTTTTTAGAAAAAGTGTTTCACTGTGCCGGAGTACACAAGGGTGGAGGGAAGGGCAGGGGTGGAGAGGTACCGGTTTTCCTTATTTTGGTTGTACTGCTGAAACATTTCCATGTGGAATGAAACAGCTGCTGGAGTGTGTGGCTGTTCTGACTACAACATAAACAGTTACAGCCAAGACCTCTGTGAGGTATTTTGAGTGTAGTGCCCTGTACAGCTGGAGGTGTTCTGACTTTTGGCGACATTAAAAAGCACTGACATTATATTTCTGTAAACCAGAAAGGGAGTTACTGTGTGTCATCAGGTGATTTATGGGTTAAAAATATAATTAAGTGTTTTCATTGCTTGAATATACTCAGGTAGCACTGCCTCTTATACTTAACCAATAATAACACCTTCAACAGCACACTTGTATCCTTGGTATGCTGCAGAGGTGTTTTGCAGGATGCTTCAACTGATTAATCATTCTCCAGTCAGGACTTCTGAAAGCCCTTGCTGGTGGACCTGAAACCACTTTTTCCTAGTGTGTAGGCCTTTCATTGTGATACCTAGTGCAAGAATGCTGTTGCTTCTGAAGATCTGATGTTGAAGTAGCATCTGAAGGGTTTTTGCATCCATTCAGGATGGTTTTTTGCAGCAAAAGGTTTACTTTTCCTTCTGAATTCTGTGCATAGATTATTTTCTTCAGTACGTAAGTGTACAGAATTGCTTAGAGGTGAGGTGGTACTTGTTTTCAGTCAGAACAATCATCAGAGGTACTTTTTTTACATAAGTATTCCTAGATAAAATCCAGGCTCCTCAACTTTTTCAAGTGGCAGAGTAGAAATCACAACTGAAAACTGAACCAAGCTGAGCTGCACAGGCAACATCAAGCTATAAATCCAAGTAGGTGCTTTGAACTGCAAGGGAATCTGCAAGGTTTCATCATAGTAATGAAGGTCTTTGTATTCTGTGCCATTAATTTTGTAACTAATTTCCATATAGCTAGCACACAGTGCTTCCAAATCCAGAACATTTTGTGTGGAGTGTGTCTATCTTTCTCCAAAGCCAGCAGATGTGCACCTAAACGGTTTCACAGCATGGTGGCTGTTGAACTATTCTACATTTTTTGAAAAGGTTCAGTTTAACTTGAGAGGTTTTGGCACTTTGCACATGGAGTATTACCTCAATCTGTTATACTGCATGAAAAGTGAAATATTCCTGGCAGTAATCTCCTGGATGAACTCCTGTTTTGGATGGATGAATAGGCTCCATTAAAACAGTAAATCTTGCAGCCTATGTATTCCTCCTTTCAGCTGCCTTGAGAAAAGGTGGGAGTGTGCAAATAGCTCCCAGCACTGAGGCAGTACAAAGGGCCTATTCTGAGCTGCTCTTGCTTTCTGAAACACCTGTCTGTGGACAGTTAATAGCTGTAATGAAAGGTTCATAAACTCCTTAGCTCTCCACTTGAGTGTTTCAGAGATTACTTCATTTATTTCTGCAGACATTTGCAGTGCAGAGCTGTCAGCTCACTGCTAGGCTGCATTAATCGGCATCATGTCCTGATTAGGGAGCTCTGACTGTCCTCTCTGTACATCTGCTTTCTCAGTCGCATTGTTTCTGTTGTGACATTTATTGGATGTCTTGATAAGAGCTTTTTGTCTCAAAGGAAAAAAAAAAAGACAGGTCTTCTTATTCTATTGGGCCAAATCTGAAGCATCACTAAGTGTGACAGTGTATTTGTTTAAATTGATGGTTCTACTGTCTGGTTTTCTTTGATAGTTCTTAAATTCCACTTTCTCTGCACCCCTGAAGAGCTGATGGACTTTTTGGGAATATGTATGTAACAGCCCAGGGCTTTCTTCAAATAGGAAAACAGTAAATTTAAATATTTCATTTAAAAGTGCAGTAATATATGACAGAATATGCTTTTTTTTTTCTGGAATCTAAATGCTGTACACAAATATGGTGTTCTGGATCCTTACATATCTCTTGACCTATTCAGTTGCTTCCTTCCTGAAGAGCAAGTGTTCTTCTGCAGGAAACCAGTAAAACTGCAAACTGAAGTAAAACTTCGAGGGAGAAGACAACTATCTTCAGTTCCTAGTTTCTGTATAGATAGATGTGCAGGCTTAGATTTCCGATTTGGTAAAGATTTGGGGGGTTTGCTATAAGCATTCAAGTATCTTCTATTGAACAAAATGCCCTTTGTGACCACAAATATCTAAATTGGTACTTGTTACATTTCAGAAATGCTGTGGGAGCATATAGTTCATAGTCTTCATAGCATATAGATCATCGTTTTCAGTCCGATAGTGTGTATGTTTAAATGTTCCAGAATTGATCTGGTGTATAATATAAACCGTGTGACCTTTGTTAGGGTAATACAGTTTTCAACCAGAAACATTTGGCAGGTTTGCACAAATGTTCTTATTCTTTGTGTGGGCAGGAATGACAGCAAAGAGCAGTGTCCGTACAGGCCTGAGCCTTATGCTAAATACGGCTCTTGCTTCACATTCCTCTGCAGTCAAACTCAGGTCTACAACCCCTCTTTTCCTCTGGTGCTGTTTGCCATCTCAGAGCTGGTGTCTGGTGCCTGGGATGGGAGGGACACCCAGGCAGTGTTGCAGCTGTGGGTGTGGGTTCCTCAAGCAGTCTCTGAGTGTCCCTTGCTGTCACCTCACCGTCTCACCTCACTCGTGGTCTCCTTTGGCCATCAAACCACTGTGCTGTGTCCTCTGATGGATATAATGCAGCAGTATTTTATGCATGGGAGTACAAAAATCCTCTGCTTCTGACACAGCAGCATCATGAAAATTTAATGAAGCTGCTCAAGTATCTAATAAATTAGAAATTAATTAGCTGAAATAATAGCTTCATTACTCCTAATAATTTTTTTCTAGATTATCAGCAGAAAGAGTTTTTTGTGTTTGCATGTTACTATTGATAAGTAATTTCCTATCATTTAATTACAGCTTACTAGTGCAGCTACGACCTTTCAGGGATTTAGATGTCGAGGAGCACATAAAAGAATTTGCAGCAAAGCTGTTTTTAATCCCCAGCCCGCCACCAGGACCACTCCACTTGGTAATTACTCCTTCTGAATTTCATAATGATTTAAACATTATGTCTTCTAAGATACTAAGATGCTGTTTTCAATAAACTGGGTGATGTTCATGAGTGTCAGGTCAGAGGTTACTTGGTGATGTGAAACTGGTGTCAATACCTGTGCTTTAAAGATCAGGCCATGCATCATTACTAGAGAAAATAACAGTGTGACCAGGGTTCAGGCTGGAGTGCTGGCATACCAGGCATGTTCTTGAGTTTTCAATACTCCTCTGGGAAGGCTTAGGCTCATGCCAACTATTTGTGGTCTGAGATGATGCCTGGGCAGGTCTTGGAGCAGCAGAACAGTGTGTAGAGGATGAAATGTTGAGTTGTCTGCTGCCTGGGCAAGACCAAACTGCCAGGGGAAGCTCACATGAACATTTGTATTCAGTGCTGTGTTTGTTCCTTTCTGGCCCTTCCCAAGTCAAGCCAGATGTCAGCTGGGTCAGTGATTTCAGCACACGCTCTGTTATCTACTGAAGTGGCTTCTAGGGAAGCAGAACTTCAGCCACAGACTTCTCCTTGGCTGCTTTTCTTGACCCTGGGATAAGGGGTTAGGAGTGGAGGAAAAATAGCATAGCTGAAAAATATCTAGATGATTGGCTAAACAGCTGTGAGTGCTGAAAGATGCAGCACGTGCAGGACCCGACCCCCAGAGATTTGAGCTGAAATAGCTGAAACACTGAGAACTTGTTCCTTTTGGCTTGTTTTACTTTCTTAGCATGACAGCCTATGCTCATTTATTTTGTTCATATTTTTTTCTATTTGATATATGAATTTTATCGGTGTTTTGATATCAGAATTTTGATTTCTCAGTTGTATCTAAAAATATAAATTCAATGATTTTGTTAGGCTTATAATAAAGCAAGTTTAATTCTGTTAAAAGATGTTTCTAAAAAAACTTTACTGGCCAGTCATCCCATGAGAATGAGAGGAGACAAGTCCATATTAATCTTTCAAACTAGGAATTATGTCTTTGAATATTTCCCTGTCTTTTTATTTCACTTTTCTGCAGTATGCAAATACCTGTCTTCTTGCTCTCAATTCAAGTTAATATTTTGTAGTTGGTACTAAAATCCTGGATTACATGTGCTGTGGGAACACTTTCATTAAGGAGTAAACACAGACCATCTGTTATTACAGGTATTTCATATGAAACCCCTTCAAATAATAATTCCTTCTCGAGAGGATCCGGACAGTCCAATTATTGACTTGAATCTCCATCTTCCATTGCTGTGTTTCAAGCCAGAGCAGGTGCTGCAGGTAAAACTAACTCATACTTTAAAATGTTTTAGAGATTGACAGTACCGGTAATTTGTAGTTTAGGAAAAAATCAAGATGTTTATTTACTCAAAAAACTTTATAAATCCAGGAATTCGGAATAGTCTTAGTTCTGAATATTAGAGCTATGTCACAATAAACTATACTTCTTAAGATATTTTGTTATTTGCAGACCAGGTTAGATTAAGGCATATTGCATTTCTTTGCCTGTGGTCGAGAAATAGGTGCTAAATTTCTTAAGAATATATTTTAAAATGTAACTACCCAAGCCAATTGACAGATTTCATTTTGAATTTTCACTACATGAATTTCTACAAGATTTATAATAATTTTTTTCGTGTTAAGAAAGGGGCCTGTGGGAAGGATTGATGACAATTGGCACTTTCATACAGATAAGGTGTAAATGGTGTGGAAATACAAAATACAAAAAGCTATTTGCAAAGATTTTTTTTCAGTTCTTCACAGAATGTTACAATAATATTGCCTGGAGTGTTCTTTTGTAGGTTTCCTGATCCAACTCCCTGCTCAAAGGCTACCTGTGAAGTTAAATTAGGTTGTTTAAGATCATCAGTGTTATCTGAGGCACTTCTCTAAGAAACCTCAATCATGACAGTTGACATTTCTGCCTTATTTTTTTGTGGGGTTTTGCCCATGCATGTGTTTTATGAGTAAAAGTATCTCAGATCCTAAATGGTGCAGCTGATGCATCTTGAAATGGCCATTATTTCATTTTACCAATCTGTAAGGTAGCTACTAAAAATGAAAATTTTGAGGTTGACTCTCCCAAACAGATGAAATAGTTGCATTTCTAGTGTATTCTACATCCCTCTTTGCAAATATTTAACATTCTGGGTTTGTTTTCCAGATTATGACCTGTATTTTGACTGAGCAGAGAATTGTTTTCTTCTCCTCTGACTGGGCTCTGCTGACACTCGTGGCTGAATGTTTTATGTTGTACCTTCATCCCCTTCAGTGGCAGCACACTTTTGTGCCTATTCTGTCCCGGCAAATGCTGGATTTTGTGATGGCTCCCACGTCTTTCCTCATGGGATGTCATATTGATCATTTCGATGAAGTGAGCACGGTATGTTGTACACTATTACCCCTCCTGATTTTTACTGGCAGTGCATTTGTCCCCTTCCATATTAGAGCTTATTAGATTA
This sequence comes from Donacobius atricapilla, assembly GCA_013397315.1. Classification (NCBI taxonomy): domain Eukaryota; kingdom Metazoa; phylum Chordata; class Aves; order Passeriformes; family Mimidae; genus Donacobius; species Donacobius atricapilla. The sequence continues at coordinate 361,178 of WBMY01000729.1, forward strand.
CTAAGTGTTTATGTACTGGGATTAACATCTGTTAAGGCAATTGCATTTTTTTTCTTCAATGTAATTGTTTAGTAATCCATACAATTTTTTACTTCTGGAAAAAAATTCAGTCCTGGCTTACCTCCTTGATGAAATTAATTGTCTGAGGAGTATGTAAATGAGAAGTAAATATTTTCACACTATATGTATAGTCATTCTATTTTCTTTTGTTAAAAGGAAGGTGAAGATTTAATTCTAATTAATATAGATAATGGAGATATTTCACATTCAAAAATGGTTGAAGAGGAGCTTGACATTCCAGATGTTCCAGCACAAGCAGCAGAAGCTTTCATAAAAAGGTGATAAGATCTTGAAGATGTGTTTATCTTTGTGCATAAATCATGCTTGATGGTCCAAGTTTCTTATTTTGTATTATTTATTATTATTATTACATTCATATAAGCCCCACTGTATTTTAAAAAAGGACAAATTGAAAATTTCAATTAATTAGTACAGAAGTGGCTTTAAGCAGTCATAATCACCAAATTATTTTGCAACGACAGGGATGCTTGTTTCTTTCTTATTATTGATCCAGATTATACTCTGGACTTTACAAAGAAGATTGAGTGCACTGTGATTTAATTGACTGGGGCTCCCTGGAATCTTGTCAGCACTTGTAAATCAATCTTGCACTTCTCTAGCTGTGAGATGCACGGGCCTGAATGACTTTTTTTTTTTAAAAAGGCATGAAAAAAATTGTTGGTGGTAGGATGTAAGTTAATGGTTTTCTTCTGTGTGTAGAGTGGAGGGTCTGCAGCTGCACTTTGATCTGGAGCTCTGCCATCTCCGAGCCAGCACAGACCTTGGTGAGCTCCATGCCCGCAGGAGGGCTTGGCAGCAGAAACTGAACATGGATGTGCAGCAAACCATGTTGCAGTTAATTGTTAATATCTTCAGGTAAGTGGGTGTGGTATTTTCTATTTTAAGACCATGTGGTATTGGCTAAGAGACTTTAGGCATCAGTGAAAATATTCTCTTTGGCTTACTCTATGGATAATTTGTAGAGCTTAGGTTTTGATAAGGAATATGAGGAGGCGGTCCTGCAGGCTGATGGAATATGAGTCATTGATGTTTTGATGGATATATACATTGCTAGAATATCTTAGATAAAAATTTTCTGATTTTGAGTGTCGTTTGTAGGAAGATTTCAGGAAGAGAAGTACAGTCCTTGGAAAAGCTTAGGGCCTAGCAGGGATATCAGTCAAGTTTTGGTCACTCCTGTTAGAGGCACGTGAGTTCAAACCAGGACAGGGTAGAAGAGCTGAAAACAGGAACAAAAGTTCAGAACATCTGGGTGTGTTTGGACTGAGAATGGATGAGATACCTGAAGAGTGCAACACCTGAGAATGAAGGAGGGAGAGGAGCTGTTTAAGCTCAAGGACAAAGTGTTGGCACAAGAAAGGACAATTTGCCAGGAGCTGGATTCAATGATCCTTGTAGGTCCCATCCTACTCCATAATTCTATGGTAAGAAATGTGGGGTATTGGCTGTGTTTGGGACTGGCATTTTAATAATGATATGGCCTCTTGCTGGAGGTGGTTCTTCCCTTTGGATCAGCTACTGAATTGCTCACGGGAATTCTTGACTCTTTCGGTCAGAAGATGCTGGTTTAATTTACAGAGTCCAAGTACCAGGTGTCTTGTTATTGGATCAGCTTAAGGAGTGTTCCTGCAAGTGTCTGGACCCTCCAAGAAGGACAGTAGCTGCTGGGTGTGGGGAATAGAACAGCCTTTACAGATAGCTGATGATGGAAACTGAAATGCATTTATTTCCACAGTGGGATTTTGTGGATGTTAGTGTTTGGCAACAATAATTCCAGACAAAGATGAGGAGAAATGCATTTTTGCTCATAACAGCTTGAACTCTTTCATGCAGTAAACATTTGGCTGCAAAAAATGAACAGATGCTTTGCTCTTAAAGAGATAATAGGTATCACAAAGGGGTTGATTTGTTTGCTTTCTTTCTCTTTTCCTTCAAACTTTTTCTTTGTTCTTTTTTTCAGCCTTGCTTCTTCTATCTTCTAACTCTACCAGCATCCAGGAGTGAAGGAAAGTAACTCTCCTATGCAGTTGTGCTGCCTGTTGTTCTGTCTTCAGCAAAGCATTGTAGTGATTTTGTGTGTGTGGAAGGTTCCATGTTTAAAGCAGACAGTGCTAAATTTTATCTAATTACACTGAACTATGTACTTTTATTGACCATACTTTTTCCTGACCCCATATGGTTGGATGAACCGTTAACAAGATGTAGTAAGAACCCTGTTTTTCCTGTGCCTGTTACAGATGCAATGTGATGGGACAGTGTGAGGTCAGGTCACATCTTTCAGATTGCCCATGATGTGTGCACTTGTCTTTTGTGCTCCAGTGGGTTGTTTGTGATTCAGGAACTGTATATGTAAATGGAATTCCAGGATTGGAACCTAAGTCATCATTTACACAGATTCTCCCTCATGGTTTACTAAATTTCATAGAGTGTAAGTGAATTTGGCTGCAGATAGCCTACCTTACTTCTTCTAAAAGATTTGAATTTTTTTTCTATGATTCAGTAACCAGACTTGATCGTCAAAACTGAGTTTGCCTTCTCATGCTGCAGCACATTTCTATTTTGTCTTCTGATGCTGCAGCATATTTCTAGTAGTACCAGTGGGCTGCTGCTACTGCAAAAGTTGCTGCTATTGCAAAACCAGCCTGTGCACAAATCTCCAAGCAGATTTATCTATTTATTTATTTTTGTCTGCAGGGAGGTAAAAGACCATCTAAATTATGAACACAGAGTGTTTAACAGTGAAGAATTTCTGAAAACAAGGACAATCAGAGACCAACCATTCTACAGAAAGGTAAATTCAGTGCTGTGATTATCTGTTACTAATAAATGTGTGTTTTAGGATTAATGCCAATATCTGGAAATGGAAAGGTAACAAAGTGATGAATCCTACATCAGAAACAGTGTTTGTTGGATAAAGCTTCCAATATGTGCAAACATTTTTAAAAACAAATAGGCTAAAACGAAAAACTAAAAGGAACCTCTTAATATATCCTATGGAGAGAAATTGATTGGAAATTTTTGACCAGGATTTCAGATGAATAGAAATAATTAAAATATTTTCAGCAGTAATTTCTAATGCTATAAATGAAATGGTAGCAACTTCATGAATTGAAATTTAATATCAGTTTAAAATTCAGATGTACATATTTAAGCAGAGCTTTGAGCAACTGACTCACTGAAATACCAAATAGCAAAGTGGCAAGTTTGCTTTCAAGTGAATCTTAGAAAATAACACAATATAGAGTAGCTATTAGTGGTCTCTGGAATTGTATTTGGAAAACTCAAAAAAATCCATTAGAAATGACTAAAATTTGGAATCTGCTGGACATACAATTGTGTAGTGGTTATCACATTCGCCTAATTTTCATTTTAGTGGAATAGGATTAAAAGAAAAGCAAAACAGGTTCAATTCAAAATAGAAACAGTTAGATTTATTAACATACAGTAAAGGTAAACAAACAAAAAAAAAAACCAACTACGAAACCCTCTCAAAAACAACCCCTCTTCCTCCCTAGCAACAATCTACTTTTCCACGAAAAAANAGACCCAGCCCAGCCCGGCTCAGCTCCCTCAGGGCTGGCCTTGGCACGGCCGCCCTGGCCCAGCCCGGCTCTCCGGAGGGCTGGCCCTGATCTCGGCCCCTCGGCCCGGCCACGGCTCCCGGGGCCTCCTGGGGCCCAGGCCCCCTCCCGGCCCGGCCGCGGTGTTACCTCATGGTTCGGAGTCCGGAAAGAGGGCGGGTCTCTCAAGATTCCTGTTTTTAAGCGGTGTCCCAGAGGGTGTACCCCTTTTACCTGATTGGCCAGCTTAGCTGTTAGTTCTAAAATGGATTAACAATTGGTTTTTCTTATCATTTATGCTAAACCAATACAAATTGTTAGCAAAATATGCCACCTACTGGAGGAATTCTGGAAATTGAGAATACTAATGCTTTTGGAGATGCTCTTTTACATTGGAGATTGCAAGTGGATTAGTAAGAGACATTTGAACATTTATTTAATAGACATGTTGCATTGCCTCAAAATCCCAGATTTCACTTGTTTAACTGTGCAGTGATGAGAGGTGATGGCTTTCCCCCTTTTTAATTCACACCTAGCATTTTTTGTGGTGTTCTTTAGCCTAAAAGTAGCAATTTGATCTTTTAGAAGTTATTTCTAGATGACAACACCACAGTTTTGGAGGTTAGCAGAAGAAAAGATGATTCATTTGTCTTTTCAGTTTGATGACATAATGTTAATTTAGACTGCCCCAGAATTCTTATTCCAAACCATAGGCAGCATTATCAGCACTTGGTTTGGGTTTTAAAGCTAATATTAAACGGGTAGCTCTGTTTTGCTTAGTATTTCTCATTTTTGTTCAGTTTCACCTCTTGGAGGGCAGTTGGAGATTACTTTTGCCACTAAGCAAATATCATCAAAGTCCAGAAGCTGAATGGAAACTTAATTAGTTTTCTCTTAAAGCTTTCAATCTTTTTATTTTTGTGATTGCTAAATTGGAAGGTGTCAATTTTGCATGTGTAAAGGTAATAAAAATGAGCAAAACATGCCAATAAAAATGTAAATTTATAAATGATCCACAGTTAACTCCTTTGTGTCTCACAGGTTTTAGAGACCTACATGTTTCACTCTTTCCTTAAAGCTCGTCTGAACAGAAAGATGGATGCTTTTGCTCGGCTTGACTTGAGTACCCAGTCTGAAGAGGACAGGTGGGGTTTTCTCATTTCTTACTCTGGTTTTGAATCTTTTGTTGGTATCAGTGATAAAACTCCTTTTGACTCTATTGATATGAGAGCAGATCCTCTATAAATAAGATTATGATTAATTGTTAACTCATTTAATGATGATTATTGTAAAAGGGTTACATGAACAGATGGCTGTTGAAATTGTAGATTTAATACAATTATACCAAAAAGAAAAAGAAACGGGCAGTAATTTGATGTGTATGTGTATTGAGTTCTGAAACTAGTAATGCGTTCTTTTGGTTTTCCTCAGGTTAGATTTGACGTTTCTCACCCCCCGAAGGCTGACGATAGAGAAAATGGCTTCCAAGCGAATGAGTGCCGAGCGCAAGGCCAGCCGGCGCCTGGTGATCAGCATGCCCAACCTGCAGGACTTCCAGCTGCCAGAGGGCCCCACCAGGAACCCCTCACTTCGAAAAGTGGAAACAGCTGTTGGTAAGGGAAGAGTGTGGTGGACAAAGACACTTCTGCTGTCTTTTGGGGTGACATCACTGAGTAATTGTCCCAGAAACATGGTCAGCTGCTGGGAAGAAACGATGGGCTGAGTCGCTTTGAGCTGGGGCCTGTCTGTGCTTCCCCTTGTTGTGAAGTCAGTCTGGAGCCTGCTGTAAGTTTTGCTGGACCACAAGAGTGATTGGTCCCAGTGGGGTTAATACTGGAGAATTGATTCCTGAGTCTTCACTCAGCTTGATGTCCAGTTCTCTACTACCTTTAATTTAAACACAGGCTTAAGCTTATCACTGTTTAGAAAAAACCTCATGAGGATTTTTTTTCCTTTTTTTTTTTTTAACTTTTCCAGAAGTGATATTATCAGATATGGGAATATTCCTATAATAGGGGTGATAGATACAGAAATGTGTCCCTAACATGGCTGTAATCCTTCTTGTTTCCTGTAATTGCTCGTTGTTGTGGTGGGGATTCTGTTTGTTGTTTGTAGTATTGCTGGTTGTGAAGATATTTACACTCCTGCTCCTTTCCCTGTTCAATGGACTCTCTTGGTGTTTGTTTCTAGCTATGAGAACGCCCTCCAAATCCATCACCACATTCAAAATCCCTGAAATTCACTTTCCTCTGATGTTCCAGTGTGTTCACTCCTACTACACAGACTTCTTCAACCACCTCAGCAAAGCTATCAGTACCTTACCCCCCGAGAACTCCGCGTTGCTGGCAAGGTACTTCTACCTCCGGGGCCTTGTTAGCTTGATGCAAGGGAAACTACTAAATGCACTTTCTGACTTTCAGAACCTAGAAAAAACAGACTTAAGAATTTTCCCTACTGATCTTGTAAGAAAAATAGTGGAGACCCTGCCTCGCTCGGAGCGCTTGCAGGCAGACCGCAAACCTGACCTCAAGAGGCTGATAAGTCGAGTGCTGGAAAAGCAAAGGGAAGTTCTGAAAATAGATGACCACGTAAAAAATTTCGAATTGCCAAAAACACACATGCAGCTGGATGATTTTGTGAAGAGAATTCAGGAGTCTGGGATTGCCAGGGATATAGACACTATCCACCGGTTATTTGATGCCCTGACAGTAGGTGAGTATAGGTTTGTTGGGGGTTTTTTGATTATTGTGTAGCATTGTCACATGAAAAAGAGAGATTTACTCAATCCCTTAGTGTTGGTTGGTCTGTCAGTGCCCTGGGAAAGCTGAGCTCCTTGTTCCTGACCATTCTGTCAGTGTTCCATTGTGGGGAGCCTTCACTGAGCAGCTGCTGCATGGAGGGAGGTTCCACTGACTTGTCCAGGGTCACCTGCCAAACAGAGAGACCTCTCCTGGGTGACCTTTACCCACTGCCAGCACCCTTGTAGGACTCACATTAACAGCTTAAAGAGCACTCTCTATTAGTAAAATTGTCAGAGGTTAAAGTTTGAGAATTGCTGGTTGTAATATCTGACTGCAAAAATACATTTAAAGCAATATATTAATTCAAAGCATTATATGGGCAAGCTCTAATCCCTGGTAAGAGCCAGCTTGAAATAATGATTCAGTGTGCCTAGAGTATGATTCTTACCCAGTAGGTGATCCTATGGGGGAAAAGACAGGTTCAGCCTCTTGACTGATCCCAGAATTTATATGGAGTCTTCTCTAACTTCTCCCCATTTTTAACTCACTTTTATACTATTCCTTTATGTTAAAGTGGAGCTGGAGTGACTTTAAATCGCACATTTTAGTCAGTGAGGGGTGGTTGTACCTGGGGGAGTATCTCAGGATAGTGCCTGAGATACCCTTGGGATGGGGGCATGTGCCTAGAATGTCTATACTATAGATACATAAAGAGGCACAATAAAGAGGCACAATTTGACAGTTACTATCTTTCTAAACCCATCTTCCTGTACAAATCTGTGTAATAGTTCCTCACACTAAAGGGGTTTTAAAATTTTTTTAGGACAGCAGAAGCAAATTGATCCTGAAACATTCAGAGATTTCTACAACTACTGGAAAGAAACTGAAGCAGAAGCTCAAGAGGTGAATCTGCCACCAGCAGTAATCGAGCATCTAGATAAAAATGAATGTGTCTACAAGTTATCCTGCTCAGTTAAAACCAACTATGGTGTAGGGAAAATAGCTCTGACCCAGAAGCGCTTGTTCCTGTTGACTGAAGGAGGCCGTCCTGGCTATGTCCCAATTGCTGCTTTCAGGGATATAGAGGTGAGCATCAACTTGCTGTCCTCTGGCATGCCTGTGGATCTAGGTTGTGTCCCATTCTTCAGAAGGAGCTGCCTCTCAACGTAAAGTTTTAGTAAGGAGAGCAGGAAACAGTGCTGAAGTTACTATGTGAGTAGTTAGGTAAAATTCTGGGAGTTTGGACCTAAAATTTCATGACTGAAAATCAAGAGGTTGTAACCTCAGAGAAATGTGGAGTGCAGCACATAGGATATGGAGTAAATAAGTTTAATAACATGAGCATTAAATGTGCTCGTGTGACTGAGGTATCATTGGTTCAGCTTATATCCACTGTGGAGCCAAGGCTGTATGGTGATGTTTAAACTTATTTTCGTAAATCCAGCTCTGTTTAATGGTGTCTATGGACAATTGAAATAATTAGCTGTAATTAGAGAAAGCTGCCCTGTGGGCTAAGTGCTGAATCTTAACTGTTATTTAGGTACATTCTCCTTGTTTTCTCTTTCCTGTAACTTCCCAGGATGTCAAGAGTACAACTGTAGCTTTCCTTCTTTTGAGAATACCTACTCTGAGGATTAAAACATTATCTAAAAAAGAAGTCTTTGAAGCCAACCTTAAAACTGAGTGTGATCTCTGGTACCTGATAGTGAAAGAAATGTGGGCTGGAAAGAAAATGGCATATGATCACAAGGTATAAATATGGGAATTTGTAACCAAATAATATGATGAATGTGTTTTCTGTCTCTTCTAAATAATCCATGCACTAATGTTGGAATTTCATGGTGCTTCTCTCCCATGAAGAAAGATCCAGCTTGGAAATGGGAATCCATCCTATGTCTGCTGTGTTTTCATATGGGTTTTTTTGCATATCCTGTGTCAAGGTTGTGTCAGATCTGAAGTATTCCTGTAATAACACTGGCTTCTGACTCTCTGCTCCAAGACCTGGCTTGGAACGTGGGATGTGGGAGTGGGGTCTGACAGCAAGTGACAGGCATTGTGCTGCAGGGCAGCGACTGCCTGGTGCTTGTGCTAAGCATGACGTGTTGTGATTTTTGAGCATGGTGTCTTGTAAGAACAATGAGCAAGAGATGAACTACAGTAAGACTTCTGTCTTTAGGATCCTCAGTATATCCAGCAAGCACTGACAAATGTTCTCCTGATGGATGCTGTGGTTGGTGCCCTGCAGTCCTCCAAAAGCATCTATGCAGCCTCTAAACTGTCTTACTTCGACAGGATGAAAAATGAAGGTCAGTCACAGCAATGCTACAAAGCCTGTTGGTGTTGCATTATCTCTTTCTGCTCTTTCAGTGTGCATTCTGTTTTTCAAATGGCTATGTGTAGAAATAGAAAAAGACATGAGCCTGATTGCACTTTCACAAGTGCAATTTATTTAATAGTAAATTTAATAGTTTAGGGTTTGTTCTTTCCTTTTTTTTTTTCCTTTTTATCCCCCTACCTTTTTTTTTTTGTTTTGGTTTTTGTTTGGTTTGGTTTGGTTTTGGTTTTTGCTTCTGTCTCCATCTTGGATGCTGTGTTTTTGTCTTGGTTTTTTAGACTCCTTGGGTGGTGATGTCTTCGTTATCAGAATTCATACAAATGATGTTTGGGCTCTCAGCTAAAGCTAGAGGGAAAGAAAAATGTGATAAATGTGAATGAATAGTGTACAATTGCTATCTTGTAAGAATTGCAGTTCTATTTCAGGCTTAAATGTGCACTTCATTACTTTCTAAAAATCTATTTTAGTGCCTATGATGGTCCCCAAAACAACTTCAGAAACACTAAAGCACAAGATCAACCCCTCAGCTGGTGAGACATTTCCACAGGCAATAGATGTTTTGCTTTATACTCCAGGTAAGGTGATGTGTTGCTCTCTTTCAGTTAGCCCAGCTTTAATTAGCCTATAAAGCACATTATCTTATAACACCTGGTATTATGCCTGCCTGATGTGTTCACATTTTGACATAGATTGGTTGTGTGTTGAATACTAAACCAGAAAAATCATTTAAAAAGAACAATAATGTTGCATATTAAGATACTCCAAGGCATAGTTTTCACTGTCTTAATTTGCCTTTCTCTGCACATGTGCCTTATCACAGACCTCAGTTCTGTGTTAATGAGCTGATTTCTCATTAAGATTTCTGGCTCACTTACTGAGCCGGGTGGGTGGTGGGATGATGCTCCCCCACTGATCAATATTCATTGTTAGTTTTTATTTTTCAGTAGAGTCCTGTGGGGGAGTTAATTTGAACCACAGTGCAAGGAATAGCGTGGAGAGTGTTGGATTCAGTGGTACTTTTCTTCCTTTCTTCATAATATGAGAGGCTTGGATGGAGTAGACAAGAGTGAGTGGATTTATTAGTTGTATTTATACGGCTTAAGAGCCTTCCTGCAATCTCAGTGAGCTCAGCTCTTAGTCATCAATGAGAGAGATTATCTCTGCTCTGAGTATCTTTGGAGTGTAGTAAGATTAAATCATTGGGTGAACTCAGCAAACAGATAACAAGCACAAATGCATTGTGAGAACTGTGTCAGTCAATAACTGCAGATGTAAATTCCAGAAGATTCCATTCCATTCCATTTCATTACAAACCTGCTCTGCCTAATAATGGCTTTCCCACAGGTCTCCAAAAGAATTTTGGTTTCTTTTACCGTGCTCATCTTCTCTGCTTTATTTCTAGGGCATCTTGACCCTTCAGAAAGACTGGACAGTGCTCATCCAAAACTCTGGTGTGCTCTGAATGAGGGGAAGGTGGTGGTCTTTGATGCCTCTACCTGGTCTATCCAGCAACACTGCTTCAAAATGGGCCGCTCTAAACTGGTAAGACTGGCACAGGATCACAGATCCTGCTTTAGCTGGGTGTGGTTTTGTGGCTGTAGCCTGTCTGACCCCGAATCACATCATTCCTTAAAAGTTGTTGAGTTGTTTGGGCTTCAGTTGAGCTGGAGAAGTGGAGATTTTTGAGAAAAGCTGAAGGGAGGCTAAATGGGTTAATAATAAAACCAGTCAACGGGTGAGAAGTGATGGATTGGATTTGAGAGGGCCTGATGGGTTCTTGGGGCAGGAAAGCAGGGTTGAAACAGTTGAGGAAAAAGAATAAAAGACAACCCATAGAGAAGATGAGAAGGGGAATCCTAGGAATAGATAAAAATTCACTAATACTGAAGAACTGGAGATTGGGAAGAGGTGTTAGGAAACCAGGTAGATGCTAGTGAAAGAGAGATGGAGCTCTAAAAGAAAGTATCTCATCCAGCAGGTAGAAGGGAGTGGTTTGTGAAAGACCAACTGAGAGAGTAACTCTCTCTGAAAAGGGAATCTGAACCTGGCGTGCAGCCTGGATGAGAAACACATATAGAGAGAACACACAGGAAAAGGGATTGGACGTGTCACTTGAGTGAAAAAAAGAGAGATGGCTGTGGATGAGTGTGGGAGAGAGTGAAAAATGGAGGGATAAAGCTGATGGTGAAGAGCTGGGTAGAGGAAAGATGGAATTCCAGAAGAGTCAGAATCCCGAAAAAAGAAAAAAAGTTGGCAAGTGATGGCTGAAGGGAGATAAGTGAAGATAAGAGATGGAGGGGAAGGATGTTCCAGAGACAGCAGAGGAGACAGTATTTTCTTAAACACTACTTTTAGCTGAAATAGGATTTGTGGGTATAGTGGACAGTTAGGTTGGCTTCCAATCCAGCGGAAAGGAGCACCCTAATTTCTGTGGTTCCCCTGATGCCCTCTGCAACTTTTACTTTGTTTGGGCCAGGAAGCACACCTTCAGTCAGTCCCTAAGATAAATTACTAATCCTGTTTACTGAAGAATAAACTTTGCAAAGAAATCTGTTCTCTCACTGTATATAGAGCTGAGCAAAGGATAGAACACTGGAGAGCCAAGTCTTCATCACCTGCAGTGATCACCAGCACACTGTAGCATCTGAATACAGCCTTTTCCATGTTACATTAAAGGCTGGTTTCTCTTCTAGGCTTTATTTAACCCAGCTTTTTCTCCCCAGACTTGCATGGTCATGGTGGAACAGAGTCAAGTGTGGATTGGTTCTCAGGACTCCATTATTTATATCATCAACACCCACAGTATGTCTTGTAATAAGCAACTGAATGATCATCGCTCTGATGTTACAGACATCATTGTGGAGATGAAGAATGGAACACCCAGGTAGATCTAATTTGACTTTCCTAGATGTTGAAAGAATTTATTGTTTTAAATGGAAGGGTTTATCCCGCTAATAAAGTCTTCATTTAGCTGATTTTTGTAGCTCCCATATTGTGTATATCAACTAAGAACTTCCTTGTTTAAAAAAAAAGTGTAGTTTGGAACAAAGAGGATGAAGGAATGTTCTTTTGGATGAGGGTGAGAACAGCCAGGAACTGACAGCATCCAGTGAAAAATTGATACAGGTGCAGTTTAAAGACCACTTCACTTTTGCTTTGAGCATGGCATTGACAACATGTTTACAGCAAGCCTCTGGATTTTTCCTGCCTGATAATAAAAGAAGTAATACATTTATTGTTCTGTTCAGGCAATAATCTTTTGATCTTTTGGTAGCACTGGGAAGAGTGTTGGCTAAAGGTCTTAATCTGCTGTCTTCCCATGGGAAAAGCAACTCCAAGGTCAATAGGTCTGCCAGTTGTGCCGCAGGTGTAACTGGGTTTGCAGGAAGAATTTGTTTAAGTTTTGTTGGAACCTTTTGAAAAAGGTTTGCTCATTCTAAGACAACAAATGTTAAAGGTTAAAAGAGAAGGGATAGTATAATTTGTTTTCTCAGGTGCAGTAACGAAGAAGAACACTTTGAGATATTTTTGTTCTAACTCAAGGGAAAAGTCATCAGGCAAGATTGTTCAGAGGAATTACAGGGAATGTTTTGTTGTGCTCTACTCCTCATGCATGATGTAATGTGCTCTCATTCACTGAGCTCTGAGATAGCCTGCAGTGTTTCTAGTTGATACAGAGTTTGTAAAGGATAATCTTGAAGACCATTAAAAAATGAACATTAATTTGGCTTACTGTAAAATTGATTATTTTGCAAGTAAGTCTCTTCTGTGCACTCTTTTGAACATGAATGCACACTACACTTCTTTATTTTTTTAATCTGTGCCAACAGTGAAGCATATTCCAGCAGTTTAGATGGAACGGTGATTGCTTGGAACATCAGCACTCTCAAAGTGAACCGTGTCTTTCAGCTGCCCTGCCAAAATCTCACCTCTATGAAGCTTCATAATGACCAGCTGTGGTGCTGTAAGTCCCTTCTTCAAATTGTAATAATTACACAAATCATCTTCACATAAAGAAAAAAGGCAGTTGTTGGATGCTGCATTTTATTTTGCTTTTTTTCATCCATGTTTTGTAGAGATGGAAGAAGTGGGCACCTCTGTTACTAACTCTGTATCATTAATATTGAAGGTACCAGAAATTGCATTCTTGTAGTGTCAACTCACGAGTTTGGACTGCAGATGAAAATTGAGCACCACCTGAAGGATGTGTGTTCCTCCTTTCTTGGCTTCCAGCTCTTTCCTGAGGTATTGCACTTTGTTCATACAGTTTAAAGGAGGCAAGGCCATGTGGCGTTCCAAGCCCGGGTTATTTTGATACATTTTAAGTCAGCAGTGCTTAAATATGTCTTTCTGTGTGTTTTAGAGAGATGAAGTGTGGGCCTCTTACTCGGGGAGTAGTGACTTGTACATTTGGAACACCAAAGACCTTTCAAGTGCACCTCAGAAGATTCATCTTCAGGATTGCTCTGAGATTACTTGTATGATAAGAGTTAAAAATCAGGTGAGAGACATCTGGCCTGGTTTTGCCTCTTGTGGATTTCTTTACTGAAGTTTTGTTTGTTTGCAGCTGTCATGGGCTGTCATTGCTTCCTCACTGGGTGTGTGCATAAGTACACAAGGTTTGGAATGTTGATTCCTCTTTGAAATCAGAGAAGCTAAAGACTGCCCAACACAAATGGCTGTTGTAGATGTACCCCCAAATGCATGGCAAGCCAATCCCCTCATCAGTAATTAAATGTGTGGTTGACATTTATTAGCCATTGACATTTCCAGGGAACTGTAGAAACTGAAAGTTTAGGTCCTTTGATATTTTGTCTCAGGGCTTCTCAGACTAAGCCTTGAAGAAAGGTTACCAGACAAACAACAAATGCCAATTAATTGGCCTGGTTTTGTAGATGACCTTTTCCTTGATTAGTTGCCACATCCTAATTCAGGACAGACCAAAGGATCCAACGGATTCCTGCCGGCATCTTGTGTCCCTGTCACTGTTGGCCTCTGGGTACCTGTTTTTATGTGGTATCAGTAGCTGTGCAAATGATTGTAGTTGTGCTACCACAGGGGCTCATTTGGAGTTACTTTGCAAATAAATAACTGATGTATATAATGTAATAGCTAAAAGTTGCTGGGAAAGCAACTTATGGAATCTTATTCTCAGATATTCTATCCCTCTTTCCTCAAAAATGATTTCTTAAAATGGAACAGGGAAGTTTTCTCTGTATTCAGTCTCTGGTTGGACTTCTGTACTACAATGGAAAATCATTTTAGGATATTCTTCCCCAAGGCAGAGATTGATATATTTCACCTCTGTTTCAAGGGAGTGAGAGGACTGTTTGGAACTACCAAGGCATTAAGCTCTCTTTTGTTCTACTGAAGAACTTAGTTCCTTTCTCTTCTCTTCTTTAAGTAATTTATGAATAAGTTAAACAATCCTGAGCCCAGTACTGGCCCTTGGGGGACACCACTAGTGACAGGCTCCAACCAGACCCTGTGCCACCACTCACACTTCTGTTGCCTCTACACAGCAATGAGTTATGGACAGTGAACTTGCAGCCTGGCAAAGGCTGACAGCAACATTGATAGGGCTGTCAGTCACAGGCTTTAATTAACAACAAGCCACTGTTTTCCTTTAGGAAACTGGAGAGAAACCCAGCTGCGTGCTGTGTCTATCTGAAATGGGATGTGTTCTGTCTGGCACCTCAGCCTATGTCTTTTATTACCTTTTATTTGACCCAATCTCTGTGGCTGTGATTTCATTTTGGACTTGCTGGTGTCACAGTTCCCTGGAGAGCAGCAAGTTCATGAATTTCACTGCCAGCCCTGTACAGAGGAGTACTTTCTTCTCAGTGAAACTGAACTATTACTCAAGCCCACATGTCCCTGACTTCCTTAATTTCAGGGTGGAACAGTGGTTCTACATTCAGCTTATCTGCACTTCTGTTAGTTGGTAAACCTTTTGTAAAGGCTCCTTAGCTGCCCTCTCTCCTACCTAAGGAGTTTTGGCTTTTCCATCTTCCCTGTGAGGGTGTTGAGGCCCTGGCACAGATTGCCCAGAGAAGCTGTGGATGCCCCATCCCATTCCGGGCCAGGTTGGATGAAGCTCTGAGCAGCCTGGTCTCGTGGAAGCTGTCCCTGACCATGGCAGGGGGTTGAAACGAGATCTTTAAAGTCCCCTTCAACCCAAGCCATTTTCTGATCTTTGCTCATATGAAAGCTGCTCCTTTCTCGTGGCAGTTTTAGTTGCTCTTCCCTGGATTTTCTTTCCTCTTGCAGTGCAAGGGCACGCTGTGCCTTACACAGGGGTAAGGGAGAGCAGCCCTGGTGCTGGCACGATCAGCAGCTGAACATTCCAGCGTGGGGCACAGGGGGTTTCCTGAACTGAAGGAACCAGAGGGGAGCAGAGACACTCACCAGGAGCCTTCAGCTCATGCCACAGCAGCATGAGGTCTAGAGGGGGCCAGGACCAATGGTGGCCAAGCCCCTTATTTATATTGATGAGAAAACTTTCAGTGTTTCCCTTTTCCTGCCAAGCGTGAGGGAGCCCTTGCTGTACCAATGTGCCACATAAACCTCCTTGACTGTGTCCTGGACTGAAATGTGAAATAGTGAAAGTGGCTGTGGGTTTGTTTTGTTCCCCTAGCTGTGGGTTGGCAGCAGCGGGAGGCTGCAGGGCAAGAGCAAAGGGAAGATCTACGTGGTCAGTGCTGAGAGGAAGAGTGTGGAGAAGGAGCTGGTTGGCCACGCTGATGCGGTGAAGGCGCTGTGCTCGGCGGAGGACAGGTACGTCCTCAGCGGCTCTGGGAAGGAAGAAGGGAAGATTGCCATTTGGAAGGCTGGATAGACAAGCTATTCTAAATGTATCTGCCTCCTCTGGGGAAAGGCAAAGACCTGGGACTGTGTTTACTTCAGCATTTTGCATCTATTTTAACCACCTGCCAGTGTTATTGTCCTGTATTTATTGGGTTTCCATCCCTATGTTGTAGAAAATGGAAATCAAAGTGAATCTCCCCTCACACCTTGTCCTGCTCCTGCACATTTGGTAAAGGAACAGAAATGGGCAGGTCACATTGGGAATACCAGAGCCAAATCAGTAATTCCGTGGGAGCTCTTTCTCAGCATTACAAGGTTGCTTTTAAAAAGGATTTTATGATGTCTCTACAGCCTGTAATAGATGGAAAAGGGCACTGAAAGGAAAAAACCAAGTGCACTTGGACTTCCAGAGTTGTCAGTGTGATCATTTTTCTAAGCTCAGACCTGTAGATGGGCAGTGCCCCTTACTCTTGGTGGGATTTCTGGGGCTGTTTTGTTTAGAATGCAGACACACACAGGCTCTCCCCAGCAGCACTGAAAACTCCTCCAGCTGGAACAAGGTATTTCCAATGAATATTTTAGTTTGTTAATGTATTTTTTCTTTGAAAACAATGTACAGCACTTGGCATTTGGAACAGTTTGTGAAACTGAATATTTTTTATCTGAAGTATTAATTTATTTAATTCCTGTATATATTATATTTGCTTTTGGAAGCACCTCTCAGTCTCTGTGCAGATCAACCTCTGCCCCGCCTCCCTTCAGTTCCAGTTTCTGCAATCTGAGGAACTGCTGTTATTTTGGGTAAAACCTGCTTAATTTTTAACTTCTGCACAATCCTGAAACCCCTCCTCAATCCCTGGAGTGAGCACCAGGGGCTGCAGCCTGGAGGAGTCTCCAAAGCAGCAGTCCCTGATTGGTGCCTGATGCACAGTGGTTTTTCCACTGGTGACATTTATCTGCTAGTAAAACAATAAATATGTGCAGAATAGTTTTATCTGCATCAGTGCAGAGTGGAAAACAGTGTCTAAAAGACTGTAAACAGAAGGACAAAATGGGCTGCTACTTTTCTTACTATATATAAACCAGTGTAGAGCTAAATAGAAGGATATAAACAACTGGAAAATACTATGACTAGAAATTTTATGACTCTGTATAATATTTCTGCTGATAAAAGTTTTTATCATATCATGGTAACAGAAATTTTACTTTTTTAGCTTTTGTATCACTTTAAGAATATTAAACACTATATTCGTACTCTGGCCTCTGTACTTTGTTCTTTTTCCTGTGTAACCTGGTACTTGAGAACGATGATTTTAGCACTGGCTTGCATCCTTTCTGTGTGCTGTAAAGAATAATTGCCTGGGGTTTTCTTTCTGCATGTTCTTCTTCCTGAAACAGCTTCTGCTGTAACATGGGCCCTTTTGAGCCCCATATCTGTGATTTTCAGGTTCCTTCTTTGTTACCCTGGCTTGGCCAGGCTACCTGGGGGTAAGTGGCAGGAATTATTTACTGAATTCAAAGACACACAAGGGTTATTCATGAATTTTCCCTGGCTGCAGAAATGAACTAGCTGCACCAACCTGCTGCTCACCTGTTGCTGTCTTCATTGATTTTCATTCCTGGCAAACTTTTTAAACCTGGTTTTGTCTTCTTAGGTGTTTTTTAGGTGCTGACTGACCATCTCAGCTTTGCTCCAGGATTGCAGCTCAGGGAATGGACCCGCAGTCACAGCACTGTGAGGTTCTGTTCAGTTCTCAGTAGAGTTTCAGGTACTTCCTGTGAGCCCCTTGGTGGTGGGAAGGCATCTCTGAGCTCCTCAGAGCCTATCTTTGCCCTGCTGCCAGCTGAGAGCTTGGCCAGGTGAAGTTGCCTCTCTGAGTCACTGTCTCCCAGCGAAGGGACGAAGGGAGCAGGAGCTGCCCCTGGCAGGAGAAGGGAGGCTGTGAGTGACCGGGCTGAGCACAGTCCATCCCTCTGGCCCTAAGGCCGTGCTCTGTTGGGGTTGCTCAGCCTCTGTCTGAGGCTCTGAGTCCAGCTTGTGTTGCCATCCCCTTCTCTCTCAGGGAAATGTTGCCTGTTTCTTGAAAACCTCAAGGCTAGTGTTTGTTCAGGTCCTTTTTGCTGGTTTTTTTTTCCTGGTCTCCCAGTGTGAAAAACCTGAGGGGAGCAGAGAGACCTGCCAGGAGCCCACAATGCTCTTGGTCCTATGGTCCAGTTCTTGGAGGTGCTGTGTAGAGCAGGGAGTTGGACTTGATGATCCATATAGGTTATTTCCAAATTGAGCTGTTCTGTGATTCTTTGATCAAACCAAGGGGTGGCAGTGTCTACTTCCAGAAATAACCCGGCTGTGGCGATGGGAGCCGCTTGGAAATTCAGGCTGTTGTGTGCTGGCTGTGATCTCTCCCGTAGGGCCATGCAGGGAGCGAGGAAACAGCCCCTTCCTCTGCCTCCTAGCCCGTGCTCACAGGCAGCAGCATGGGACCGGGCCCCATTTTCCTTCAGTGCCAGTGGAGTCCTTTTGGAGGCAAATGGAATTAAACCCCATCCTCCCCCATGATGTGCATTCCTTACCTCTGCATTCGTTTCATCTGCCACTGTAACCTACAGGATTCCTCCTGGTATCTTGCTTCCCTTTCCATGGTGACTTCCCTGGTATCTTGGCACAGGTCCCTGCTCTCGGAAGCAGTGGGTCACCCTGTGCCACCCCAGCTGTCAGGACAGGGTCACTGCTGCACAAATGCACAGAATGCTACCACCAGCCATCCTTGTCCCCAGGATTTGAGCCACTGTCCTGCTGAAACTTGTCTCTGGCCCTGCTGGGTGGCTGCCCCTAGCCCTTTTGTGGGATGTGAAGGGCTGCCCAGCACATGGACCCCAGTGTCAGGGCATGTGGGATGTCACCTGGAAGGTGGTGAAGCCCCACAGTAACAGCCCATGTCCCCAGTGAGCTCTGTGTGCAATGAGTGTTACACAGCCAGGCTGACACTGCCGGGGGCTGGGGGCTCTGGGGCTGCACGAGCTCTCCGCTGCTGATGGACATGGGGACCGTGTGCCAGGGGATGTGGGGACAATATGCCACCCCTGCCCCTCAGGATGGGAGATACCCTGGCTGCTGCAAAGCCTGGAGAATGCAGGGACTCCCCCACTGGGGCAGTCTGGGCTGGGGGAGGGATGATACTGGGTCGTTGGTTGGTCTTGGTCTAGGCTGGGAAGTAGAGGCAATGCTGGAGCAGCTCCTCTCCAGGCTGTTCTGAACCACTCCAAGGCCACTGTGGGTTATTCCGTAATGAGCAACAGCTCAGGGAGTGACCCAGGGCCACGGTCCTCACCAGCCAGCCCAGACCAAGCACCCCATGCCCAGCCTAAGCAGGGACCTGCTTCTCTTGGACAAGGATCACAGAGTCCCACTCCCAGGGCCAGAGATGAGTCACATCCCCTAAGCGGGGCAGGGGGATCACCCAAAAGGAACAACAGCACCCAAGAGGTTTCTGCTTCTTGTCCTTCTCTCCAGGCCTCATCCTGCTATGGTGCTGGAAGGGATCAAGGCTTCCCCTCCTCCTCCACTTGGCACAGGGTTCCTTCACTTGTCATTGTGCAAGGAGAAGACAGGGATGTAGGACAATCCCTGGTGCTTAATCCTCTGCTCACTTTGGGCTCTCCAGGTACAGTCCCTGAAGGTGAGGCTGAGCCCAAGACTCTGCTGGGCAGAGTGGGGCCAGGAAGGGAGGCTCTTGCCCTCATTATTAGTTCACATACTTAAGAGTAGCTATGAGGAAGTAACTTAGCTTTATCCCACCCAAACACTGCATGGCCCCTCTCTGGGTGTCCTGTAGGTGTCTGGAGATGCTCCTGCACAAGAGACGTAGGTCCCTCTTCTCCTCTATGTACTGGTGAAAGAACAACTGCATAGGCTGGGCCTGATGTACAATTTAATGTGTTTTACATTTTCACTTCTTCCTTAAACTCAAGTCCAGGGAAAAGTGCGTGGATAAGCATTGTTTAGCCAAAAGGGGGATCAGCTCAGTTGCCAGAATGCTTACCTAGCATGTGAGGGAAAAATCACATTGGCGTCTGCATTCCCCAGGGTTTTTAAGGCAAAGGGCCGGGTAGTGCCCATTGGTGAAAACACCAATGTGGGTGGGAGTGTCAATTTTCTGGAGGGTAGGAAGGCTCTGCAGGTGGATGTGGCCAGGCTGGATGGATAGTGTGAGGCCAGAGGGGTGAGGCTGAAGAAGAGCAAGGCCTGGGTCCTGCCCTCGTGTCCCAAGAAGCCCCTGCAGTGCCCCGGGCTGGGGGCAGAGTGGCTGGAAAGCTGCCCAGCAGGAAAGGCCTGGCGGGTGCTGGCTGCCAGTGGCCAAAGGCGAGCCGGTGTGTGCCCAGGTGGGCAAGGAGGCCGGTGGCCTTGTGGCCTTCTGTGTCAGCAAGAGTGTGGCCAGCAGGACCGGGGAGGTGACTGTCCCTCTGTGCTGGGCACTGGGGAGGCCAAAGCTGGAGTGCTGTTTCTAGTTTTTGTCCCCTCACGACAGGAAGAACATTCAGGTCGTGAGGCCTTTCCAGCAATAGTCAACGGTACTTGGAAATGCTCTGGAGCACAAGCGTGGTGGGCAGCAGGTCAGGAAGCTGTGGGGTCTCAGTCTAGAGGAAAGGAGGCTGAGGGGAGACCTGACAGGAGCTTGTGGCCAGGTTGGGGTTGGTTTCTTCTCCCAGGTCACAACCATAGGGTCACAGAATCAACTAGGTTAGAAAAGACCTTGGAGATCATCAGGTCCATCCTAGCAACAGGACAAGCAGAGAGAGCCTCAATTAGCACCAGGGAAAGTTTAGATTGGGTATTAGGAAGAATTTCTCCATGGAAGGGCTTGTCAAGCACTGGAAGGGGCTGCCCAGGGAGGTGGTGGATTCCCTGTTCATGGAGGTGTTTAAGGAAAGACTGGATTTAGCACTCAGTGCTCTGGTCTGCTTAACAAAGTTGGTGATTGGTCTTAGGCTGGACTGAATCTTGCAGGCATTTTCTGTTGTAATCCATGCTGTGATGATTCTATGAAAAATGAAACAAACCCCAGGTGGGCATTGATGTCTCAGAGCTGCCGATACTCCTTCTGAGGAATTTCCTTTAGGAAGAATCACAGATGAAATCTGTCAAGGAAACTAGAAATCAAATGGGACAAGTGAGCTCTTCACTGCAAGTTTACTCATCAGCTGGTGTTTGTTATCAGGCTCCAGCTTTCCCCTCTTGTTTGAAGTGGTCCAAGAGGTTGATGAGCTTGGCTGGGAACTGATTTCTCTGGGAGCTGCTTGTGGCTAAGAATCCATAGACTCAGAGGTGACTGGGGAAACCCTCAGCTCCCGAGCCCTGGCGATGGCACGAGAGGTGACGGATTCTGTGTGACAGCCACCAGCCTTTGTCAGAGCAGAGCCTGGAGTTGGGGACACACACGTGCCCCAGATATCCCCATTTTGTTCCACCTGTGCTCTCTCCTGGGTTACACCTGAACCCTGCAAGCGTCGGGTAAGTTTAGAACCTTCTCTGAATTGCAACACCTCTATTTTTGCCAGGTAATGTTTGGCAGTAGCATTTTTGGAAATACTCATGAAGCTCTGTGGTGCAGGTGAGTGTTATTTGCCATGCACAGCTCAAGGATCAGGGGTCCCTCTGCTCACTTTCCGTACGAACACCACAGGGACACAAGCCACCAACTTTTACTGAAATGTTTATTAAGATTGAACTTCGGAACAATGGATTGGAACGCAATGTCTTGTGGAGTAGAATATTTCTAAACTGATTTTTTTCTTTTCTATGCATAAATGAAAAAAAAATCAAGATTATACAAAAAGAACAGACAGTGCAGAACACAATAAAACAGTTCTCATGCAACAATTTTTTAACCTTTAAACAGAAAATAAGCTCAACAGTGTAGAAATAAAAATCATACATACATTATGCCGTCTACGCACTCAAACATTCATCTGTGACATCACTTTTCTTTATCCCTTTTTCCTCATAAAACAACATTATGTGTTTAACACATGCTTATAAACATTGCTAAACTCAGCAAGAGCTATTATAGTGCCCCAACTTAATAAGTTGATAAAAAAGTAGTTGTCATATGGCCAGTTCACAAAGGAACTAAATATTCTTTTTTTTCTTTTTTTTTCTTTTTTTTAAATTTTTTTCCCCGCTATGAGATGCCTATATGCAGCTTTCTAATAATATGAGGCATTTAAAATAAGCTGGTCATTTGGCTACTTAAAGGGCTTAGTGTTCATGTTACATCAGGCAAAACAATTTCAGATTGGGAACTGCTAATTTTTTGAGAGAAAAGTCTTGATTTTGGGGTTATTTATTACAATTTGGCTGTCACTAAGGACTGAGTAGGTGCACAGTAAATAAGGTGACACTGAGTTTGACTAAATTCTCCCAGAGCTTCACCCCAAACTTCCAAATTTAAGAATAAATGTGCCAGAACAGGTCAAATTGAACCATACTCTGCATTTTTCCTAAGTTTTTAGCAGGTTGCCAGGGCATCAGAAGCCCTTTAATTACAGTAGATGTGCTCTTTTGGTGGGGGATGTATTCGTCCCTCCTGGGTACCTCTTGCAATCCCTGGGGCGAGGGAAGCTGAGGTGGAAATTCAGGTGAAGCTGCCCAGGTCGAGGAACCAAACCAAATCGGTTTTCCAGGAGGTGATTTTAATTTAAACGACAGGAAAATCTGGAACACCTTAATGAGCAGATCAGTGGGTGCGAGTGCCATGCCAGGAAAAAGAATTGAGCCTTTTTGTTGTTTTCTAAGGCAGTTTCTGAACCGCTGAGCCTCAAATTCAAACCCCAGTTGGTGTTTGAGCTGCTGCAGCTCCTCTGGATGCAACAAGACAAAGAAAATTTTGAGTAGCTCCACTTTTTCCAAATGACCATTTTGTGACATGCTTAACAAACGTTCAGCTTTGTCATTTAAGGAAAGAAAACAGCTAAAGGACTCTCTGGAACCATAAAGTTTCTGCAAAGAAAAATAGAATTTGGTATTTCTTCCACACAGTCATCAATAACATTTCTGTGCAACATTTGGTGTCCATTACATTTATTTGGCCTATTCAAAGGGAACGAGGACAAAACAGCTGCAAAGAAAACCACCTTCTCTTTCACGACAGACACTTCAGATGCCGAAGCTGCTACATGTGCTTGGAATATCATGCAGGAGTTCTTTTGTTCATTTAAATAGGATACATATTTATAGCTGAGCTTGTCTCGCATCAGACTAGGATGAGAGAAACCTGGAAGAACTCAGTTGAAAACATTGTGGAGTACAGTGACAGCAACACACAACCCCCAAAGGTATTTTGGCCCGAGCAGTGTGTCCAAAAGTGTGCAAACACAGAGGTGCAGACACACACACGTCCCTAAAAGCCCTGAAATCTCAGCACCTGCCTCCTGCACCTCCCTCCTGCCCAGATGTCTCAGCTCCCCCAGGACTGAATTGTGACTTTCTCTACCTTTACTCAGAGATGTGACCTCAAACTGCATGGCTATGAGACCTGGCAGCCAGGAAAATCCTGCTTTTCATGGTGGATGCTGGAGGAAGCCAACCTCAACCCAGACCAAGGGCAGGGGGAATGTTCTTAATGGCGGAATGGAGGTTTTAATGAGGTACCTGCCAAAAAGCACCGTGGTTGCTGCTGTCATTCCAAGTGCTGGGGGGTTCAGATCAGGTGGGAGAGGGATAAGAAAGACTCAGTCCTTGCCTGTGAGGAAAACCTCATGCAGCCTGTTCCATCCTGGGGTCTGAGTGCCAGCATTGACATCAGCAAGAAAAACGGGAGGGTAAATTTGCATCCACCTCCTTTTCAAACTGATGTGCTGGGAATATTTCAGAACCCAGTAAAGGGCTCCAAATGAAAGGGGAAAAGGACACTGTATGTTTCAAGAGCACAAACCTCTGCTGGATTTACTGGCCTCCTCCCTCCTGGTGATGAACAACCCCTATCTTTCCACAACTGCTCACAGCCAGCGCCAGCAAACCACCAGATTTGTGTTATTAAAAGGCTATTTAGGCAATATATCTCTATGAAGTCATCAAACCAGCAGGAAGAGAAACATTCCTAAGAAATTATTGCTTCTGGAGTCTGAAATTGCCATCCACAAACAGCAGAGATCTCAGTGGACTCTTGGAATAACCCAACAGGGCCAAACCCACGCTCTGCCTTTCTGAGGGGTGAAAGTTAAAGCTTCTCTGCTCTCACATGAAACATCTTGAGATGTGCAGCTGATCGACTGCAGCCCTCGGTCTGAGCACCAGCAGTGCCTTGTGTCACACATTACTGCAGCAGAACATGTTAAAATGGTTTATACTATTGAACAACACAGAATGGAACCACTAAGCCTTAGTCCTACTACACTGAAGCTCCAATGGGATGACTTCAACTAGACAGGAATATAAACAAAAAGAAAGATGTTTGTTGTCACCAGGAATAACCAAAAAAACCCACTTCAAACTACTTCTTCCACAAGCTCTGCAACAAACACATAAAACTGTACTACTTCAATTGTGACAAAAAAACAAATCATTCCTGTATCAAAAGATAAGGTAAGGGACAGATGAAGAAATAAATCATTGCCCACTCTACCCTGAGAAGTGTTGGGGCTAGAAAGAAAACTTTCAGATCCAAGGAAAAGCCCCTGGGAGACCTCAGCAGGTGAAGCCATTGTGGGGGTTTCCCAGGCTGGCCCAAGAACAGGAGGAGATACTTTGGCTGGGGCTCCCCAAGTTAATTCTTCTGGCAGCACTACAGAAACTTCAGCACATTTACAATGAATAATGATTTCCTTTGCCTTCACCAGGGAGTGAAATCAACTTCCTGCTATGGCAGCATGTGTATTCCTGCATTATAAGCCCCCAAAACAACTCCAAACACGGAATTTAACATCCAGTTCTTAGAAAGGAAGCCATGCCAAATGCTGTCCGTGACAAAACTGGCCCTGCCCTGCCTTTGCTTGAAGCCTCTGGGTTGAAAATGAAAGGTCCTTCCTCCCTCCTTGCCCTTCCCTGGCTGAGAAAGCTCCATAAACATGGGTGAGCTCACTCCCCAAATGGTTTCATGTTCCCTCTGTGGGATGTGAAGTCAGAGGGAGCTCCAGCCTCTCCTCCCTCTCTGCAGCTACTTGGTCAGTGCGATGGTGCAGTGAAAGATCTTGGCTTCGAAAGTGCACTGTGGAGTAATGGAGATTTGATCCATGCTGGTCCATGGAACCCTTGGGAAAAGGGTAAGGCTGGCACCAGTCAGAAGATGCAGGATTTTAAACTGTTGAAGACCCTTTCCAGCAGTAGAGATTAAAATAAGGAGTACTTGACAGTGGCTATTTAACCAAAAGCAGAATCTTCAAAAGGCGCTTCAAAACTAAAATATTAAAGCCACTTAAAAATGTGTAACTCAGCATGTAACTTACACGAATGCCAGTTCTAGGGTGAAACACAACATTTGTCTCTCACGCATGAACATCACCAGAATATATTAAATGTAACTGAGATGATAAAATTCATGGCAGAATTTCTCACAACTGCTTTCTTCGGTAAAGTCTCACACTCTTCAGTAGTATCACTCCCCTGGCTGAACACAGTTCACAGTACATGTTCTACATAAAAAATATTCACCATAGAAAAAAAAAAAAGACTTCCTCAAGACATGTGGAAAAACTAATACAACCCCTAAGTCCTGTGTGCTTACATGTACTTCAGTGCTCTGTGATGTCGCCCGCCTAAGAACAGTCACCCTTGATAGCAGAGGCCATACGCATTGACCGGAAGCCTTCAGAGAAACCCACAGATGCCAC
This sequence comes from Donacobius atricapilla, assembly GCA_013397315.1. Taxonomy (NCBI): domain Eukaryota; kingdom Metazoa; phylum Chordata; class Aves; order Passeriformes; family Mimidae; genus Donacobius; species Donacobius atricapilla. The sequence continues at coordinate 386,527 of WBMY01000729.1, forward strand.
CTTCAAATACACCCAAACATCCATTTCTCAAATACACGGACAATTCAAGTAATGCAATAAAAACTGCTGTTCATAGTGAAATTTAGCTTTTTTTGTCTGAATGCCTGCATTGCAGCATGATTGACACAGGCATTTGCAAGTCTTGGAGGAGGAGGAGGAATTTGAGGCAGCAGGAATCTCACACCGCGCTGTGTTTGCCTGTCCAGCACATGGATTGATGGCAGCCCAGGGGGCCCAAGCCAAAATGAGTCAACAGTGTCAGAAACAAGTCTTACAAATGACAATCGGAAGTTTGTGAAACACAATTTTTGAAAGTTGCTCTAAATGGCTGCTGGATAATGATCCAAACCTATTTTAAATCAAGTTAGCACAACTTTTTCAATCTCTTTCCAAAAAAGTATCTTTGCACTGCAGCTGTGTCCTGAATCACGGAAGGGGACATGGAGGATGTGCTGACGACATTGGGCAGCTCAGAAGAGCTCCAGCCTACAATTCCTCCAACACAGGGACTGGAACAGCAACATTTGAATTTTAAGGCCTAAAAACTGCTCTGACACAGATTTTTATACACCCAGACTATGCCATAAAGTGACGGAGGTAGGCCTTGGGTTCTCCTTGTTGTACTGACCCCATGCCTTCACCTCGGCTGTGGCATTCCCAGCCAGGAGGTTAAAGCATCGTAAAAAGTGCAATTTATCAATGACTTCCTTTCCCTACGGAAGAGAATCCGCGTGCCCTCTCCCACGAAGCTGACCCCAGAGATGCCCTTTCTCCACGGCAGCTTCATCCAGAGATGATCAGGGTTAAATGCTGAGAAAACCCCCGAGTTCACCAGCATGTGAAACTCAGCTAAAAATTGTCACAGCGTATTCCAACGACATTCATAAAATGCAGCACTTGTGATAAAGAAACCTGTGAGTGCTGGTCACCTCTCCCAGCTGCTGCTCCTTCCATCTACAGCTGACATCCAGCACCCAGTGTCACCCTCTCCTGACAAGCAGCAGATTTGGGAGTGGTTGTGAATAGTATGATTAAAGGAATTCACAGCAGTTTCTTAGAAACCGCAGTAATTGCTTTTTTTTTCCTTGAAATAATTGCAAATAAAAGGATTCTGCAGTAATTGCACTAACAAAAACATGAAGTCTAAAATTAATGTAGCTGTCAGACCGGTAATATCATGCTTGTGGAAAAAATCAATTGATGTCTAAGCATCTGATTCAGTTATTATGCTAGTAAAATCTGAAATGTTCAGACAAAAAAATGGCAAGAGACTATAGGTTGAGATAGCTTCCATTTTCTGTTAGTTTAGAAACAGCCGAAAACTTAATTTTTCTAACTGCTAATTGTATACACTGTGAGTTTCATGCAGATTAATAAAACTTATTTGAAATCTAAATGTATTCTTAATAAAAAAGTGTTCAGAAATGACGTTTCTAAGTTGTAGAGAAAGCAATTAGCATCAGAGCAACCTGCTCAAACCTAGAGGAAGGACTACAGAATTTAATTTACATTTTTGCACAAAACTGCCTTTTCTTCTGCAAATTTTAGCTACAAGTAGTGAAGGTCCTAATTTGCTTTCCTGGGAAAAAAAAAAAAAAAGCCCACAACAGAAGTTCTTGATCCTGCACCTGCACTCCTTGGAATGTGGGTGAACAAGCATCGGCGGCCTCACACGGCGGACTCGCCCTCGGGCTCCGCCGCCGCGGCTCCTTTGCGCGTCAGCTTCAACACTGTCGGCTTCTCCGCGCCCGCGCCACTGCCCTCAGCTGTCTCGGGAGGACCCAGTCCCTTCTGCTCTTCCTTTGGCTCTTCGTTGACTTCGGGGTAAATCACCAAGAAAGTCGCTGTCAAAAAACCCAGGAAGGATCCCACCGAAGCCACCATGGGGATGACTCTGACTGTGCCGACCAGGTCCACCACGCCGCCGAGCGCAGAGGCCACCAGGATCTGGGAGATGTAAACCTGACACGACAGGATGGCGCAGTCGATGCCGAACCCTCGCTTCGAGTTCCCAGGGCTGTGGTGAATGTACTGCAAAACAACAAGAAACGTGGCAGGAGGTAAAACGATGGATGAAAGCAATACTTCAACAGCAGAACTTTCCTTGAATTTCTCAGCAGCCCCATGGTCAACTTCACATCATCTTTGTGCAGCACCATGACACAACAGCCTCCTTATCTGCTCATCCTCAGGACCCTGCAGCACGAGGCAGGTATTGAACTGGATCATTTCTAGCCAAAATCAGCATCAAGATTAGGTTTTGTAAAAACAATTTTACATGAAACATTCGGTGTTACATGAAACATTAGTTTTATGATCATAAAAAGGAATCCCCCTTCCAATTGCAATGTAGGGACTTCTAATAAATGTTCCTCCTGTAATTTGTAATCCAAATGGAACAGTGGAATGACACTTTCAGGAAATAAAACTGTCCTTGTTTCCAGCAGAATTGTTTTGCTTTATGCATCCCCAAAATTACAGCCGCATTTCTAGACTCACTTCAAAATCCAAGACTGTGAAAAACTTGAGTAACACTACCACACCACATCCAAGACAGGAGTAACAACTAGACATATAGTAAATACTCCAATAACAATTTAATTTCTCTTCATATGCCATACGTACCCATTGTTTTATAACTCAGCATAGGAAAAAGCAATCATGACCCCCTCTGAGCCAACTCAATGCCGAGACTATCTGATTCCAGCACCAGCTCCTGCTATTTACTATCCATTCAAGCTTTGGCACACATCTCAACAAAGCAGGTATCTTCAATAATGGGATTTAACAAATCCCTTTTGCCACCATGATCTTAAAGAGAAACATGAATGTTCTGCCTTGATTCACATATATACTCCAGATATTCCACATACCTGTTTTATCTCATGGTATTGTCCCAAAAGCGCGTAGGGGCAGTAGGAGATGCTCATGGAGACTATTCCCATCGTGCTGATCATTATCATGGTGACATACACGTTGGGGAACATGGCCATCACTGCAGTGCCAAGGGAAAAACCCAGCGTGCCCAGGATGTAGATCACTTTTATGCTAAGGTCATAGTTGTCCAAGTATTTCTGCAACAAGGCTGCAGGGATAAAGAACAAAACAGGAATCATAGAATGGTTTGGGTTGGAAACAGCCTTAAAGACCATCCAGTTCCAACCACCCCTGCCATGGACAGGTAGACTCTCCAATATCCCAAGCTGCTCCAAGTCCCATCCAACCTGGCCCTGAACATTTCCAGAGATGGGGCATCCACAGCTTCTCTGGGCAACTTGTTCTACTGCCTCACCACTATCACAGGGAATAATTTTTTCCTAAAATCTAATCTAATCCTACTTTTTTCAGTTTGAAGCCCTTTTCCCTTAAATATTGGTTTACTTAATAAAGTTTTAGGGGATTGATGTGGCCGTGGCAGCTCTATACCCTGTTTAGAAGGTGGATGCTCATACTTGGGCTGTCTGAACAGCACAGCACAACCCAGCCCTCACTGGGAACAGGATGTGTTCCTGCTTCAGAAAGAGCCTGTCCCTGCACTACTGAGCTGTGCAGACATGCCTGCTATGTGCTGCAAAAGGCAGAAATTAAGTTTGGAAAAATCTTTCAGTTTCAGAGTCTATTGCAAGCCCAAATTATCTGCAGAATGACTTTCAGAAATACATATTTATAATTTTCATTTAAAAACAGCCTTTGCAAAAACCCTCTTGCATATGTTTAAGTCTTCTACCAAGCATGATTTTAGTTTCCTGAAGGCTTGTTAAATGCCACTCAATATCCTTTGATTTCATTTTGTGCTTTATGCCACTTAACCATCTGTTCATATTTCCACCTCGACATTTGGAGGAACTTTTTAATATTGATCTTAAAGAAGCCCTTCCCCTTATGACCACAAGAAATGCTTTTCCAAACTATCCTTTACCTCAAAAAGGAGGTGGATGCCAACAAAAGCAACACTGTTTCAGGAGGGCCAGGATTTAGATGACCCTTGTGGGTTACTTCCAACTCTGAATATTCCATGATTCTACTTTTACCTTAGAAATACGTGCATGGGGCGAATTCCACCGTGTGACTGCACAGTGTTTTACCTGAACAAACAGCAGCAGTAGCAGCATAAATCACCAGCCCCCAGCATCCCATCTGAACTCCAGCATTGTAGGCATGCAGCTCAGTCGAGTTCGAAGGGGCCTGCAACAGGCACAAACAGCAACACCACTTTGATGCACTGAGCACATCTCAGAAACTAAGGACTCTGAGCAGGCCTGCCCATGGGAAGTGCTCTCCTACCTTTGGGTCGCCCTGGAAGATGACCTGCCCCATGAAATCCGTATAGAACACAGCTTCAGCAATGATGGAAAACCACGTTAGGAGGTGGCAGACGCACAGCCTCAGCAGCTCCTTGGGCATCTTCAGCATTGACAACCACAAGAGTCTGACGGTGGTTTCTGTCTCGCCCTCTTCGCTCTCCGTGTCCCCGCTGGAGTTGGTGGTGCCGCTCTGGTTGCGGTGGCGGCAGCGCTGCCGCTGCCGCTTCTGCATGTCGTAGATGTCGTTCATGCTGCGCGAGGACTTGATCAGCACGATGGCGTTGGCCCGGCGGAAGCGGTACCGGTGGGAGCCAATCTTGCCGTAGTAGGAGAAGGTGTAGGACGGCTGCCGGTAGAACATGTGTCTCCGCCGCCGCATGGAGTTGGAAGTGCTGGATTGCTTCATGCCTATCCTGGCGTGTCCATTGAGGAACTCTTTTGGTAGGGAGCCATTAATGTTTGGGACTTTATCTTCATTTAAACGATTATCAAGCAACATTTCCTCCTCCTTCTCATTCTCCCTGAGGAAAGCAGACAGGTGGTTGAGTTTGGACTTCATGATCTCCTGGCTCGTGTTGTGGGGAGTGTTTGGATATGAAGCATCCTGAAAAATGGAGGGTTCGATATCATGCAGGAAAAGCAGCTCCGATTCAATTTCCAGTGTGGCATCGGGCATGTGCAGAACTGAGTCACTCTTGCTTCTCACAATGTTCACCTCAAGGAACTCCATATTGAGGTCATGCTCCGACTGAACCTCATCATGGAACATGGAAGCTCCATACGGCTCTTCCTCACTAATTACATTCAGCCGATTCAAAGGAGGGAGACTGCCACTGAATTTGGCACTGGAAAGTGTGTCTCCTTCATCATCGATCCTGTCCTGCTGAGGGTTATATTGCTCTTCTTCAATGCTAAAAAGGTGGAGAGCAACGGAGACAGAGAAAATAATGGCTGCAAAGAAAAAGAGGACTTGCTCTTGAGATTTAAAAATGCTACCCAAGAAGGTCTGTGTCCAGTCCAGCCCTCCTAACATATAACCAATTGCTCCTCCAAGACCTGTGGAAGAGAAAAAGTGAGAAGTGAGCTCAGGAAAAATCGATTCAGCCACAACCTGGTCTTCAGGAAGACTGAACAGCTGCCAAAAACATCTCAGTTAACTCCCTACCAGCTGAAAATGCATGGATGTTCAGGGCCATGTCTTGTTCTTCACTGTCCACCACATCCAACAAGTAGGCCCGAATTGGCCCTTCGGTTGCATCGGCGCAGAAGTCCAACACCACAACCCCAAGCACCGTGAGAACTATTCCAATGGGCTGCTTGTCGGGGACATCACCAATAGCCAGACCTGGGGAGAAATGGGAAAGGTATCTGAGCATCTCATTTAAAAAGGGCAAACTTCTAAGAACAAGTTTAACACCTTCAGAGAGAAGTGGCCAACATGCTCACTGCAAACGTTCCTTTATGGCACAAAATGGTAATTTCAGCTCTTTGGCACAGCATCGTGGAAGGTCTGGGACACGGTTTTTATGTTCTTAAGATTGACATTTATCAAAATGTTATTTTATAAAGCAACTCTTAATCCTCTGGGAGCACTGGGTATTATTTCGTATTCCTCCCATGTATTTTCCTTCAGATGCTGAAGGCTGTTTTGATAAAAGACAGCCATGGTGGGAGAGGGAAGCATCCAAAATGACATGTTTCATCTGTCAGATACATCCACAGGTAACTGCACTGCTGGCAGCATTCCTGACATGATGCTTAGTGTGCAGTAGTAGAAGTACACCAGGATAAAGTGAAATTTAACCCCTTCATCTCTCTCTTTGCCTTTCTTAAACAATCTTATTTTCTAGATTGTTTTTTATAAGCAAAACCTTTAAGGATGAAGCAACACGGATGTATCTTGCATCGCAAAAAGCATCAGTCAGCTTCTGTTGACAGCATGAGATGAAACGCTTTTTGTCTAGAGAGTAGAAAGGCAGCATTAAGGCAGAGCTGGATAATTTGTCATGTGATGAACCACTGACAAAAGCATGAATTACTCGAATCACAGAGATTTAGAAGTTACACATGCAAGGTTGATAAAACCATTAGTGTAACTGATTAAAATGTCTGTGGAAGGAGATGAACTGGCTAAGCCACCAAAAGTCATCTAAATCTCAAGTGCTGATTCCTGCATGTTGAATCCTCATTTACACTAAGCCCTTTGAAGGCTAAAGCAGTTTTTAAATGTTCCACACTCAGCTGAACCATACAGCAGAAAACACAAATAGAGCTTTAAATCTGCTGCAAACCTTAACAGGGCAAGAGAGAACAGGAGCTGGGTAAGGTGTTCTCCTGGGACATGGCTGTATCATGATTGGGATTAGCCAATCTCTGTGCTCCTGGTTCCCCTCCCTATGACTCCTACTGCTAGAGGCCACGTTATGAAAGAGGGTCTGATACAGTTTTTGAAGCATCTCCTGCTGCCCCAAATTGCAATTAAGATGGCAAGTAACTGGAGACTGAGGATAGGAAGGTGAAGAAGAAAAATTGGCAGTATTTTGTGCTGACTTATTAGAAGGCTTCAAAATAAGCCTATAAACTGAGCCAGAGGTTTGCTTGCCAGTATCAATGGCTCCTGACCCAAACTACTGTATGGAACTGAGAGCTTCTTACACTTCAAATCTTGTAAGAGGGTTGCAATTTAACATCTTGCAAACATCTGGAAGAGGAGGAGTAAGTCTTGGAGACACAACAACTAAATACAATTGATGACAACTAAATATAATTGATATCAAACCACACAGTCACCCCAGGACAATGCCATATGATAACAATTGAAATAAATAATATTTATTGTTTGGATAAATTAACTAACTAAATGTCATCTATCAGAATAGTTTGTCCACTGCAGTTTGCACAGAACTGAAGCCTGGCTTTCCAGTCTGGCTTTAATAGGCTGAGCCAAAGTAACTTTCCACTCATTTCCCTCAATTGGTAGACCTGTTCCACAATTCAGCTGCATCTAGCCCCAAAGGGAGAGCCAAGAGGATGTTATTAGGTGCTAAGTTCCTTTTGTTTGCATCAGTCTAATCATTTTGTAAACATTTTCCTAAACGTACTTGCTGTCACCTCTCCTACAATAAATTTACAAAGAGATTGTAGATTAAATTCGTAGTAAACTATGTTCAAGGGAAACTATTTTTACCAGCTTTGATGGGGGCTAAGGAAAAATTATTTTCCCACATAGTTTTTGATAAACAAATATTAACTGTGTTCTGGACTTTTTCAATACTGGGTCTAAGAAAAGCACAAGAAAAAGTGAAAAGATAATTTCTGAAATAATGCTGGAAACAGGATGTGTTGCCAGATATGTATTAAAGGGAAAATGGATCACAACAGGAAACATTTCCCTGTGAACAGGTTGCTACAATTTTCCCATGTCAAGGATCGACCAAATTCGTCTCAGGGACTGCAAACATTAAGTTGGCAACCATTGTATTAATAACATTGTTATTAATACCAGTTACAGCTACCATTGCACAATGCTCAGCACAGTGCTGTGTCTCCTGAGTTCAAATTATAACAAGCAAGATGGACAGAGCTCAAGTGCAGGGTTGTGGAGATTTCTAAGGATTTTAACATTAAATATGAGGTAAAGTAAATGCAGAACATTATCTTTACATTCTACATTAAAATCTCAAAGCAGGTACATTAGCAGGGGATGCACGTAGGGGATGTCCTTGTTATTTACCTATCACAGAGCCATTAAGGAAAAGTGCAACTCCAAAGAGGACACCAATGCAGAGAGCAAGGATAAAGGGCCGCCGGCGGCCCCAGCTCAGCGTGCAGCGGTCACTGGCCGAACCTATGAGTGGAGTGAAGATCAAGCCCAGGATGGGGCTGAGGAACCAAGTGAGGCTGTAGTATTGTTCAGGAAGACCTAAAACGAAGACAAAAAAATGACGGAAAGGTTACGTGGTACACACCAAACATTTCACTCTATACATGAAGTTTTATTACAGAATAGAAAATGGTAAATTGAGGGTAATTTACCTACAGTGAATTCTCTCCCAAATTAAAAACTCATTTAAGATTCTTTAGCAATGGTTAAAAAAACAGCTAAGGAAAGCACAAACTGTTTACCTTTCAAATACCTGGGCAGTAAGAAGGGAACAACCGGAGTATTTCTGCTACTGAATCCTCTATTGATACGTGGAACACAAAACCAAATATTTTGGGGTGCTTGGAAGCTGCCTGGCTGTCATACACACAGATCCCCTGCTCAACAAAGCTTTTAAGATTCAAAATGGAACATCATAGCGGTTCTGTTTTCATCTAAGACCACCCCCACAAAAGAGTTATTAAAGATTTAATGGACTGAAATTGAAGGACAAGAATTTGAATGTCTTATGAAATGTCCCATTTCTAAGCACAAAAATGAATGACAGACAATAAAAACAACAATTAGCAATTATTCATCAACTCAGATAAATCTAAGGTTTGCTCATCCCCACTGTATTTGCTTTCTTTAAGAACAGAGATGACTATTCATAGGATCAGATGGGAAAAAGTTAAAATTTACTAGACAGCGCTTATTAAAAAAACAACAACTTGCTAGAAATAATTTCTGGAGAAGAAAGAGCTCCCAAACCCTGTTCCCCACAGCATGAAGCAGTGGCCTGCAGATGGCAGACTGGCCACAGCAGCAGCCACGCGGGCTCCGCTGGGACCTGCCTCCCACTCGTTTATCAGCACAGGGCAGGTAACACTCCGACATGGTTCTTAGAACAACGTTAAAAACAAAACAATCTCTTTCTTGCACTCCAGCTGATGCCAAGACAGAAAAACTCAGTGTCTTTATCCCAGGAAGGAAAACCATTTATTATCCAAACCCATATACGGTGAGTGTGAGCAGCATTTGACCTTTGCTGGCGAGATCAACCTGTACCTTGTGCTCCCTGTTCAGCACACTGAGGCATCCATTACCAGGCAGGATTATACCAATCCCTGCCCAAAATAGCCTCTGATGCAAATTTGGAACTCTAATCTGCTGCTGTTTAAAGCAGCACCAAATCTTGACTGGCAAGACTGACGTTTTCCACGAGACAGATCAGATTTTCCCAAGAGTGTTGCACACTCCATGGTGATCCAGAGTTTATATTATGGAAAATAAGCTAATTTTTGGCATGAATAACCAATTCCATCATCAGAATTCAAAATCCAGGTCTGAGACCAAGGTCTGTGTCATTTAACTCAACTTTGGCTAATGAACAAGCTAACAGTGACAGCTGCCCTGATGAGTCCAGAGTTATTGGAAGAAACCTGCCCCTGCTGAAACTTCCCAGTCTGTGTTTGCCGTGAACCTTGTGCCACAGGGAATAGCATCATGGTTCAGGCACCTTTCCTTGTTACAAGCAGCTGCAGGCCCGTACTGAGGCCAATACTCCACATCAGTATTTACCAGGGAAGTGTTGACCCCTTTAGCACAGGATTTAGACCTTTAGGAAAGGCCTGTGTTTGTATAGGTGGCACTGTGTTCACATCATGAATCAAATCACTGTCTCCTGCTTAGCTCTTCCCGCTCTTTGGTGATGTGTAGGCTCACATGGAAGTTTTAGCTGAGATATAACTCCGTGTATTTGCATATTAGACCTAAAGCTCTTGTTCAAGAAGCCATGGTGTCTCCAGATCGCAGCATTTGCACCATCCAGCTTCTCATCCATGAACACTATCCTCATCCAAGATGCAAGTTAGGAAGCCAGCAATTCAAGCAGAAGTGCAAGGAAAACTTCCATCTCCCTGTGGTTTTCATACTCCCTTTAACTTCCCAAGCACACAAGCAGGTTCAGGTACCTCATGTTTAACTGGCACCTCACATGCTCCAGGATGTTGACACTTATGGTGTATGAGCTGACTTAAAAATTAATTAATGATGGGGAAGAGGGAATACTTGGTTCAAGGCAGGTAAACTGAAGCCTGGGCATGATTCATTTAGGGTGAATGATTTTCCTGCAGGACACAGAAGAAATGGCAATGTGTAAATACTCATCCCATTTCGCCTGCACAAAGCCATCCTGGGAGCACTGGTTGAGCACCCAAGGTTGCTACTGGGTGAGGCCAAGTCCCTGCAGAGTCTGTTTCAAACACAGTGAGAGGCTGCAGCTCAACCGATGTCATGGATCTTCATTGCAGTGATCACCAACATCTGGAATAACTTGATGGTGTTTCACTGCACGAGGGCTGTGTGTTGAAAGCAGACATTTGTTTTCTGAATTATGTTGTGACTTGTGAATTATGAGCTGGGACATCTCAATGGAGGTCATCCATCAGTAAACACTTGTGAGACGCTGGGAAGGTTTTGCAGTAAATCATACAGAGACTTTAAATAAACACAGGGGTGAGGCTGGCAAGAGCTCTGTCATCAGCCTAACAAGCCTCACATCACCTTATGTGAATAAACAATCAGACATATTTAAGTAAAATGTACAGAAAGAGATTCTCTTTTAATAACCCAACATCCATTGAGATAAACAATTTGCTTTAATGGAGACTGTGAGCAGAGACAACACGGAAACAATGGTAGATCAGGGACACCAGGGACTGGCACAACTCACTGTCCCTCTGTCCTTGAGGCCACCACTTTGTCTCCAGTCAATGACACTTCTCTGTGGTGAATACAGGTCTTAACAACAACAACAACAAGCTCTGGAAACACACAAACCATTTGAAATGATGATGTGAAGTGACTTCTGCAGAGAACTAAAAACTGTTTACAAATTATTTCTCCTTCAACTGTAAAACCTGCACATTTCTAAACTGGACAGATAGGTATTTTTTCTGCATTATAACCACAGCTAACTGTCATAAAAATGTCCTAAAATTATTAAAAAACATTCAGTACTTGACTTCAAGTACTTTCAAGATCAACTTTGCATGTAATAACTCAAAATCAGATTAAGGTCTGGTTTGATTTTACAGGTCAGTAAAAGGAAGGAAAAAAGGTTTTTTACCCAACCCCTGATCCATGACTAAAATTAATGAGTTTTATCTTTCTACGCATGAGTCAGGGGAGAGAGGCTAAAATGCTTTCTTGGGAAGAATTTATTTTTACTTATTGCAAAGGGTGATCTTCCTAACATCTAAGTATTATAAATAAAAGCCTAAATCTAAATATTTACAGTGAAAATGGCTTACTTTGCAGAAGACATGAATCTCAATGACTTCAGAACAGAGCCATGGATGTAGCTTTTATGGAAGGGTAAAAAGGACACTTGAAACCCCAAGAACATTATGTTTCAAGAGTCTTCTTTAGAAAAACCACTTTGATATTATTTTATTGAACTACTCGTTAGCAGCCAAAATATCTATCTTCAGAAAAAGAGGCGATGATAAAAAGCTATACAAGAATTAATATCCCCATGCCAAGAGAAATGGAAGAATTTCTAAAAAGCTTTGAGTGCTCCCCCAAGTAAACAGGAAAGGGATAACTTTCAAGTGAAACATGAGCCATTCCCACAGACTGGGTAATGGCAGGAATCACTGACATGAGCACAACCTGCTTTCTCTCTTCCAGGAGAAGCCGTGCCACGGGACTGCTTCCACAAGCTAAGTGGCAGGGCCCCGATAAATTGCATTCCAAGAGTAGGCCAGCAGTTTATAAAATCATCATGTGTGTTTTACATACAGTTATGCAGAATTCCAAACGGTTACCATTTATTAAGTGATGTGTATGGCTTTACTGTAAGTATGTAAACTGTGAGATTGTCACATCAGAATTTAGTTGGTTACCCAAGTGGAAAACAACTGAGTGGGGTTAGAGAAGACTTTGGGTGGGAAGCGGATGCACATGAAAACTAAAAGTAGTACAGGAAAAAAAATAAATCTGCTGTTGGGAGAATTCCCTCCTAAACTGGACAGACTCCTCACCTGAGCAATGCATGGGCAGACAGAGTAATCACTGTAGCAATGGGCAGGAAAGTGAATTATCCAGAGTTTCATTTTGTGTTTGCTTTCTAGATTTGAAAGTTGAGATGTGTAATTGATAAGCTCAGTCTGCCCAGTGAATCAGAACTCTGAAGAGCTCTAGTATCCAGAAGAGTCTTCTCTGTACAGCTTTAGGTGTCACCTCTGATGTCTGTGGCTCAGCATTGTTGCTGGGAAATCAGATTTCTGTAAAGATCACAGCCATGTTCTACCAGGAGTTTTCCAGGAAAGAGCTTTCTGAGGCACTGAGCATGACCTCCACTGTCCCATGAAGTGAGATTTCAAAAGGTACCTCACAGATGCTCTTCCTAAAATTCACCCTTCATGCTGGCAGAGTCTGCAGGATCTTCATCATTTCAACAGTAGCTTGCTTTAGTGCTAGACATTTTCATATTAATGAGAATATTCCAGACAGACAAGGAGAACTCCAACCCCCAAATACTATTCCTCCCTTAAAAGAGACTGTTCTGGTTTTAGTATCTTGAATGTCTGCATACATGATATGCATATTTAGGTTGGCGTGCGTGATTTGGCAGGAGAAGCAAAAAAAATAAGACTGAAAATTGAAATACTTGAAGAAATTGTGTGTGTATATGTGTGTGTGTGTCTGTGTTTAAACAACAGAAACCTCCCTTAGTCTGCCAGAGGTTTTCTGCCTCACAAGGATGAGCTCCAAAAATGAAACTTTATGAAAATTCTGTCTGCAAGGGCGTTAGAAAGCTGAGGAAGGTAATTGCATATCCTAATGGTTCCTTTCTCTATATACGTATGCTGCTAAATCTACAGAATGTCAGCATTTTATGCACTATTTTAAAATGAGAAGACAGTTCAGAAGGCAGCTGAGGCAGGAAAGACGACAATAAGCAGAATGCAGAGACAGAGGGAATGTTTTGACACCATGAAGTTCCTTCTGACGCCCCCGTTCAGTGGCAAGGACTCAGCTGGGGGGTGTATTTTAAATAAATTTGGCTACGGTTACGTGCTGGGCCAGCAGCCCTGCAGCATCCAGTCTCTGATGTGCACAACAGATGCACGGACGCTGGCTTGGACTGGATTTCAAGGCAGCACAGCCATGAGATTGTCATCCATGTGACAGCCTGTCCACAACCTCTTAAAGCCAGAAGTGAAATGTCTGAACTGCTGAGGGCTGCTGCATCCCCCTAGAACAGACCACGGCTGGGCTGGGACTGATTCTGTATGGCCAAGAGTGGTTCCGTGCAGCACAGGCCTTTACCAAAGGCTGCTGAGACTCACATGCAGGCTCAAAGGCCAAAGCAGCTGCATCCCATTACCAATTTAATGCTGCTCTTTTATTTTGTCTGTAATTTTCCACCTCCACACTTGCCTTGCCAGGTAGCAGCTCTTACAGCAAACCACCATCCGCCAACTTGGAAAAGCAGCCTGGTGGCCTCACGGGGGAGGAATAATAACTGGAGGATTATTATTTAGCCTTTTACTGACAGCTAATCTGAGGAAACACCGAGGAGGGAAAAACATATTGGATAAACAAGGTTAGTATTTGTGGCGTGAACTGAATGTGGAGCAGGTCACAAGGCAGACTCAGAAGTCTCATACAAATCAGTGAGAAAAAGAGCAAAACACAACAACAGCTTCTGTTAGGAGCGACGACTGCCACTGAGACCCTCGTAATATGGCATTTCCCAGCCAGCTACAAACAAACAGGACACTGGCTTCTAGTAAATAAGGGTTTGTTTTTTCCCAGACAAAAAAAGTGCCCAACAATAGTGGGACCAGCACTGCTCACGGTTCACAGGAAATGCTCACTGTGTCACCATCAGTCTAAGGGCTGCGTGAGGTCACGAGTTACATGGAAGAAAGATTAAGTCACATGCAGCAGTTTCTATTCAAAATCTCTTTTTGATAAGTTCTATTGGGGGAAAAATAGTTCTTTATAAGCTTAACAATAAGATCTGATATGGGAATAGGATGCTAAGGTCCTATTTTCATTTGTTAGAAATCATCACCTAGAGACTTGTTTATACACTTTAAATAAACACCATACAAATTTCTGAACGAACACAAGAAGCTGTCATGCCCTGCAAATGATTTCTATTTCACAATTTCATCCTTGTATAAAATACTGCATGCTGCTAAAAATATTTCACATTGATCTGTTTAAAACTGCATTGCTTATACAATCTGCTTTGTTTAGACTATTTTTAAGGAGTGTACAAAGCAGAACCAATGCTTGTCAAAAAGCTGTGAAAAAGTTTGAACTGTGGTATCTGTTTTTCATCTTATACATAAAAATTATAGGAACCACTGCAAACTCATGGAGTTTAGCTTTGGAGGAGCTATATGAGGAGTAGGGGTTTCAGAATAATTTCGTAAATTCAGCCAAATATGCATTCCCTTATATTTAAAATAAAAATAGAGACTTGCCACACATTTGTGTCTCCCAGAGAAACTGCAAACAAACTGCAATGTCTGTTTTGACACCATGAAACTTTGACAATATTCTTTGCTTCTAACTATCTTCCCTCAGATTTTAGGACTTTTAATGGCTTAGAGTGGGACCCTGAGTTGCCAGAGAAACCGTAACTGAGCCAACATATGTTGAACCAATGCACTGGAATAGGCCTGACTGGTGGTCTGAGCACTACTGAGGTACAGTCAGCACTTGTACATAGAGTTTGTCGCACCCATGAGAAACCACATGATAACTTCTGGATTGAAACAGGAACTGTGACCAACAGGGAAAGGCTAAAAAAATGCACAGTAATTTCTCCTGGTGCCCAATACCATGATCTGAGCAGTGAGAGTACAAGCTTTTAGGAAGGAAATAATTTTAAGTACGTCTTGAAATCAGAGTCTGGTAGCACATGAGATGAGACAGCCTCTAATTTGCACTCCTAATGTGACAGTATCTTACAGCTGCTGGGGTGAGAAGAAATGAAGCTTATATAGGGCTTGATTTTTAGGGGAAAATTTTACTTTTCATTCAAGGACTCCCGCCCAGCCTGTATAAGGCACTTGCCCAAGCCAAGCACTTGCTCAGAAGCTGCTCGGAAGAAGCAGCAAACAGCACAACACCACTGGTGAAAAACTGACCAATACTTGTGATCACAGGGCTCTGCTCAGTTGCAAGAGAGCAGGTGGAAGAGCTCAGCACAAAACTGTGAGGTTTTTCATTGCTGCTTAGCTTCCGACATTAAAATGATAGCCCGGCAAGCTGTCAGGCATCTTGATCAGTGTCTCAGGGACAGCCTACTGCATAAACAGCCTCTCAAAACTGCAGCTTCAATCTTCCCACTGGTAAAATTCACATCCTGAAATTCCTCTTGTGCCTGTCGAATCAGAGCTCTTGTGCTTAGCCTGCAACATTCACGAACTGTCAGCACATATCCACATCTCACAGGCAGGAGGACGTGCGCTCCGCAAGCCCAACGCTGCGGGAACACAAACATCACCCTCTTGCAAAAAGTCTTTTCCTCATCCCCCTCCTGATTAGCTCTTGTCAGCAGGGATGGCTGCACAAGGGCTGGGATGCTGAGCTCTCGTCTCACTCAGCTCCCTGTTACTGCACAGGGCTGCCTCCTCCGTGCAAACAAGGAATTTTTTGTGGGACACAAGACTGGAGGGATAAAGCACAGGTTCTCCATTGGATGGGGTTATGGGCACTGAGGGGAGTGATAATCAAGAGAACAAATAATTAATTGGAATATTGCAGAGACATAAGAAGCACGGCACTACAAAAACCTGACATCTAAGAGCAAAAAGCAGAAAATTCTTTCCAAAACTGCCAGCAGAAGTCAGCTGCAGCCACCCTGGAATGGCAGGAAAAACCCAGAGGACCAAAGAGACACTTTGTAGGGGAGAGGGCTGGGGCACTCTGTCTTCTAGGACAGGATCCGGCTTCCTGCATTGCTGTGATATTCAAACCTTCCACAGCACATTCAGGCCTTTAAAATGCACACACATTTCTGCTTTAGTCACTCCCTATCATTAAGTACAAGATCTAGACAAAATCTGCATCTACACTAGAGACTAGACAAAATCTGCGTCTACATGCAGATCAAAATCTGGATCTACAAAAGGGAACAAATACTTAATAGGAAAATTAAAACGATGACATTAGGTTAGAGATGTAGGAAAACTGCCTGACATTTCCTCAAAACTTGTATTTCAAATTTTAGATTTCCTTAGGAGCTGGATGCGAACAAGTCAACACTGTTACAGCAGAATTAACTTCCAAAAATTTGGAAGCTATTTCACGCCATGTCTGCACTTTAGACTACAGCCATCCATTTTGAAAGACCAGCTAAACTGGTAATAAAACAAAGCCGTTGCTCTTCAACAGCTTCAGTACAGAAATATTAGTGTGGTGTTTCACATACAGAGTTCTGGAGGTGTTTTTAAGCTGCAGAAGAGTAATATCCCCTTCTGGCAAGGCAATTCTGCCTTTTGAAACTCCCTATGCAATAGCCTGACAGCAGCAACCACGGTGGGTTAAATAACACTTCTGGAAAATGGAATTAAGGAAATAAGTGACAGGCCTCTTAAAGGATTTCATCATACAGCTCTCCCATTTTCTGTCTCTGCTCAATTATTGCCTCTCAACCTCCTACAACTGTCCTCCCCTTCTCATATTTGGCAACTGTGGGAGTCATCAGTGTTTCATTAAGCTCTGCTGCTGCACGGCTGTTCTGCCAAATTGTAGCAAGGTTTATGTGGCTTTCCTGACAATTTCTGGTTTATAACCCAGTTTTATGGTGCTGTGTCAGGAAAGAGAAGCGTATGTTAAGAGAAGTGAGCCAAAGGTATGTGTGGAAGGGGAAGAAGGGAAGCAAAATCCTGGGAACAGCTGAGGTTTGAGGCATCAGAGAGAGAACACATGGGCTGATCTGCAGGCAGGAAAATGTGATTTTCCTCTTAGCATGATCACAAATGCTGTCAAGCATAGCTTTCAAAGCTTCCATTATTTATTTTAATGTTTCTAACCCTCCTACTAGCCTACTTCCACAGAGGTAACCTATGATAATTCAGGTAGAAGACAGTTTCTAGCTTACTGCTTTTATAACAATCCAGTTTCCTACTTCCTTATCCAATATTGACACATATGTCTATTACTTGATTTATTTGCTACTCCTGCTGCAGATCAAAAGCAATGCATATGACCTGCCTGCCCTGCTCAAGGGAAGGCCACAAAATCAACTGCTGCTGTGTGTGTGTATATATACATATATATCTATATCTATATATATTTTTTTTTTCTGTAGCTAATTAGCAATTCCTATAGGTTCCATTGAACTATATCCTTATTGAGCCCACAGTATTTATTTTTGCCAGGGTACAGTGTAAAGTGCGTGCTGTACTTAAGACAGAAGCCGAACCTTTTATGCTCAAACACTGAGAATGCCAAACAAGCTTTCCCCGTGCTGCAGCAGGAAAATGAGTGGCAGAGAGGGCACGGAAACACAACATTGCCAAAGGCTCTCATCTACTGCTGAAGCTGATACACTCAAGTTTTCTAGATTATCTGTGCCACCCTTTTTGGCTCTTGGGAAACCTGTTTTTAACTTTTCTTGCTCTCTCATTTATCAACCAATATTTAGAAATGTATCACATTGACACTAATAAGAAATTTGCATCACAGCATTTAACAAGCTGAAATGGAATATAGATTAAATCTGATGCAACTTCCAGTGTGCTGAACCAGCACTAATAAAAAACCGTCTTTTTAACCACCGCTGTAGAGCAGTTTTAAGGGTATAACAGAGGTGTTTACATCAAGTAAAAACCTGAAAACTTTCTTCAGTGTTCCAGAAAAACACAGATTGTGTTCTGTATCATAGAACCACCCAAGGCTGACTCCACAACGTCAGGGTATTTACTCCCAGTCTGTCTCCTGTTGCTGGCCAGTTAAGCAAGCTGCAGAACAAGGACTCAAAGGTCATACACACAACATCAGCATCCATTTCCCTTCGCTCCTAAATGTCTAAATGTATGCAGGCCCATGTATGAACGCAGCAATCAATAAGCTGTTTCACCACACTGATCCTTCCCTTGCCCTCATGGGATGTAATTAAAAGGCATCAGCCGTACGTGATGCCCCACTTGGGCTGGCACATTACGTAACGCTGCAGCACTTCCCGCTCCTCTGGCTGCAAGATTACACATCAATTACTGTGACATGTGTTGCCTGAAGAGATGCAGCATCCCAGTTTATCCAAAGCTCAATAGGGCTTTTCGTCACTGTTTCTAGAATATCGATGAATTTATAAACACAGGACTTTGGCTCGAATTCCTTGAAAATTCCCAAACCCAAGAGGTTCTTACACACACAAAAGAAAATCTTTCAGCAACCTGTTCTGTTAATC
Source organism: Donacobius atricapilla (assembly GCA_013397315.1). Classification (NCBI taxonomy): domain Eukaryota; kingdom Metazoa; phylum Chordata; class Aves; order Passeriformes; family Mimidae; genus Donacobius; species Donacobius atricapilla. The sequence continues at coordinate 405,137 of WBMY01000729.1, forward strand.
AACAGTGAAACTTTTGTTGCAGTGATTAACACATTAATACCCTGGAATATGACCATCTACTTACATGGCTGAGTCAAATCCCAACCAAAAACTTGTGTTAACCCCTAGTTTTAACTCCGAGTCAAACCTGAACTGTTAACTATGTGTATTTAACCCAGATTGAAGCAACCCTCCCCCCTCCTAAAAAAGTCTGGTTAACGAACAACTTTTCACCTTAAGAACAAGTTTTTAATGAAAATCGTACTGGCTTAAGGAAGACCTATTCAATATGGGGCTGCCCACCAGCACCATGAGGCAGCAGTAGGTGCAACTTGTGCCCTCCTTGCTCTGGTGCTGTTCGGCTCCACAGGGCAAGGAGTTTGTGCCCAAAGGAAGCTTTGAGTACCATTCCACACTGCTCTACCCAGACCTCAAGGGTAGGTGAAAGCCTGACTGACGTGGCAAAAAAGGGGATGATGACAAGCAGGGCTAGGAGATCCCAAACGTTCTGGGACTTGCTCATGGCCAAGACTTTTAAACCACCATTGTAGCAAACGCTGGGGTAGAAGGCATCACCAAGATACTAATTCCTATTCACGGTGGCAGAAGTTTCCCCCATGTGTCTGTTCCACTTTACCAACACCCAAACCCCAGGGAATCCTAAAGGATCTGGTTCACTGTGCCAAACAAATGACTGGCATATACACCGTCCAGTATGGCATCTGCTCAGTGTATCCAGGAACAGACCTTGAAAAAGGAAGGCAAGCAGACTTCAGGGTAGCCAAAAAAGTATTTTTTTGTTGAGCAGGCAGGCAGACAGAATCCGGTCAGCACAATATTTGCGCCCTTGAATTGCAAGCATCAAAGAAAACAGTTCATTTCCAGCCTCAAGAGTAAAATGCAAGGAGCTTGTCTCTGCACCTTGATAAAAATCATTCTTTCCTTCCCTTCAAGTTTTTAGACTTGACTACATGCTTGGAAGTCACATGAAAACAGTGACTTAAGGAGGTGTTTTTTGGCCTGTGTACCCTTGCAGACACCATCTGAGAACCTTTTTCTTCCTGGGGATTAGTGACCAGACAGTTGATCCTTAAATTTCAGCTGGGATCATTTTTTCATAGTCTTTTTAAGGGTCAGAAGGCGGTGCAGGCAGCTCCTTCTATAATTACCCTGGTTGACCCAAGAGAAAAAAAAGGTAATACCTAATAAATGTTACAGCTACCCAATATACACTTCATATTCCAAAAGCCATTTTCCCCTCAAACTGCCAGAAAAGAAAAAAGCTGAATTGATCCTACCTACACTCCATAGGCCATTGACATCATGCAGTCTCAAAGTGCTTTGCTGCCCTTTTCAATACTCAAAGCCTCCCAAAAAGGCACCATTCTCATGACAGGCTTACAAAAAGTGTATTGTTAATTGTTAACATGCTGAAAAATCAACCTTCTGGACTTTATAAAAGCTTTTGGACCACATGTTTGTTTATGACAAGAATAAACACTTTGTCTGGGATCATTTTGGTCACAACTGTTCTACTGGGAAGCTCTACCAGAAAGTCAGCAGAGAGTGGTAACACAGCATTTGCTTTGAAATTATTTGCTGTTTTAAAAGTGTTGCTGAATTATATGAATGAATATATAAAGAAATGTGCAGAGTCTTCTAACTCATTACCGTTTGCTTAAAAAAACAAACAAACCCAAACAGGGGAATTTTGCAAATAACCTATCCTAAGCCCCTAAAGAGAAACTGCATTCCTCTACACAGTTGCCTTTATTGAGGTTAATTCCTCATGTGGCTACATCAAGCGGAACAGAAATCCTATTAGTGCTTTCCCCATTTGCTGCAACGAATGAACAGCATGTTGGAGTTTGCAGGCACAGTTCTCCATGTACATTGCTCCAGGATAAACACTGCAGTTCACCAGAGAGGCTGTAACAATCTCTAGATAGAAGAATGAGGACTATCAGACAGAGAGTTTTAATCAACTGAGGATTTTCCCTGCCAAAGAATGTGGGTTTGCTCTGTTGCTATTCATGCCACCAACACCTGCCTTGTGGTAAAGCATTATGGAAAACCATCCTCTCACATGAAATATTGGGGCTGATTAAAGACAGTGCTGGTGGTTATGGAACCTGCCTCAAACTTTCAAACTTTCCTAACTTGCATGCTTTGGCTTGAACATTAACTTACATGAAACACGTTCTATACATGTACAGGGGAGATTTAAAAGTAGAGCTGCTTTCACATTGAAGTCTTCTAAATTCTAATGAATAAAACTCTCGATCTTCGTATTTTGAGCTTGCAGGGTCATACTAGAGGGTTGCTCTCATAGGAAATTTTAGTAACTAGAGCAGAGTCTCAGGCATCACTCCAAATAACTCACTCGCTGTGTCCCAGAGATGTGGCTCCCCCGCCCTCACTCAGCTGCTAAAAAGTTATACAACTGCATTTGTATGTGAAGGATAATGAGATCCGTGGAGTCCCTTTGCACCAAATAACAGGAATTGATAGTCTGGAATAAAATGTGATAATACAAGATGAATAAGACTTGCTGCAGATCCTTAAATGTGATCTTTACTCACATGTATTATGTTGCCCAATCTGTGAAGTTACATGTGGAAGAATAAATTTACCAGTAAAACCTGAAGTTAAACAACCAGAGCACACCAGCACAAAAGACAGCAAACATTTCCCTTCCAAATGTGCAAATTATAAGAGTTAGACAACACTGGGGAGGACGCAGAACAGAACTCTATTTCAACAACCAGACAAGTATTTTTATTATATTGTGAAAACCAGTTTTCTTTTACATCACTCTGCATGTAATTTTTTCTTGCCATTTAAACTTATAAAAGAATGGATCAAGTTATATATTATATATACATGTATATATTATTATGTGTGTCATATATATGTTATTTATACCTATATACAAGTTATATATAAGTTACAGGTGCAGCAACACAGCATTTTTCAGTCATCCAACAAAGAACCTGAATAATTTTTAGGATTCAAACCTAAATAATTTGCAAGATTTGGCAATCCTTTCATACCTGACAAAGTTGTACCAAACTCCTCTCCTGAAGGTTACAGCTTAAAAACATTTGAGAACTCATTTTAAACACATTTGCCACATCAACAGGGTAGGAATACACAGTGCAGAAAATAACCTTCCTCTCCAATTATCTCCATAACCTCTGGCACACGCTGACTGCTCTCCAGACTGATGGAGTCCCTGGCACAAAATTTATGACACGTGACTTTGACTACCTCAGAGAAGGGGGAGCACTTGGTAGACTACTGCTTAATTAAATTACAGAGAAAGAACCACCCTCAGCCTTTTAACTGATTACATAATCTTATTTTCTCATGCCAACCTCAAACATCCTGAAGGCTCCCCCATGCACTTCTTGAGTTTCTCCACTGTTACACAGCAAGACCGTACTGGGGGGGACCCAGCAAGTCACTGAGGAAGGGATGTCAACACTATTGCTCACCACAAGTCTAGCCATGACCTCCGAGATACGAGCCAGTTTGGGCTTAAAAAATGTGTTTCTGGCATGGTTCTGTTGGTTGTAATGGAAAGCTATTAAGTTCTGTTTTAATTTCATACAGACAATGAAGTTTCCTTCTGCTGTTATTTAAGGTCAGTATTAAGTCAGCATTATTTGCTTTGTGTTGACGGGTAGGTTTGGATTGGATATTAGGAAGAAATTCAACCCTGAGAGGCCCTGGAGCAGGTTGCCCAGAGAAGCTGTGGATGCCCCATTCCTGGAAATGTTCCAGGCCAGGCTGGATGGAGCACCCTGGGATAGTGGAAGGTTCCCTGCCCATGGCAGGAGGTGGAACTGGATGGTCTTGAAGGTTCCTTGCAACTCAAGCCATTCTTGGGATTCTATGTTATAAAGGCATTAATACCAGGAATACCCAAACCCTTTTTTATAGAACAGCACATGTAGTGCAGAACCACTACAGAGGTGATAAACTGACACCAAAGTCTAGCAACCAGAATTGTAGTTGTTTAAAGTTTTGCAGAAAATGACTTAAGGGGAGAAAAAAGGGGCAAAGCACAGTGCATCTGCTCTTCTTTTCTGCTGCAGCTTGGAAGAAAACAGCAGATCAGATGTTTCAGTGACATCCAATCGCTGCATAAATTGTTCAAATTGCAGCTGAGTATGATAAACAATCATTTTGAAGTCACCTGATGCAGTCCATGTAAGACAGCGGGTATGCCTGTAATGACGCTTCCTTGCCAGAAAATGTCTGGCTTGGTAGGACACTGACTCTGACTTTCCAAATCAGGCAAAGAAAACATAATGAATACCACAACTGTCTCCACTACAACTAATTAACCCCAGTAAGCAATCATTTATCTGAATACCTGAGAAATGTTGGTTTTACCTCATGAAGATTCTTCCCAGAGTGCCCAAGTTAAATACTAATTTTAGAATATATAATTAATTTTTTTTTCCTGCCACCTACACGAACTCTTACGGGCATGAACTTGATCTCTGTTCTCCAAAGAAATACTTTACTTTCTAGAAGTGTCTATATAACATTTGTAAGAGGTATTAAAACACTTCCAGATCAAGAGCTCATTTAAAGCGGGATATTTCTGGAATTTGCAGATTATCCTGGAGGAGGAGGGGTTAGCTCAATTCTGATAGACTGAATTATTGAATGACCATTGTTTACAGAGCAGCACAAGTGATAAAAGCAGGAAATTCGTGTTTTTATGCAGCCAATACAGAGAACACATAGAAAATTATCCAGCTCAGTTTATTACTTGAGCCAGAAAGAACAGACACTGGGATTTAGGGGAGGATAGAAATTCAAGGTGAAGATGATCTGAGCAGAAGTTATACAAACTTTACTGGCATAATAAAAACAATTGCACTGCCTCATGATGGGCCACTTGGCAGAGACAAAGCTGATACCAAGGACAGAACTAAGGCACTGCAGGGACTGAGCCTTTCCATTGATCCTTCCCAGTATCAGCACCTCCATGGGGAAAAGTATTCTTGCCCTAGAAGTGTGTTGAGATATTTTTGAGCCGAGTGTGGAAGCTCTCTCCTCACATGGAGCACTCCCAAAAGCCTGGCAAGATGGCACCTAACTTTGCTGTAGAAAACCGTAGCCCAGTAGTCATCATTCCCTAAAAACAGTAGAAACTCAGATTCAAATTCTTCAGTTTACATACTCTGCATCTACTACACCGCAAAAAATTCACCTGGAGACTCCAAATGAAGATCACGAAATGTTAACAGTGTTGGGTTAATCTATTTTTGGAAAAATCTGCATCTGTCCTGCTCTGTATCCAGCTACTCAAGATTTCAGGGAGAGAAAGATGTTTATGGAGTTACATGAGCTATAGGAGATTTATCCAAACCAATGCAGACATAATCCATAACATGGATTTTCCCTATTTAGTTAAATTGACTTGTATTAAATATTATCAAACTGAATCACTAGCACAAAACATTTCCAATAATTTCTTGCAAAACAGCCTGCAGGAAGTATATCTGAAACCTCTACAACTGTTGTTTGGTGAAAAGAGGATGATTAAATGGGGTCCCAGAGGGATATCACAACAGAAAGACTCTTGCAACAAGCACACAGGAGACTGAGGAGAGCAGGGCTCAAGGGGCTGCTGCTCTGACAATCCCATATTAAAACATTACATGAGTTGGCCTGCTGGCACTCTTTTCATTTCCAAAGTGGCTTTAATTCTATTTCCTTGAAAAGTAAGACTCCTGTTCACTAACGAGTTCCCAGCTATTCCCTTTTCATAACCTGTCTCACAGTCCACAATTCAACAGAACCCCGCTGAAGTGGGCTGTGGAGTTGGCAGTTCCAGTGCTGGGCATCCAAATCTCAGTTCTGCATCTCTAAGTCTCTGCCACAACCACATCCAAGAGCTGAAAGGTTTCTTTTTACAGTAAAGAACAGGCAATTGGCTTGCTGGAAAATTGCCCTGGTGGCAATTACCTTGTAAAAAGGAGCATGGAGGTACTATCGTGTTTCACCTATTATTGTTAAGGTAAAGTTACCTCTCGGCCAGAGCTGAGGGTCAAACTCAAATTCTGAGCAGAAAAACTCATGTACGCACATTCAAGGCTTCTCCTGACATCCTGTGCCAGATGAGGGTGTTTAGATAGAAGTATAAAGAGATGTGGGACGTGGGTGGAAAGCAAATTAAGAGGAAGGGTTTAGGCTAAGAAACATGTTGCATAAATGTGTGCTTAAACCCACTCAATTTTAGTGCATTTCCAGGAGGCCAAAGTCTGTCCCTACTTCTACTCACAGGACATCTTAGTAAAACCCAGGGATCCTGCAGTTCCTTTTTTCCCATCTGTGCCCATTTCTACTCTAGAACTGCTCTTGAAAGCAGCAGAAAGGCTTGCCTTGAGTCTCACAACAAAGTGGGTCTGGTAATGCGTGAGAGGAAAGAATTTCAAGTCCATTTGGTGACCCAGTGATAAGAGAGATGTAAAAACCCTGTTTACAATAGACTGAAAAAAGAATTTAATGCTATTGGCTGATATGAAAATTAAAATTTTTAAAAAATGCTTCAATTTAATATAGTCCCATACCCAGTTCACCACCATTAGCTTCTTGCAGTGCTTAGTCCTTATTTCTGTGCTTTACTAGATCTTTGGGCAGGAGAAAAGGAATTTGGGAAAGAAGGGGAACAGAGATCTCAAAGTACACCTAAGTCATGCCAAACGGTTTAGCCTCTCCTAACCCTTGGCTATTCCAGATAAAAGGTAGGCAGCATGCTGGATAGGAAATATTTCAGGTAGGAAGAAGCAGCTACATAAGGATAGACAAGTGTACATTTCCTTCTTAAAGAAAGATTATTTTTGGAGGCTTCAAGCTCTTCTGCCAAATCACAGACTAAAATGTCTATTGCTGAAGAAAAAAAATATTTGAAGAACAGAGGTGACAATGAAATCAAAAATTGCTTTAAAACCTCCATTCTTTGCTGACAGCCTGCATTTTTACAGCTTGCTTTACCCTCCACTGTGCTGCTTCTATCAGCCCACAGTTTTCAGACCTGTTCATATTTCTTGTGCCATATACTGGTCACTTGCTCTAACCTCAGACCACTCAAACAATTAAAATGAAAAATTCTGAGGATTCAAGGAGTGTGCACTCAACAGTTTTTACTGTGAACACTCTTTATGCTAGGGAAAAGAAAAACCAAAAAACAAACTACATTAACATTCCCACAGTACACAATTAAAAGCTCAAGGAATTTTGTTAAAGATATGGAATGGGAAAAAGCAGCACCATAAGTATGAATCTTATTTTAGAAGTAGCTTCTCCAGCAAGCTTTATTCAGCCAAAAAAAAGGGAACAAAAAGTTACCTACTGGTAAGTAGTAACAGGAAACATGTTTCATGTTATGGGAGAAGCCTCTGAAGCCATTTGCACACAACTTCCCTCTCCTAGAAAGGCTTTTCATCCAAACTCACAGTCTGTAGGACCCTAGAGGCAGCAGGAATCCTCACATTACCCAGCTGAAAATCTGCCATGTGTTATCAGTGGTGCCTCTGAAGGCCAGATTCACTGTTACTTAAAGAAAAACAGAACAGTGATATAAAAAATGCTGTAAGGAACAGCAATTGCACAACTGCCAAACCGCATGGCATTTGCCTTCATATGGAAATAAAGCACATGCTCCTAACTGCCCCCAAGATTAAAAATCTTAACAGTTCCATAGCAACTTTCGTTTAAAAGGGCTTTAAATATATCTTTAACCCAACCTTCCACTAAGGGCTATCTGTGTTCAAAATCTGTGCTGCTATTGCTTGGAGGTCAAAAGATATTTTATGTAAGAGTGATACATGATATGAAAGCCTGATTTGCTTGTTAGTTTAAAAAAAGTACAGTAAAATTAGTCTTACACAACCCCTTAGTGGGCATAAAATTAGTCAATAAGTAAAAAAAGATGGGTGGGGAGGTTTTATAGAGCAATTAACATCTGCCTCAGGCACAGTATTTGCAGTCTTATACATTTTACTACATGAGATGTGAATACAGACTTTACATGATCTTACAGACTAAGTCTAAAGCTAACAAGGCTGAAGAAAGGATTTAATTGTTCATTATTCTAGGTTTTCTGGATCCACTGTATATTCAATTCTTGCCCTCAGGTTAGCTGTGTTACAGCCCTCTCTTGGGACAGGTCAGCTCTCAAGCCATTAATTCTTCCAAAGAGAAATTCAGATCCTTCAATTCACTCTCAGCATCAAATGCAGCCATGCCTGGGAGCATGGATGCAGCTGGATAGAAGAGGAATTTAACTTTGGGAGTCAAAGGACAGGTTATGGCAACTCAGTTTCTTTGTGGTAAGACAAGGTAAGGTAGGACACAGCTGAAATTGAAGATGCAGCTCCGCAGAAAGGCAGTTAAAAATACATAACCTTAATGTAACCTCTGGCAGAGCTGAGGAATAAACTCAACTACTGGAGCTGAGCTGAAATAGACTCAGAGCTGCCTTGTGTTAAAGAGCTTCCTCCATCTGCAAGGGGCTTTCCAGCCGCTCAGCTCTTTTTCACTTAAATTATAGGCAGCCACTAACAGCCCATCCAACCCTTGGCTCCCTTCTTCCCCAAGAGATCTTTCATGTTTTTAGATTTCCTTTGATCTCAGGCTTAGCCTTAGGAAGGCTATCTGTTTCCACACTGAATTGAGTCAGCAATTGATACCTTAATTCCTTTGAAGAAACAGACCTAGAAGCCAATTCATCTGTAACATTTCATGCTTGGTTTCTAAATACATCTCCATAATGTCCCTTTACCTACAAGCATTCTTCTCAGGCAGGTATCAACACTGCCCTTCCATGGGGAGAGTCACTACTGCAAACTAAAAGAGTTCACTCTGGAATACTGAATCTCTTCTGCATAATGAATTCTCAGCTACCACAGAGATTTCTCAGAATCAGCAGTTTGAGTTATTGCTTAACACACTTTTTCCATACTGGCAATTTCACATGAACTAGATTTCAAGGCCCTTTATGCACAGTCTGCTAAGCTTTAGGCTGGATGAATTTTGAATGTTAGATAATGATTTTTTTAATGAGATATCATATCTAAACGCTTTAGCTGTAAAATAACAGCCCAAACACCTGAACAGCTTTCCTACATATATGAGAATAGAGCAACTAAAGCATTTTGCTTATTTGAAAGGATCTAATGAGAGAAATAATTCCCGAACAAAAATAATCTATAGAATTGTGCTCTTGTAGCTCAGCCTTTTTAGTAAACTCCAATACTTAGCAGTGAAATACTCAATTTCCAGAAATTCTGTTCTTCAGTGTTAATGCCTAAAACCAACACTAATGCTCAGGGTTAAGCTTAAAATGACCAACTTCAATATTTAATGTTAGACTAGCCAATGTTTACTACAAGAACCCATTAACTGTCACAGTAAAACAAAGTGATGCCATCACAGAGAGGCACTCCGATATGGAAGGCATAAAACCCACAGCTATTCCTGCAGCACGCCAGACAAACATCCCTAAATTTAAGTGACATTATAAAGGTAAACAGCACATGTAAACTCATTTTCCTTATGTCTCCTTATGAAACTATGTAAATGTACATAGATACTGTTAAAGAGCACCAGTGTAATATATTAATTTATGCAGGGGAATGAGGAACAGCCCTGGTGCTGACAGCCACTTCTGTGCCTATTAACTATTCATAAAAAACTCAATAGCATTGAAAGAGCCTTTGAAGCAACAGTAAAGGCTTGACAAAGCTTTTATCATATTAAATATAAAACATGAATTTTCATGTTTACAGCTACCACTACTCATTAGGCAGATAGTGAGTTCTTCATGCTGAAAGCAGCAGCCACACCAAGCCACAAGACGTTTATTTTTTTCTTCCATAGTCCTAACAGGTACATGGATCCCACCTTTCAGAACTAAAATGGATTTACATCTTGTATGAAAACCAAAATTTTGTTTGAATTAAAGAAGAAATAATCTGAAACTATCAAGTTATGTATTTATTAATGGTTTAAAGTGTTATAAACAGAATTAATGCTTTGTGATTTCACTGAACAAGTTTCTTCAAAAAACCAGTTTCTCCAGTTTTACACCACACCAAGTTTTGGTTTCTCCTCCTTTTGCTTTTTTTCAAGCAAAATCCTGTGCAAAATAATTTTATCATGTATCCAAATCTTCCATGAACTTATGAAATGGGGATGATTTTAGAGACTTAATCCTTAGAAACCAAGTTTAATGATGGAAGAAAATACACTGTCATTTATAAACAATAGCAGGGATTTTAATTCCCTCTCACAGAATAAGCAGCATTAAGTGCCAGATGTTTCAGAAGACAGAGGGCTCATCCTGCTCCTATGGAATATGCAGTTTATGTGCAGGGGAAGCAAACAGCAGTGTTAATACTCAAGAATAACATGAATCACACAGTTTCTCAAAATCCTTGCACTCAGGAACAAGTAAAATTTAAGTTCTGAAGGTGCTGAAAGCTTATTTTCTGATAAAATTTAATGCTGGCTGGGAGAAACTGCTTATTGAACAGGTCCCAAAAAGGTTAATGGAGATTTTTAGAGATTATAACTCCTGCTAGTGTCAACTAATATAATTTCATCTGGAATCTGACTGGAATTCTCATATTTAGCATTATTTTACATTGAATTCTCAACAAGTTCACTGCTTCGATTTTGAATTCTTAAGCTGCAGATACTAAGAAATTAAAGAGCAAGCTGGAATAATAAAAAAAATGTAATATATATTTGGCTTGCACTTGTTGCTAAGCTACTAAAGCCCAGTTATGACTACAAGGCTGTTATAGATTTGTAGCTGCATTTCTGACATCCATTATAGCAATAAAAACAATGATTAAAGCCAGAAATCAGAACTTCACCTGGGTGCTTCAGCACCTTTCCAATTCACAGTATGCATTGAGTCAAGCAGTTTTCACTGATGCTTTCATGTTCTCTTGTTCAGATTTCAGAACTTCAGGAAACTTAAGCACAGTGAGCTCAGCTACCGCTGAACTGAAAACAGACCATGTGAGTGACCATCTCCTTCACCTGATCAAATCTCCTGGGTTACAGAACAAGTAGGACAGGTTGGTCATCTGCCAAATCATAACTACACCTCTGATCCAGGGTACTCAAACCGCAAAGACAATCCAATACTTACAGAGAGTGTGTAACACCATACTAATGTTCCTAAGGTTTTCATGGTGGTATCTGATAAGAATCTCAGATTATTTCAGTGACCAAAGGTTTCCCAGGTACAGAAAAGCACAAGCACACACTGTAGAGTTTAATGGTTAATATTAAACACACTCTGTGAAGAGTCATCTTTTTTTGGATACCCAAAAGGCTTCTTGTTCTTCAGTGTATTATGAGCAAAATCGGTCGAGTCACCACACTTCCCCAGGTGCCAATTCTCAAAAACAGTTTCTCGAGCCAATTTAACCTCACAGAAACGGATCTTTTTTTTAACCAAAACAAGAAGCAAAGGGAATATTACATCAGTTCGACAGCTATATTGCAACCCCCTCCAGTGAGGAATAAAATATAGCTCATGCTGAGGCAGGCAGATGTTGAGGTTGATAAAGGTAAACAGAACCATGTAAGAGGTAATTAACAAAGAGGCCAGATAAGTCACCCGTGAATAACTTAACCCTTCAGTGAATCCAGCATTGTTTTTAGCCCTGCTGAGGGCACAGGAACCAGGCATAAAGGTTTCATTAGCTCCCAAAGCACTGACATTGGTAACTGCTACCTCCATTTCTTATCTCTGTGCCTTGGAACATCATTGCTGCATCCCCACAAACTTTGACATGGCTTTGTCAATTTGCAGCTTTTCTAGAAGTGGGAGCCCTCTTCTTCCCTTCCCCCAAATCCCGATGTTATTTTGATCACTGGGCTTAGGGAAGGAAGGGAAGAGGTATTTCTCAATTATCTGGAGGAAACAGCTAGAAAAGCTCACAAAAGAAACGTAAACTGGAAGACGGGTCAGTAATTAAAAGAATGGTTTATTTATACTGTCTGACCTTACCCTATGGTAAGGTAAAGTCAGCTTAGCCAGCCATAACATTTTAATCACCCAAATGCCAGCACAAAGAAAGCAAACAAAAACGACACTTACAGAACCAGGGATCTTCGTCATGCAAAGCAGGATGCAAGTTTTTAAGTTTATGGTAGACAATCACTGAATCAATGTTGCCAGTATAAGAGACTGAAGTCTCTAAATCTCAACTTACCCAAAAGGGAAAACCTCAGAACCAGTTATGCATGTTACATACATTCCTAGATGAAGTTTCATGTGTTTTATTTGGCAAGTCAGGTTGATCAGGAAAGCTCTTTTTTTTGGAGCTTTTTAGAATCTGTTTTAACTATGCAAACAATAGATTCATGAAGATGATCTGATGAGCTCTGAAAATTAAAATTTTCAGGAAAACATAGAGGCTTAACTCATCAGCATCTCCCATGGCATTAACTGCACTGATTATTCACTCCATTCACTCAAAATAAACCAACTAGCAATTTCATATGAAAAGACATTTTTAACTGCAGAAAGACTGCATGAAAGGACTTGTACATCACATGCTCACAAGCTGAATCTAAAATGCTTTTTTCTCATGTCAAACAAACAAAATCCCTCCCTGTGCTTCATTCAAGATGCTAACCTGGAAATTCTTAAACAATGTTGCAAATAGTATTAATTGAACATTATTATTTAGTTGGTCGAGTACTTCTGTTTGGCTACAGCTGAGCAAGCTGTAAGGCACACCTGCACAGGGAAGCCAAACCAAACAGATGATATACAAATATATAGACAATTACACAGTGCACACACATGGTTGGTTCACTCCCCACTCAGTCTGGCATTTCCATTCCGTGTCGTGTAGTATTTTCTGATATATGATTGACAAATTTCTGTATTTGAAAAAGGTAGTATCAGATACCCTTAATAATGTAAACAGTTTATTTGAAACCTAATGACAATACTCACCATGAAATTTAACACTGACTACCCCTATTCTAAACCCCACCACTCCCCCCATTATCATCTAAGGCTACTGGTGTCATAATTTATTATCATGTGTGATTATTATTATCATGTGTATTCACATGCTATAAACTGTGGATTAATCACACAAAACAAGACTCTAGTGGTTAGAAATAAATGAATGTCATCCACTGGAAAAAAAATTATTTAACTGTTTACTTGTTCCAAAGTACTCTAACCTGAAGTATTTCTCCATAAATTAAAAAAATGCTTCACTGCAATCCTTTATTCCCCAATACTGTTTCTGGTTTCTAGAACACTTACCTTGTACTATAGAATTTTAGAATTAAATCAGGTTACATTTTTTACAGAGGGAAGCAATATTAGAAGATGAATGCAGGTAGAAGGCCTGTACATTTAAACATGATCACACAGTTGAATCTGTGCTACAGACTAAGGGGAGAAAAACCAAAATCCTTTTTACCTTGTGTACCTCTAGATGGCAAATGCATCTTCCCTCTTTGCCTGGCTTCAATCAATACAAAAATACACAGAAAGCTTCACCGCACAGAAATGATCATTACTTACCAATTTGTAACAATACAGGTGTTACCAAAGCTGTCTCCATGGCATAACAAAATTCCCTGCCAAACATTACTGCGCCATGCATCACCCACAGACGTATCGGTATCCGGTCTATGGAGCCTTCACTAATGGTCTCCTCCCTGCTTTCATTCTCCTTGTTTTCTGGTTTCTGAAGCTGTGCCACAGGTAGATCTTGAACTTGCATAGATTCCGAGTCAGCATTCTGAGGAGCCATTTTCATTACCATAAAAATATATCTATTTGTTATATCTCTATAAATAATACTACCATAACTCCACAAACAAGTTAGGGTGTCTTCTCTTTCAGCTTCTGTTCCTCAGGCAAGTAATGCTTATATTCCTCTTGTACAAACAGGTATCTTGCAACTTCTTGTATAGATACGAGACATTAAGAATGAAAAGCTATTTGGTAGGAATTTCAACATATGGCTTGCTGGTTTACTGTGAGTTAGAGTTAAAAATCCATAATTGCCATTCAGTTAATACCAGTTTCATAATTATTATTGAAGAGGTGCTGAAGCTGTTATTCGTGCTACACAGAGGTGGAAAGGCGACACAAAGAGGTGCTCCACTGTTAATCCCCATCGAGTGGCTGATTAATCTGCAACAAAAAGCAAGTATTTAAAAATTTCAATAGGATTTTTCAGGATATTGTGTCCCCCCCCTTAACCATATAACCTATTTCCTGCTTCATGCTTTCCATTGTCCTTGCCTAGCGTAGGGTCCTTTATTCTACCTTCCCTCCTACCTCTGCACTTTCCATTGAAAAGCAGTTGTGCCTTGTATTTAAATGATGCTTTACTGTACTCCAGTTCCTCTGGTTCGTGGTCCTACACAAAGCCACAGAAGAATGTCAGGGTACTTGTCCAAGATCCTCAGAACAGCGAGCACAAGACTAAATTCTGGGAAATTTAAAGCAGGTTGCATTTCAGAAACAGCATAGGATATTCCAGTTCTATGCCAGGAAGATGATTCATCAATTACCATGGTCACACAGACATCTCCATTTAGACTTTTGGAAGCTGCAAGTATCACACCATTTTATACCAAAGATATTTCTCAAGGAAGCATGAGCAAAATAAGCCCTGATGAATATAACTAAGGATTGATATTTAAATATTTAAACTTTAATGAAAATATACACAGCATATGAATTCATCTTCTTTCTGCACACAAGACCAGAGCATCTTACTCCCACATCCTGTGAGGCTGCTGAAATTTGTGAAAGCAGAATGGTACAATATCTTCCACATTGAAATTATTGAAATATATTCTAACCAGGTAAAACAAGCTTCTTCTGTACCTTCCCCTCCTTTGTGCCATAGACAAAATCTAAGCAGATGTACAAATACTGCATCATGCCAATCAAAGTGTGTTTAAGCACTTAGGAGAAGAAAACAAAGCATCTTATAAAAAGTCAGATTACACGAAGTTTGTATTGGAAGGATGCATATTTACATCTCTGCACACAGGGCGACTGGGCTGTGACCCCAGGACAAAACCCCTCAGGGATATGGTTCCATGAAATGCTGGCTCTGGCAGCAAAGCTGGCCTCAGTAGAAGTCCCCAAGCTGCAATTCCCTGTCTCTTCAGCTGTGGCAACAAAAACTCTTTGTGGGCTTGAGCACACACCAGATCATTAGGTGGTGAGCCTAAAACTGAGCCTTAGGAAACAGATGTCATGTTCTGTGTTTAAAGCGCATCACATGAGCAGCTCTGTTCCAGTGTGACCTGAGACACTCTTCTACTAAAAGTGCATCACGAGAACACCATCTCGAGCACTCCCTCCTGCTGATGCCCTCCTCCGAGCTGTTTATTGCTCATATTTTGTTCTTCAATTCAAAAGCATCTTTTTTGCTCCACGTCTTTTCTTCTTTCAGGCTCCCAAAGATTACTGGAATTCTCACATTTGATCACCTCAACAACAAACTAATATTTAAATTTTATTTTGAGCTGGACAAACCTTTTAATTCTATGAGAAAGTTAAAATAACTTACTGAATAGTTCTACAAACCAAGTTTTAAGTTCAAGTTTTTTTTCTATGAGCATTAAATAGCTCAGAACAAAAAGGACTTGGAAAGCATTTCTCTACCCACTCAGAATTAACAGAAATTAAGATGTAAGTAGTTTATCATAAATGTAAAGCACAGTAAAGTTCTGTATTAAAAAAACACATCCACCTTACATAACTCAAGTTCTGAGTGAGTAAAGCCTACAAAATACATGTTCCAGAGTAGGAGCAATTATTTTAATTACAGACTAGTCATAAAATGTTTAACTGCTGGCAGACTCAGGCATCATGACATTCACTAGAATTTCAAAGTACACGCGTCAGTTCTTATCCAAAAACCAGCAGAACATGTATGTTGTATTACAGACTAAGGGGCATGGATTACTGTCCTGCACAATCTGGCTTTAAAGTCTCTACTGTTTTCTCACGGCTGATTTCCCCTCCTGCGAAAGACTTGATTCCCTTTCCCTAAACATCTCCTTCCATATGCGGTTCCAGGGTGAGGCACTGAAAGGAAGGCAGCTCATCACTCCAGAATATTCTGTGATGCACTGGGGCAGCCTGCACATGGCAAGGAGGATGACACCCAGCCAGGAGCATTTGTCCTGGGAAAGGATAAAGAGGCAGGACAAAAGAGGATATCTGAGATTTAGCCCATTTGAGCAAGGCTCTTAAGGGATGACTGAAAAAGTTATTTCTGAAGTGGAAGATGATGGGAAGTGATCAGATAATTTAAGAGCCAGGAATAATGGGTGGTAGATGGAGGTAGACTTTGAAGCTGTAATTGACACAGATAAGAACAGCACAGTTTAAACATGCCAGAAAAAGCAGTTACAGCGTTCAAGTGCAACAGGAGGAGGCACAATCGACAGGTTTTATCTAAAAACCCAGAGAATTACTGTTCCATTATGTCAATTTTGTGGTAAGCATAACGCTAGACTTCCTGCAGCACTTTCATCTGACTCCAAGTGCACGTCTCATACAAAAGCCAGAGAAAAACAGGAGCCTCAGAAAGGTCTTCAGTTCTTTCCTAAGCCCTGCTCAGTTGTGTTCATGTTCATTGTAGACTGATACATATTCTGCTACTGCTTTTTCCTAGTTCATTTTCAATTTGGCAAGTTTGAATAGTAGCATTCTTTCTTCTCAAAGAGGGAGACAAATTCATTTACCTGATGGAAGTAAATATAACAGAGGCTTTTATGCAGCAAAGAACTCAAAAGTAAATGGCACCTGAAGAGAAGCTGGATTAAAATACCAGTACAGAATTCTCTGATGTCTGCGTCCAGCACTAATTGTTTTTCATGGCTGGTTTTCAAGGGCATTTTCGTAACTAACAACACATGAAGCAGTAGAATGAAGAATTTCATCCATGGGAAGAGATTCCTGTTGGGTATTGTACATAGGTTGGGTGTGAAGTGAACTTAAGACACAGAAATATTTCTGGTCTTGCTGAGTGTTTATGGGATGAGGGGACTGATGACACTGGCTCTTTGTCAGCTTAATTGCACATTTTACTCTGACCTTTGGCCATGTTTTAGCAATGACAAAAACCTATAAAGCAATAGTTAATATTCCAACAAAACAGGGGAGTAATACATTCCAAAACTTATTCTGTAAGCAAAATTTTTTAAAGCTTCTCAAATTGCTTTTCATCTTATCTGTTATACTTTTACTACCTACTTTCCACCAAGGCATAATATGACTGTGTCAAACACAAAACAAGCTACAGGCTTGACAAGTGAATAATCCTGAGCCTCCAACAGGTACTGTTCACAGTACCATCAAAGAACCAAAGGAAAATCACTGCCTTTCCTCAGGGTTTGCCAAAGAAGAGGAAGTGTTATATAGGTCATGTCTGTAGCCCACAAAATTCCATAGTTTTCTTTCCCCTAGGGAGCACTGTGATTCTTAGGATGCACAAAGAGCTCATGCTACACAATTATATGACATGATGCTGTGGGCAAATGACTTCTATCACACATCTCAGTGTGTTTTTAAGTTCAGGATTTGGGGCTTTGACAAGCAGTGCTCCTGCATTTGTGATGCCACCATCTGGAGGTCAGCAGACTGGTAGTACAGCAATCAATATCAAAATAAAATGAGGTTAACAGTGATCCTGCCCAAGTCTTTTAAAACTGAACTATTTTTGATGCGTATTTCCAGATCTCTCTTGCTAACAAGGAATTGGAATGCACTGTTTGACAAGTAACTAGAATTTCTGAGCTAGTGCCAAAGCATATGACTGTAAGCTGTAGAGTACACAGCATGTTTCAGGTAATCACACATGTAATTTTTTTTTTGAGCTGTAATAAAGCCTGGCAAGTAGAAAACAGCTAAATGGGCCCAATTGGATACCATGAGAAGATTTCAAATTTTTCAGAAGGTTTTCTTCCTACAAAGCCACTGGGGATTCCCTCAGGCATTTACTGGTGTAAGAAACAATCTCGGAAGAGGTGGTATGCACTAATTATAAAAACCCAAGACAGTGAGAAAAATAAGCACAGCCTATGAAAAACTGGAATGAGCAAACTGAAAACGATGGAAACACTTCTGTCCAAGCACTACTGAATATCTAAGGACAAAATGAGAGGATTGAAGAGAGATAAACTACCCCTTATCTCATCCTCTTCTTTGAAGTTTATTGCATTAACTTCCAGTCCCTTATGTAGTTATCCGCTGTCTTCAAGATTTGCCTCTTCAATTATCATGACTCTCTTTTACATGAAAGGACTGTCCAGAGTTGTCTCAAATCATGAAGTGCTGTATTCAGTTTTGCTCACAGGACTTATTTTCTAATGATGTCGGAAATACTCTAATTCAAAGATTTTAAGGTTTAAATGAATTTTACCTTCTTGATGCAGAAAGGAAGGATGAAGAGACACCTTGAGCCATCATTGCATACAATGACTTCTTGTTTACCACTACCTTCACAAGGGGAAATAGCTAAGAATCAATTAATCACTTACCACAGAATTTAAATAGGCTTTAATAATTCTGGTCACAGTTGTCATCGTCACATTAGGACCAGTGATCCATTCTGCTCAACACATCAAGAAACCCCAAACAACAAAAAAAAGCCCCAAGTGAGTGTACTTCTTAACGAAATATTCAAATGTTTCCTTGGGAAAAAAAGAGACTGCAGAAGCTGCCAGTCTAATAGGAGAAGATTTTCGTTCCTCCCAGAGCCTTCCAACTTTCCCTCCTCCAATGCTTCAATGAGTGCATCCCACAGACATCCATGTTAGCAACCACACTGTTTCACCTGTGAATCATGTCAGGCTGACAAGCCTCTAAGTGCTCAGTCATTCCACTTATTTGTCAAATACTTTTCTGCCAAGTTGGTTTGTGCACAGGTTTTCAAGTAATCTGTCCATATCTTGAAGAGTTATCTAGACTGATTTAAGTTTAGCTTTAATATTAGCATTAGAAAGAAAGGCATTCTGAGTTTATCTGTCTTTTCCTCAGGCTAAATAAATGTTTGGCTGAGCACTTCTACCACCATGTTGCAGACAAACATCACTTATTATTCCCTACAAAGTTCAATGCAAAGTGGACAATGAGTTTTGCTTCAGCATCTGACTGCCTTGTGAAAAGACACATTGTATGGGCTTGTGCCTTTTGAAGAGCAAAATGGTTTTTGTCCAAGCATAATTGCTGGTGTTTTGAGCTCAAATACTCCATCACACCAACAGATAAAGAGAATGCTGCTGTAAAAGAGCAGTTCTTAAAGGCAAGGCTGACCTTCAATCCCTCTGTAAGTGTAGCTGCACCACCTTACAAAGCCTAGTCCATTGTCAAAATACATTAGAAGTTACTCTGTAAGATCAGGCAACAGATTTTGTAAAGAAATATCACAGAAAATACATTACCAGCTTATTCCACTGCTTACACTCTAGGTTTCTCAATCACTTTAAGCTGGTGTAAACAAGTACTTCCTCCAAGAGCATCAGTCAGTTCTTCCTTTTCTTTGCCCCTGGTTCCTTACTCCCACTTCTTCCCACGCAGCCACAGGAGCAGCACAGCAGCGAACCAGACACTGTAACTGATCCAGGCTGAAAACTAAGCTGACAAACACATGTCCAAGCAGCTAAAGAAATCCTTTATAAAATCCGGTTGGCTGCAGGGATCCGTACCATCGTAACAGGCAGGCACAGGAGCGGCTCGAAGTGTCCCTGTGGGCAGCGAGACCCAAAGCCAGGGTGAAATTGCAGCTCAGAGAGGAAAGGAGCTGTCGGTGGGTCCCTGCAGCTACAAGGTCAAAAAGCAAACTCATCTGCCCAGCTCCAGACACCTGCTGTGCAGAGGGCACAAGGATCCTCAGGCATGCTGGGAGAGCTCTCATGCATTCTCCTTGTACTTGCCAGATGCAAGGCAGAACACCACTTGCTTGGCCAACAGGCAGCTATTTTCTCCCTGGCAGTTTTGTGGCTCTGTTGCTATTAATTAACAGCTGTTTATAGTAACAGAACTGGCCACAAGGGATGTTTTTTTGGCCCATGTCAATACTCAAGTGTTCAGTCACTGCACTAGGAAAAAAGGCATCTAGAACACATACCTGGAGGTTTTGGCCCAGCTGGATAAATGTGCTCGACTACCTTACTCAAAGTTCAGAGGAAGAAGGGCTGTATCCTTCTGTGATCTGGTGAAGTTGTTCCATCATAAAGGTGTAGACAAACTCTGTGACTTTCTGTATAGCTGAGTCAAAAGGTCTTTGGTTCAAAAGGGCAGCAATTATAGGCAGGCAGTTGTTTAAATTCCCATTAAGACTTCTGACAGAGCTAAATGCAAACACTGAAAGCTTTTTAGCTACTACTTTCTAAAACCAGAACTGTATTAACCCTATCAGAGATGAAGACTACACTTGTTCAGGAATATTTTTTTAAAAAAATCGATTATATCATATATTACTTAACAACATTCCTATATATGAGCTATGTTATGTTACCTCTGGATCCTGAAAGTCAACCTACATTTTAAAACAGTCTTACATTACACTGGCCTGGCCTGTTGTGAATCACTAAAACCCTGCCAAAGGAAAAAGGTTAAGGCTAACTGGGTGCAATAAAGAACCACATTTGACATGACCTAACATCTAATTCATCATTTGGGTAATCAAAGGCATTGAAACACAATAGCATGAACCAGCATCTTCTACAAGGACATTGTGCCCAAACAACCCTATGACTAACACGGACTGCAGGTCAGACTCTTAGCAAGTTCCTCTTGAAACCTGAGATTTGGAAAAAAAAAAAAAAAAAAAAAAGAAAAAAGAAAATGAAGCAAGCAAGCCTGCCTTTCATTTTCAATAGCTAAGTTAAACANACAGCACAGTGCTTTTGCATCATGACCTACTTTTGAAGCTACCACACAATTTAGGCCACAGAAGCAAGGTCTGGGCAGGGATAAGTCATTCTGCAACACGTTGTGAATTAAAACAATATGAAGCAATCCACCTCACACGGAGAAACAGCATTTTTGCCACTTCTTCCAACACAAACTTTTGTCTGCCTTCAGGACTCTTCACACACTGTGCGTCAGTTGATGTCTTTTACAACCTCTGCCTTGCTGTTTAAGCCAAAACATGATGTTTCAAGTACAAATTCATCTAAGAGAAGCAGATGATGCTGGCAGCTTTTCTACTCTTAACGCTGAACATCTGACATCCTCTACTCCCCCAACAAATAAATATCCAAACCACAATCCAAAACATAAAAGGAAGGGTGTGAACAGCTTGCTTTTGGAGGGGTTAATGAAGACTTGTTGCACCCTTTCCTTGGTATGTATACAAAATTCCAGAAATTATTAGAGCCTGACATACACAGGCTTGCAAACTCCAGCCCTGCCTAAGTTAAATCTTCCACAGGGTTTCCTGCTTCCTTTCCATAAAGCATGGCCTTGACTAGAACCCCCTTGGCTTTCTGGGGACCCTCTTTCCACCCCCTCGCAGCTTACTTGGAAAATAACCAAGAGTAAGATTTTGGCTCCTGCTGGAAGATGTGGTGATGCAGTAACAGATGGCAATCTGGGCATGACAGACTCCCCTGATGGGAATTTTCCTGCCTGGACACATGAGGAGGAATAGAAAACTCAAGAGGTAGGGTGGAGAGGTGAAGGTGCTCATGACATCAGGGAGAACAGCTTTTTAAGACAGCACTACTTCACCATTCTTTGTATTTTGGGGGCCAACATAATTTCTCCATTCATTACTGGGAAAAATACATAGGAAATCATGGGTCTTTATGCAATTACTGAAACAATTCTGGGAAGCCATCTTTTTAAGAGGGATCCAGAATGTAATGTGAGACAGACTTTATTCAGTGGATTGGATATTATACTGCTCCCTAAAGGCACAGCCTGTTACTAATATTAGATCAGATTACATTGTTAAATCACGGCTGCTGCTGTTTTTAGTAGGAAATACTTCATTTTGTTAGACTGGAGAGGTGGCATTATCTGATTTAACTTGTATTTTGATTTACTGATAGGTAAAAAAGTCATATATGCTCACATTACCTTCATGTTTATTAATACAGATACATTAAAGAAGTAAACAGCTAAGGGGGTAGGTAAATATAAATAAATAGTAGTAGAGAAGCCTTCAGAGCTAATGGAAAACATAACACCTAGGACCAGGGATGCTGGGAAGAAAACAGGCACTAAGAAGCAGTTTCACAGCACAGCAAAGACATGGGCATGCCTGATTTGTGATGGCTTCATCTCCAATCAGCAGGTTCTACACCCAAAATTAGGTAAAAGGCAAGCCAGCAAGCACTAACAGCTTTCAAAACCAAAACGAACAACCAAGTCACCACAAAAGCACAAAACTCAAAACATCCTGGGGACAGAGCTTGCTCAGGCCAGTGGGCAGATATGCTGTTATGGGCTGACACTCTGCAAGTCATGATTTTCAGTAAGAAAACTCACTGACTTGGTCAGAGAGGTACAAACTTCAGTCTGGCCTGAGCTAAAGCTATGGTCCAGCTTGGAAGGTCCTATTAAAAGATCCTCAAGTTTTTAAACCATCTTGACCCCCAATGTTATCTCGCATCTGAATTAAACAGATTTGTTCCCTCTGTCTCTATGAAGTAGAACAGCAGAGGAAAACAAAATTAGGGCTATGGTCAGCAGACATCTTAATACATAACCAAGTGGACTAATTGCACCAATCCCACCTTCCTGCAGAAGGAAGGGCAATGCCCAGGGATGGTGGTGCAAGAATAATTCTATCACGACATCATTGCTAGGAGCATCTTTTTTTTTGCAAGGTCTTTCACCAAGGCTGTCCTCCTGATTGCAGTGTGGAAAATGGAATATACCAGAGAAACCTTAGCTGATTCTTCAGAATAAGAAATACTTTCTGTAATAGGTTGAGACTAGAGTTTTGCATGAATATTCATCCATAAAAACAGTCAAGCCAGGACTGATTACTTAGTCTGTATCTGCAAAGTTAGACATCCCTTGCAGATGCTACTGTGAAAAGCACATTATTTTCACGTAGGGCATTTAAACTAATCATATTCACTGCCTGAAAATTCACAGGCTGGTTTCTTCAGGCTGCAAACACTTAAGAAACCCAAATACTGCCAGAATATGTATTAGACAATTACAGAAGCTATTCAATAGATCAAGACAAAAAAAGAGCACAGCACAGATCTTCATAAGCCGACTTCCGCTAGCATATCATTAACGTCTGCAAAGTCTAATTCATTGGAATTATCTTCAATTACCAGTCCCTAAACGCATTACCATCATTCAATCTCAGAGAACTCTGTTAAAGGAAGCTTTTCAAAACATCCCTAGAATTTTGTTCACCCTCCAACAAAGAGGTTTTGACCGGATTTTAGTAACTCTGAGGAAATAATTACTCCCTCAGAGAAAAACCAAAACATCTCAGAAGAAGGTTTCTCACATTTCAGATTCTCCAAAGGGTTTGTAAACAAGGATATGTAACTGGTTATATCATCTTGCACTAAATGTTCTCATTTTGCCTTGTTTGAGTGGACTCACAGATCAAAGTGGAACCTCATCACTGTGATTGCTTGGTAATAAACCATTTACAGCCTAACCTGCAGTCTGAGCCCACACTGATTCATCACGATTGCTGGAAATTGTCTCCTGTCAGCACAAGGGAGAGAGATTTCTTCCCTTCCCCACGCAAACTTTGCTGAGCTTCCCTCCATCTGAGCCAAGGAAAACACTCTAACATCCCCTGATGAAGTATTAAATGGAACTCATCACTTCAGTACTGAAAGAAAGGAATAAAAGACGTTTAGAGATAACATTTATTTCTTACTTACTTCCTGGCACTAAAAGAATACCACCTCCTCCTAAATCTGTGCTGCAAAGGGTGTGGTAAAAGAGCTGCTTTCCACCCCTCTGGCCACTCACCTTCGCTGCACGAGGTGGTGCTAACAGAGTAAACTGCATATTTAGGGTGCAGCACCTTCGGTAAACATCTCCGGCACCTCCCTTTAGCAGCACAAATAATCACAAACAAACGTTGAGAAAGCACACTCCATAAAAAGTATTGCTGGAGCACTTGAGCAGATCCCTGTTCCAGTTTTTTTTGGCTGTCCCAAATACCAGCATGACAGATGTGTTTATGTACACTGCCATGAAGTAAAGCTATTTGATTTAGTTTCTCAATTATTTAAATAAACATTTGAACCTAGCAGTGATGCACAGCCTGTATATTTTAAGTAAGGTGTAAGATAAACAAAATTAAGAATCCCCTCTTAACCCAAATAATTATTAAACCGTAAGAAAATCAGAGAATTACCGTTTGGTCAATAATATGGATAAATCAGCACTTAAAAGAGTTGCATCACCACACTGATTTCAGACCTTTTTTATAGTATCTAGGATCAATACAGTAAGAACTTCCACAACGAGGACTTTTAACAAAGTAGGGAACTCACACCACAGAAGAGTTACACCTTACAGGAGACAGAAATACAGGTAATAAAAACACAATATTTTGGCCAAGTTACAAACCATCCATTTTAGTGCAAATAATATGCCTTAGACAGCTGGTTTATAAGCAGCCCCATAAAAAGCTGATGGCCACATTTAAGAGCAGCTTGATCAGGACATTTTGATTTTGGACGATGAACAAATGCTATTTTAGAATGTGTTTTGCCTAGCTCTAACCCTGTTAGAACTGGCAGGATAAGATATTTACTGACATATACACTAAAATAATAAGAGGTTACAAGTGCTTGGCAGTTGGACTTGATACATGAAGACCAGCTAGCAGGGCTGTGTTTAGAGGACACAAACCTCTTCCACTCTGACTCTGGAGAACTATGAAATACTTGGCAAAGGCTTGCCAGAATTTGGCATTTTTACCTAGTTTGGGAATGACTGTCAGCTGTTCTCCTCTTAGAGGATGCACAAGCTCCAGCATCCATGCCACTTCAACAGCAGACACTGCACTGCTGTGGGGTGAGACCTGCAGCACTCCGGCACCGGAGAAGTGTTTGCATCCTGCTGTCACATCAGTGCAATCACTACAGAAGTTCTTGCAGGTGAAAATACTTGAAAGCAAACCCATCTCCCAGTCTAGGTTTGGCCCTGTCACGGTCAGACAATTCAGTTATGCTCTGCCAGTCCCATCTGCTTTTCCTGTATGCTTCCTGCAAAACACACAGCTGCCATCCTCCAAGGGAAACTCAACACATAACCCAAGGGACAAAGCTGCACCGAGATGGGGGCAGATCTCGTCCGTGGAACTCTAAGCATCATTGTATCATCCAGATCATGGCTCTTGCACCTCTCCAAGTCCCCACAGAGACAAGTTTCCAAGGCAGAGTGGTTAAGAGGAATCAATGGTTTCAGCAGTTGTTCTGTAACTATTTCTTACAAGACACCTGGGACTACCACCGGCAGGTTGTAAAGGCAGTAGAGATGCTAATGTACATTTAAATACCTTGAACATCGGTTGCCCTTCTGAGCTATTATTTCCACCTCCCACCAAAAAAAAACCCCAAAAGCAACCCACCCTAAACAAGCAAATGCTGTTTGAAAGGCATCTAGCGTCCCAAAAGCACTTTCTGTTGGAGGTTACTATCAGATAACAGATATATTACCTAAAACATCTTCAGTGAATTGATCTTTCACACGCTAAAGCAGATTTTCTTGAATGTCCATAAGAACAAAACATTGTTGCAATAGTGTCTACAGGACTAGGCAGGCTTCTTCTAGGAAGGGGAGAGTTTCTCTGCATTGAAAAGGTATGTAAAATCAACAAGTCATAGCCAATGTTAATTTAGCTGTAAGATTCAAAGCGATTGCACTTGAGTCATTCTATAGATACAGGGCTGCTGACATAAAGAACAGAGCAGTGAGAGGTTCAGCCTATACAAGCACGATTGATTGTTTAGAAAACAAAGCTAATCTAGTGGTTGTTTCTTTATGCAAGGCTAATTGCATACCAGCTAGAGTGTCTTTCCAGATCATTCTCAGAGGCAGAATGAATTTGTGGTCAGATAATATCACAGGTATTTTCCTAAGTAGGCAGAGCTGCTTTAGTAAGTGCAGGCACTAAAAGCAGCATATGTGAAGAGCAAAACAATGAAGGAAAGAGCAAAACTGAAGTGCACAAAGTAGCTTGATACTGAAGTGTAACAGCTGAGCTGGCAGGTTATCCTACTAGACATCTAATATCCTCAGAAAGGCATGGGATCCTTTCTGCAAAGTGCATTCAGAGAACAAGCAATCTCTTTTGCTCATTCTATTACCCTGGATAGATCCTGAAATCTCAAGCCAAGGGGGAAATCCAGAGTAAGTAGTAACCTGAACACCTGACAAGGTAAATTTGGCTTTGTGCCTTTATTGTTTTAAGAAACACCAAAATACACTTGCAGTTAGGGTAAGCAGTCTTCAGAGGAAGGAATATGAAAGGGACTCCACAGATTGAGTAGGTACAAATAACAGCTACAGCTTCAATTCAGGACTGAGCATCTCCTTAAAATTTTAAAAGGCACACCAACTACAGCTTGGAGAGTAACAAAAATCTGGTGGGTGTCGATTTGAAGGATGAAGAGGAACAGCAATGTCTTGCTCAGATAAATCTTTAGAATTAGTGTAGCAGGCCCCTAACATTAAAGGGCCAGTCAGCTCAGGGGCTGTAAGGCTGTTCACAGAACAGAGGAAGAACTTACCCAACTGTGAGCTGATCAGTGACTGCTGCCTTCAGTGCTCTGAGGCTACCTGCTTATGCACCTCAACAGACTGACAGGAGCATTCTCTAAACTTGAGTAATCGCATCTAGCAAGACTGTTGGCTTCATGAAGAGATTTAAGTTAAATAGCTCTCATTCATCTTCTGTCATCCACACACCTTTATTATAGTTCTTTAAGTTTGTGGTTGCATCACTGACTTTTCCTCATCTTGCCGTACTCACATTCAGTCTGAATTCCTCTCTCCTGCTCTGCTCAGATGGCAGAAGAAATACCAGACCAAGAGTTTTAGTCTCTACTCTTTTCTGTGGTTTAATCATCTTTATGGTTTGGCAGCAGCTGTTGGGAACATGCACACCACAAGATAGAGACTCAGCTCTGTAAGCTCTCAGAGCTTTCTGTTCTCTGATCCTAGAAGTATAATGGATGCAGATTCTTCTCTCTGCTCCTCTGGAAAGCTGAGCCTGACCTCACAGTATTCCAGATGTTACATTTCCAGCTGCCTGATCTGTCAACTCCTAATCAACTTGAAACTTATTATTGCACGATTCTACTTGCAGTAATACATTTAATTTCCCAATTTTCAAAACTGTCTTGATGCTTATCTTCCAGGAGATGGCAACTGCCCACAGCAGCATCCCAAGCAAGGAGTATCACTACGGCAGAGGTCAGACAAGGGATGATGGGAGCACACATACACCTGGCTGAAGTTGTTCGGTGTTTCTGACTAGATAAGTTCCAAAGAGATGTTCTCTTTCTGTGCTGCAGAAGAAATCAAAGGCTTGCATCTGTGGGGGAAAATGAGGGAGACCAGGAAGACAGTTGTCATTTCTACCAGGGGATGAGTTCAAGTTACAAAACTGAAGTCAGGTACTTGAACGAATACTGCACATATTACCTAATCTCAACTTTTCAAAGAGTTTTACATCTTCAGACTCTTTCTTTAAACAACTGCTCTACTTTTAACTGAACACTTGTTCTTGTCAGTTTATTCTGGTACAAAATAGTGGCTTGGCTTCCACCCCAGTTCCCATGAAGATAACTAACACTTACAGATTCCTTTCTCTAACATCAAACCAGTTAAATCCATTTATCACACGTGGAGTTGATAAGGGATACAACATTCATTCCTGAATTATTTTGCTGTCTCATTGTCTGCAAGGTGTTTATAAGTAACAGTTTGTTGAAATTACCAGACTTGTCATTCAACTTTACCACCTACTTGGCCAAGTCCTTGAAAAGCAGATAAAAAGTTGTTACCTACATATAGTGATGCATATAGTCCTAAGTTTTTGAAGTGCTACACCTGCTTGAAGTATACAGCTGTTAAGAGCAGGCAAACCAAAATATGAAGTGAACGAGGCTTGGAGCAATTGGCAGTTATCCTGGTGACACTATGGTGACATTAACTTTGTCTGGAATTTCTAAAAGCCTTGTGTAAGCACTTTGGCATATTTGATGGCTTGTTATAGGCCTCTGGCTCAAGGAAGAGATTTTAGAATTGATTCTAGACAAGTAGAATTGCCTGAATTTGGTCACTCAGGAAGTCTTCCAGGGAAAATCCGACTCTGAAACACTTGAAGGTTTTAATAAAGTAGCAGTCAAGTAGCTTTTCTTATTAATAAGCAGTAGGATGTGCCATGCATCCCCGAATATATTCAGGCTCTGTCAAACATTGATGAAACCATCACTGAAGTGGGTGGGACACTCAGAGGACATTACAACAGCCTCCACAGATTTTGCTACGCAGACTAGCTGACTCCAGACCAGTATTCCCAGGTAGGGTTTCAGGAGCTTTCTAGTGTTAGTCCAGAGGTATTATCATCCCATGCACTGACAGCAGGTTTACTGAACAGGGATCTCTCCGTAAGGATCGAAAGCATGGTGTGAAATAAAACCAGAAACCTAACAAATATTTATTCAAACACTGCTCTGGATAGCAGTCTAGAGCAGAGACTGCACATTTTTCAGGAAGACCTGTGGATTCCAGCAGAGAAGCACAACCCAAGTCAGTACATCCTGTTGAAGGAAGATATTCTCACTTTTGTCCTAATGTTCTTTTAGAGGTGAGGATCACCTCATATGACAAATGATTCCTCGTCAAGCACAACATTGAAGCCAAACACTTCAGTGAGCAAAGCATGCTGTACATCAGATTGAGCCAAGCAGAAAAAACTGGGAGAGGAAATAATCAAAAGGACAGGAACCAGAAAACATGAATACGAAGTCTGAAAGGCATGAGATTATTTCTAAACACAGTCTTGACAGAGGTTTCAAATGTAGAAGCTGTTGAAAGAACAACATGATGTGATCTCTCCATCAGAATGGAAATGATTGGCCCAAGCTGTAACAGAATTAGAAAATATTTTCTACATGCAATGGGTAACAGAAGTGCTATTATCCATCACAAGGAGGACAACCAGCAGGTTCACTCCTGCCTTCCCCACTCATGGATCAGCTGCTCATGGCTGTACAAGCTGAGGTTGCTCCCTGACGTTCTTTCATCTTCACTTGCGAGCACACACAATTTCCCATCTCCCAGAGCCCACAAAGGCACAGACATTTGCATGTGCTGCAGATGTAGGTGTGAGTCTTCAGCAGTAACACAGGAAGCTGAGGAAGAAAACTATTCATTTCTTGTAGCTTGGGAATCTAGTATTTGACTAACAAAATCTTAAAGTTAATGCAAGTTACTGGTCAGCACTGAGGTATTTGACATTTTACACTTCAGTCACTTGTCAGAGTGAGGATGCCCTTAGGGTGATAAATTTCATGGTTACTGAAGCTTATTTTAATGAAATGTGTGGCTTGCCCTTCTGGGCTGTATTTTATTTTGGTGGTTTTATTGAGAATATTGTGCTTAGTCATTTTACTTTTTCAATTACAGGACCAGCATATGCAATAAACTAATGTTTTTATCATTTGAAGAATCACCTGCCAGATTTTGAGAAGGAATAGGATTTGATTAAAGCAATCAGCAGTTAATCACAACATATCCTTAATTGTTTTAGGTTTTAAGAGCCTAAATAGATTTGAAATAATTTGATGTTGCTTTGTACAGCAGTCAAGATTTAACAGATAAAACAGGGGCACCAGATCCCTCTTATCTCATTTAAGTGAAATCCATTTATCATCCTGTGAAGTTTTTATTCTTCAAGTAACAGATTTCAAAGTTCAATGTATTACCTCTTTATAAAGATTTTTGCAAAACACATGAGCAGATTTTTGACCACTGACTTCTCTGGAGAAATACATATGATCATACAGTAAAACAGGCATGATTCAATAGGTCACTTCTATTTTGTTTTAAACGTTTCCTTTTAAGCCAAAATATATTTAAATTTAAGTTTCAGTTCCACATTGAAACAGCCATGATGTGACACATTACTATCCTTAACTTGTATTCTGGTTTTCAATCAAGCTGCAGTCAGTTTAAGTTAACTTTATTAGGGTAGAGAGATAGAGGATAAAAATGTCTTAGTTTATCAGGAAAAAATAAAACCTGCAGGAAAAGAGTTCACATGGTGCCTGTAAAAGTCTTCCTACTTATCTGTAGTATCGTGAACAGCAGTGTGTATAACTCAAACAAGTTTTTGCTATGAAAGCTTTTTCACCTTCCTCTGAGGACTTTGTGTGCCATTGCTCACCACTCATACATGAAGTCTGGAAAAACACAATGAATATAAAACGTGCAACTGTATTTTGTATTTCACCCAATGAAAGAGTATTTGTCATGTTACAATGAGCATCAACCAGGCTTAAACCTTCACTGGCAAAACGAAGCCTTCAAAACATGGAACTGAAATTAGCATAGACAAATACCCCAGGTATGAAATGTTAATTCATTCTGAAGAATAGTGTAATCAAAACAGACTCCAGTTTACTTTAGGACACATGGGCTAAATCAGCCATCTGGGTAGGATCTTGAGAGGCTTGATCCCAGATTTCTTTGCTGAACAGAAAACAAACTGCACACATGTATGTGCCACCACACATGCTTTTTATTAAACACTCCCTACCATGAGGAGCAGGCCTGACAATCATTTGCTGAGATTAAACTATTTCAGAAGCACTGGCAGTTCAGTGCTGCAGCCACAGCTGAATCCGACCAGTCTGTGAGCAGTGACACTTGTCTGTCACTTCAGGTACGTCCTCCCCACATATGCCAGGAGTGAAACCCCCCACCTACCTGATGAAAAAGGCTTCCCAGACTTTCAGGCTTTTGCTGCACAATCTACAGTTTAATTCTGCACCTAAACTACTTAGAAGTCTTGAGAGTGAAGATCCAGCATGAAATTACAGGCCTAGATGTAAACAGTGTAGGATGTATTCACTGCTCGTGTAAACCTGCTGTATTTTCATTATTCCCTGCAAGGCTGGAAGGGTCATAGCATTATTACAAGCCCTAAGTAAGCCCTTTCAGATGCAAAAAGACAGACTTGTGTAGCTTTAGTCTTAGCTGCTCACATCAAGCAACTTAGAGCTCTACTTTGTCCTGTAAGGCCAACAAATTAATGAAGGAAAAATCTGGGCTCTTGCTTACTTTATCAGATAGGATGGAGCAGAGAAGTTTCCAGCCTTGGCTTCCTGCTTTCCTCTCCGTCCAGTCCAATATTTTAAAAATTTCTCTGGTGAAAGCCAAGAATTGGCCAGTGTTCTTGTTATTCTCATTCTTTGAAAAGATATGACTATTGCCCAGACAATGAGAAAGGAAGTTATTTAATCCCTACATCAACAGTGAGTAAGAAAATGAAGTATTATAATGGCACGAGCATATATAATGGCATATATTGCCATCATAATGGCACTTGCATCAGCTAAGGATTAAAAATTATGCTGGACAGTCACGAATGCAAAAATAAAGAACCCATTTTTACTTAATATTTTGACACAGGCAGGTTTCCACTCATTTTCTAAGTTACAGGGAAATGCAGTATTAATGAACTGAATGCTGCTACTGGAGATAAACCAAGTGTTGCTTTCATTTGCACAGCACTTCTATCTACCCTGATCACATTCATCTAGATGCAAGAAGAAGAGTATAGTGCATAGTAAAGGTATTATAAGTACAGAACTGAAGTGTTTAAACACATGGCCTCATTAAAAAATATACCCTCAGTATCAAAGCTTGGGGAACCACTACCAACACCTCAATTTCAGACTATTTTTTTCCCAGAAAAAGCAATTTTACTGTAACTGCCTGAAGCACAAAACTGCAGCAGCTTTCTTATCCCATCTCCCAGGGCAAAATCTCCAACTCATTTGGACCGCAGCAATTTCTGCATGTAAAGCTGAAATTTTATTCCCTACTTAAAGAATTTGTCTTTTGTAAGCTATGGTGTGTGTCTATATATATAGTAATTGCATGTAGGGACTTAAAGCCTTCTCTGGTAGTGATGTTTGACCATGGGCCACTGAGCAGCAGTGGCTTTGTCAGTGGGTAACCCTAAAAACTTCACAGAGCCACCCAGACAGGGAGTCTGTTCACAAAGAGCTTCTTAAAGAGGCTGAAGTGCACGGAACAGTGTAGCCAGTATTGTACCAGTGATAAATTCAGGCATTAATTACAACCAGTTATTCAGTAACCAGCCTTAACAAAGAACTGGAACTGATCTCTTAGAATGTGTCAATTTAGGAGCATAGTTAATGAGGAAGAGAAAACTAGTAAGTGCAGTTGAGGGAAATACCATGCAGTGTTGGGCTGCTGGAAAGATCTGGAAGTTTGTAGTCTGATGAATGTACATGTTTTTTAGTTCGCAGTAGTTGAGCACTGGGATTTTTTTTTTTTTTTAAGTGTATCTCTACCACAAAGAGGTCAGATGATACAGTGAAATCTGTTTAAGGAGCACAGTCAAGTTTATACTGTACATTGCTGAGACTCATTAGGTTCTACATTGACAAAGTGATGTTACAGAGATCTAGCCATGAACAGGCTAAGAATACCCTAGGACAAAGTAGCGAGGCTTTATCTTAAGTCATCTCACCAAGGCTATTACTTGTCCATAAATATATCCTGCTGTTCCTAACCAGTAAAAGACTTACTAACAATGTAATACCAAACTCACTAGACATCCAGGCATCTGATGCTAGCACAAAATTCACTGTATGGGAATGCAAACCCTTTTATATACAGCTTAGTTGGGGGCTACTACACAATTGAAAGGCCATGGCAGTGTCCAGGTCATATGCATACATGAAAGATTAGAGATCCCACTAGTGCTATAGGGTCAAAAGGCTTATTTTCAACTGGCACCCTGAATTGTCACGCAAACTATTCCAGAGCAATTGCCTGGAAGGGGACACACCTTATCTGATTAAATTCCATTTCTTCAGTAGACTGAAAGATCTGCTATGCAGCTGCATAATGAGAGTTTTGAAAAGACCCTACCTGGAAGATGACAAATTGGAAAGGTGATTTGAAAACAAAGCAACAGAAAAAGCTCCAACTATATGGCCAGAATGACTGTAGGAACATGAAGGGAACAGATAACTGCTCATTCAGTCTCTTTTTTCAGTTCATTGAAGGGAATTTGACTCTTAGGGAGGTGGAAGTGCTATGATGTTGGAAACAATCAGGGTACCTGTGCACTGAGAAGTGGAAGCCTTTTCCCTCTACACCAAAGTTAGAAGCAGAACAAGAGCCAAGAAAAAGAACAAGCCCACATCACAAGCTGATTCCCCCAGCTGGAATCAGACAGCAAACGGGACGTGCACTACAAGTGCTGGTGTTAAAGCAAGCAGTGCATTTGCTTTGGGTTATTTTTTGAACTCTTGGGAGTTAGCTGGCCAGCCACACTACTCTAAGGAGCAATAGTTCAGACTGTCAAATCACTCCTCTGGGAATACCCAGAGCCAGACAGCTCAGACCAGTCTACTTGCTCAGATATTCCCCACGTAAAATGGGAGGAGTATTTTTTACCCTGCATGTGTGCTTTCTCCCCAGCTACCAAAAAACAAACAAACGAGCCCCCAAAAAACCGCACACACACACAAAAAAACCCCACCAAAACCCCCCAACCAGCC
>WBMY01000729.1:445384-543453 GCA_013397315.1 Donacobius atricapilla
GGGGACCGGCGGGAGGGCTACGGGGGCGCCCAGGCGTGCGCCGCAGGGCTGCCCACGTGAGGGGAGCCGAGACGGGCGATGGCGGGGCAGGCGTCGGGGAGTGACGGCGTCACAGGGCGCCGCAGAACATTCACGAGTCGAGTCCAACTCCTGGCCCTGCGCAGGACAGCCCAGACTATCCCACCACGTGCCTGAGAGAGTTGTCCAAACACACCCTGAGCTCTGCCACACTTGATGCTTTGATCACTTGACTGGGAAACTGTTACAGTGCTAAGCTACCCTCTGGGTGAAGAACCTTTATGTAGTATCCAACCTAAACCTCCCGGACACGACTTCAGGCCATTCCCTTGAGTCCAGTCACTTTCACCACGGAGAAGAGATCCGTGCCCGTCCTTCCTCTTCTCGTCACGAGGAAATTGTAACTGCAGTGAGGTCTCCCCTCAGTCTCCTCCAGGGTGAACAGACCAAGGGTCCTCAGGCATTCCTCTTATTCCCTGTCTCCTCAAGGCCCTTCACCATCTTCATTACCCTCCTTTGGTTGTTCTCTAGTAGCTTTCTACCTTACATTGTGGTACCCAAAACTGCACACGATTTGAGGTGAGGTCACCCCAGTGCAGAGCAGGACAGAACAATCCCCTCACTTGCCCAGCTGGTGCTGTTGTGCCTGATGGCCCCAGGGCAGGGCTGGTCCTCCTGGGTGCCAGGACATTGCTGACTCATATTCGACTTGCCATCAACCAGGACCCCGAGGTCCCTCTCTGAAATGCTTCTTTCCAGTGTCTCATTCCCCAGTGTGTGTAGCAGGAGTTTTTCCCGTTGCTCAGGGATGAAGGATGAGCCTGTTGGCACCGCTCCTGGATTGAAGAGGGGCTCTTGGTTGGAAAGGGAGCACGAGTGGGCTGATGGAGGCTCTACTTGCACTGTCCCTCCCAAAGCAGTGGGCGTTTGCACAGAAAGAGAACACGGGCCCCCTTGCCCCTCTCAGGCAAAGTTGTGCCAAGTACAGCTGCAAACCAACAGCTTGGGAGGTGCAGGAGTGGTTGCTGTTCTCTGCTTGAGATACTGCAGACGTGCTGACCCCAAATTGCTGAAATTGTCCTTCATCATAAAGGAAAATAATACCTTTTCCTCATGTTTGGCTACAGTCAAAGTCCCTGCCTCCCCACCTTGTCCCTGCTGCTCTGCCCACCAGAGGCCATGAGCTCATGTCCAGCCCAGCCCTGTGACTGTGTGCCAGGCCACCATGGAGAGGGTGACATGGCATTTATCATGTATTTGTCACATCTGCAGAACACAACCCTCTACACATAGTGCCCAGTGATACTTCATTCCCCATGGCAGCAATAGCCCTGCCACATTGGAAGAACCCTCTGCAAACTTGCTGTAAAAGACTGTGTTTTTTTAGCGCTAGTGTGTGTTTTTTTATTCCCAATTAAAGTCTTCTAGCCTTAATTGTGCTGACTGCATTGTGCAGGCTAGCGTGATATTTAATTTTCATTACTTACATAAACTGGGGATGCATAAAGCAGCCTGCTAGTGACATGTAAAATGCACGTTACGTTGCGTAAGTGTAATTGTTTTCTGTTTCTTGACACTCCATTAAGTATATATTCCAAAACAATTTTTTTTTTAATGGTGAATTTCTTTCTCTACAACTCATGAATAAATAAACCGCGAAGCATACCAGACTGCAGAAAAGGAAAACCACAGGAGGCAAAATGGAAGAACTGTACACATCTGTTAAAAAGCAAGATGAATCTTGAGTCTAACACAGAGACTCTATTACAAGTCCTAAAGGAAAAAAAAAAAGTGAGCAATATTTTGTTCTACAATGCTGTTATCAATATGTTTTTGGCTTTAGGCTAATTCAGACCAAGGGCTAAAAAGCATGCGTGACCACAGTCATGCACAACTCACTAAATTAAACATTCTCTGGTGAGGATGTCCAAAGTCTATTCTAAGAGTGATGGTTTTTAAGACATACTACTGATGTTTATAAGCACAAAAAGTGGCAAAATTATTATCTTAAGAGCCAAATTGTGAAGATAAAGGATACACACCCATGACAGCCCTGTGTAAGAGCCGCTCTTGACAGCAAAACAAAATTCATTGCTTCAAAACTGTGATGCACCTTAATATAACATTAAAGTTTCTTCCACAGAAGACACAAAATATACCTGTATTTACAGAAACGTCTAATGGTTCTGTGGTAAGAAAAAAGACTTGAATTACTTCAGTGGAAATTTTGAGACCCTAACACACCTAAAAACACCAAGAACGGATCTCAAGATATCATTACAACTGCTAATTGATTCTTGTTACCCATGGGTTTGTGGCAGCCCCAGCTGCCTGATATTTTGATACCTCATTTTAAAATAACTGAAAAAAAAAAAGTGAAGGTACTGCTTTTCCAGCCCTTTTGTTGCCTGCTGTTGTGGTGAAGTGTGATCCTTACCTCAGCCTGACATTTTAGACCTGTTCTGGCAATGTCCACTCATGTCTGGATGTGTCCAGATATTTCTCCATTGTATTTCCTCATGGTATTTTCACTCAAGAGTTGTTAATTCTCAGCCTTTAGAAGTCAGAAAGGGGAATTTTCCCTAAACCAAACATTTCAGTTAAAAAAATGTGATTTTTCATACTGAGTGAGGGGGTAGAAAAAGATCCAACGAAACAGACCCACCTTTTCCCTCTGAGGTTCTTACTCAACTCCAAATATTTAACCCATAATAAATAAACGTACTCTCATGTCTTGGCAGGGGAGAAATGAGTGTCAGTCAGGAGCCTGATGTGCTGTCCAGACGTGTGCTACGTTTGCTTGGGAGGGAGACTGGAAGAAAATCTGGACTGAGATTGAGAGCAGAATTGGAGAAAACCCCTGAGCGCTCCCCTCAGGTCGTTCCTCAGCAGGGTGTTGAATCCTGTTCTTTGGAGAGTCTCTAGGCAACGTGTAGAGATTTGAGGCACTTCAGGGGGAGCTTTTCTTAAAGAAAGCCTCCAGAAGTCACCTTAAAATCTCTCTCTGGCTCTTGGTGTGCATGTGTCCACTTTGTTGAGTCATGTAGTTGGAGAACCCCCTAAAGTACCGATCCCTTGCTTACCCTCGCTTCCACTTGTTTGTTTGCCAAGGACTTCAAAAGAGAAATAACCTACAGGACCTCAAACCACTGGAGAGCAACATCCTGCTCCAAACACCCTGCCTTGTGTCTTGGCACAGATGTTGAAGCAAGGGGTCTTCCCTATTTAATGAGATATGTTAATCAACCAGACGGCAGGCTCATCAACAAGC
Source organism: Donacobius atricapilla (assembly GCA_013397315.1). Taxonomy (NCBI): domain Eukaryota; kingdom Metazoa; phylum Chordata; class Aves; order Passeriformes; family Mimidae; genus Donacobius; species Donacobius atricapilla. The sequence goes on from WBMY01000729.1 coordinate 448,674, forward strand.
TGCTAGCTCTCTGTACTCCATTTCACAGGTACTTGGCTTACCAAATTGTTATGAAAACTCACCATCCAGCCAAGCCAAACAAACACCACCCCCAATATTATTTTACACGCGTGTCAAAAGAAATAACTTGCCGCAGGCCAAGTGGGTGAAGGAATTTTACGAGGCTGCGTCTGTTCCTCCCTTCTCCCTCCCTTAGACAGTTAAAGAAATGTTTGTATGATGAAAGGGGAAAGGGAGCAGAGGACAGCTGGTTAGAAATTAATGAAATGTTTGAGCATTATCATGCGATAATGGATTTAGCTGACTGTTTGCCAGTGTTCAGATCTAGTGTGAATTGCTTTATATGAAACAAAGGGATTCCTAGATTATACAAGCCTCCTGAGACCGCTGCTGCCCCTAAATCCTTTCAAAGATGCAATAAGAGGGAAAAAAAAAGAGTAATTCTCTCTCTGGATGGACAGAAGCCCTTGGGATTGCTTTGACTTACTTTCAGACTTAATGATATTTGACATAGCTGACTCTCTGAGGTGTCTCCTAATTGGGAGTGGCCATGGGTTTGGGATGCCTGAGGCTATGCTTGAAGCAAATCTGAGCACCTAGAAACCCAGGTGAGGTCTCCCAGCCAGGACATTTATAAACAGGACATGAAAAATGAGTCTCAACTTTTACACATTTGACCTGTAACTCTGTCCCTGGCTATCTCTCACAAAGGATGATACATCTGATGGGAGACCCGGGCACTGGACTTGAAACTGTTTATCCTTCTTCCTACCCTCCCCCAACACATACTGTTATTACGATGGAAGTTTAATGGCTGTGTAAAATAGCCCATGTCTCTTGATGCCTGTTTTGTTTTGGGTTTTTTTTTTGCCCTAAAGTATTGGGACACTTCTGTTTTTTCAGATGTGGACTTGTGGCTAGTCGACATTTTGTCTGAACACAGACAAGTCTCAAGAAGGCTTTAGGAAGAAGAGCAGGAGATTGTGTGTCTGGCACCCAGAGAGCCAGATTTTCAGGTCCATCCAGGTTGCCCATGTTAGCCAAAACTGGCTTTTAATTCTGAGACCCAAAGGGCTTCCGACAGAACCTGCAGATATAGAGTGTGACTCAGCCCTTTGCCCTGTCACCAGCCCAAAGTCCAGCCATCTGGAGCTAGTTGGTTCATGCCACCCCAGAGCAATGTCAACAGTCCTGAGCAAACTGGGTGGTGCAGGTGTAGGGTCCCTTTGCCCTAGTCCTGCACTGAAACGTGGAATCCCCCAGTGCTGGGCTTTGGCGAGGTCACACCTTGAATCTTTTGTTCAGACCCCTTATCACAAGGACATTGAGGTACTGGAGCATGTTCAAAGAAAGACAGTGGAGCTAGGGAAGGATCTGGATGATGAGTGGCTGAGGGAACAGGGAGTGTTCAGCTTGGAGAAAAGAAGGCTGAGAGGTGACCTTATTGCTGTCTACAAGAGAGATGATAGAGGTGATCTCTATGTTTAGTGGTGGACTTGGCAGTGCTGGGTTAATGGTTGCATTTCATGTTCTTTTTCAACTGAAATGATTTTATGACTCTAAAAGCAGTAGCTACAACTTCTCTCACATCACCCTCTTATGTAAAATAAACAGCTCACGATAGCAGTTACATTACAAGGTGCTCATACAGGCTGTAAGATGGGGTTTGCTACTTCTGCCACTTGTGAGGTCTCATCGTGAGTTCATGTCTCGAAGAGTGAGAGTTCCCTGTCATTATTTTCCTGGTTTGCACTGCTGAAACCTGGTATTAATTGCTGCAGAAATGATCCTGCCTCTTGAGCTTAGGTGGTCTACAATTATCTTCATAATAAAATTGTGAGGAATTAAACATCAGAGCAGTTCACAGGTGTTAAGGGGTCATGTGACAGTCCTTCAAGAACTGTGGCTTTCAGTCCTCAAGTGCCATGAGCAGTTAAGATGCTGCTAAACAGCACTTAAGAACTGCAGGTCTTGTTCAGCTCAGTTCAGTCACTGCTTCCCTTGTCTTGGAGAGACCAGAACCTCTATTTTTTTTTTTTAAATTCCGTTACTTTTCTGAAACTTTTCTGTTTCTCTGCACTTGGGCAATGAGCTGAGATTAATCAGTTTTCCTTCTGAGCTGCCTCTTATGAAACCATGAATGTGATGTTTACGAGGTTTCCATTGCTGCATAGGGATATTTGTATTTTGGTGGCTCTATTTTTATTGAAAAATGGATATATTTTCATCATATTGGATGTGCAGAGAACCAAAATCCTAAACCAAAACCTGAAGTACAGGAGAATGTTTAAGTCTGAGATTATGTTCAAGTGACTTCATTCACATTAGCTTTACCCTGGTGAAAGCTGACTGGTAATATTTTCAGCTTACACTGGTGAATGTCAAAAAAGACCAGTTAATCTTCTGCTTGCACAGACTCCTGCTGCCTCCCGTAAAGCCAAATTTTCTGAAATTTCACCTGAAAATGTGGCCTTTCAGTACCTAATGGGAGCTCATAAAAAAGATGGAGAGGGACTTTTCTACAGCCAGAAAGTGATATAACAAGGGTTAACAGTTTTAAACTAAAAGAGGGGAGAGATAAGATTAGATATAAAGAAGAAATTCTTTACTCAGAGGGTAACGAAGCACTGACATGGGTTATCCAGAGAAGCTGGGGATGCCCCATCCCTGAAGTGTTCAAGACCAGGTTGGATGGGGTTGGAGCAACCTGGGATAGTGGAAGGTGTCCCTCCCCATGGCAGGGGGATTGTAATGAGATGGGCTTCAAGGTCCCTTCTTCCAACACAAACTATTCTATGGTTTGTGGTTACTTAATGCTTTCTCATAATAACACAATGTTTCATGAGTTAATTAATAGATGAGAGCCGGTTGGGCTAACCCAGAGAGAAGAAAATACCATTTTTCATCTGATTACCACACAAATACTTAGTTTATAGCTTTAGACACTAAGCAATGACCTCTAGTTAACTGAGCATTTATCCCTGTTCACAGTGCCTGCTTGTTTTGCAGCCTTGTGGCTCCAGCTGGATTCTGTGCAGGTGTTACTGGGCACGTCTGTTTTGATCACCAGGTGGGACCTGAAGCCTCTGTAAGTCTTCTTGGAGGATTCACTTTACTCTCTGCTCTGCTAAGGCCTGTTACAACCACGTGCTTTATCTCATCTCTCCCCTTGCCTAATCAGTCACATACCTAATTGGTGTTTGCAATATTTTGGGTCCCAGCATAAACAAATTGTTTAGCCCTGTGTCATCAAAACTGCATCTGGACAACCATCAGCATTCTCTATATTTTTGGAAAATCCTAGGAAAGAGCTCAGAAACTACACCTGTGTTAGCGACTTCTGCAGATATGACTCAGTGTTAGCAGAAGCCAATGAACAGTCGCAAAAATAGAGACTGTTGTGCTGACTGTATTCAGAGTGTTTTCACATTTCCATGAAAACATGAGTAACACTCACCTGGGTGATGGAAAAGCGATTTGGATTGGCACCGGTTGGCAGTGGGATGGAAAATTAGTATGTAAAGAACCTAGTGATTAAGATAATGAAAAACAATGTTAAGAGTCTTAGATGAAGCCAAGTTTTGTAGCCCTCGAGCTTTTAGTTGTGAAATTGTTGGCTCTTGTGTTGTTTCTGAAATAGAAGTCTATTTAAATGACTTAAGCAACCCAAGTTTCAAGAATAACCCCAAGCTGGCTGTTTCAGTTGTGACTGAGAAACCAAATTGGGTGAATATTTTTTATTCTAATTGCTTGAATTTCCAAACACAACCAGAGAACCAAACAGCTGCAGACCCTAAAGTGTTTATTATGAAAATAGTTTTAAACTTTGAGGAAAAAAAAAGAAATGCTGAAAGTTGATTGGAGTGGAAATCCCCTACAAAATAGTGGGATTTTTTAGGATTCTTTTAATCATTCCTCTGCCACTCCTAAAAGCTGAGTGTAAACCAAAACATTCACAGTTTTTGGAATTAACTCAAAATGGTTGTATACAGTAATTTTTCCCTTTTTCTAGACCTGAATGTCACATTGTCCAGGCACTGCTTGAACTCTGTAGAGGCCCCTATGAAGACCCCCACAAATACAGCGCTCTCCATAAATGACTGCACTAGATAGAAGCCTTTTGGAATGTGGGGTAGGTAATGCAATATGCAGACATTTCTGTGGAGATGAGTACATGGCAATGCACTGTGGAACCCCAGAACTCTGCCTAAGGAATTTTAAGAGTTTAGTCTTGGAATGAGTCAGTTCATCTAGTTGATTTGGTAAGAAACCCTAAAAAAAAAGAAAGAAGTATAGTTTTCTGTTGAAGAAACCACACACATTGACTCATGCACCTTGTGTGAGCCTGCCAAGGCTGGCAGGTCATGGTCAGGCCCTTTCACAGAAAAAAATCAGCCTCCAGTTCTCACTTCTGACCCCTAAAAAAACAGCTTCATTTTCCAGTTTCTCCTCAAGCAGTTTCGTCATTTTCCTCAAACACTTCCCAGACCTTCTGAGGGCTACAACACAACCTGCTGGAGGGAACCTGGAGGTGGCCTATGTGTGTGAACATTGTGCAAACAGCAGAGACCAGGAGGATTATAATGGAGTTGTGCTTTCCTGCCACTCCTCTTCCTTAGACAATCCTGTTGGTCAGCAGCTTCTTTCCTTATTTATATCAGGAGCCTGGCAACTAAGCTCCTGTCTTAAGCTCAGAGACTCAAGGCTCCTTTGGTAGGACCAAACGTTTTGTATTACTGTCAGAATAGGAATAAAGAACCTTTCTCCTTGAATGGGTTCCTGTCCGTTTCTTTGGACTGGTGACGCATTTACACTGGGCAGATGGATGCTCTCCCTGGGGATGTGTTAGCCCTCACCTGCACCAGAGCACAGAAGGACAACAGATGATTTGAATGGAGATAATTTGCAACCTGGAGAGCAGGCTCTAGAGGTTACAGCTGAAGATGAAGTTTGTAAAACTGAGAGAAAGTTGGTAGCATTGAGGTTATTTGGGAGGTTTAACAAGCTCCCCAGGGAAGCACTGTTCCTGTGGATAACTTTGAGAAGAGACCAGGAGAAATGGTTTTGAGGAGTTTAGATTTTTCCTGTCAAGGTATCAGCTATATTTCTGCCAGAAAAGGCCTTCCCCAGTCCCAATTAAACAAGAACTGGCCTGAGCGGATTGTCCCAAATTTGAACAAAATCTTTTTATTTTTTCCAGCTGGCAAATATTTTACGTATTTTCCTTGCTATTTTCCCCCGCCTTGTTAGTGGTTTTGGTCAGACCATAGACATATGTTGCAGAATCTGCTAGGAAAAAATGTTTTTACAATTGATATTTTCTTAAATGCCTTTAAAATTTTTTCAATCGGTGCCCAGGTAGTTTCCTGCTAACCAAATATTCTCCCAAACCATTTCTTTTTGAAGGACCCTGCCTTGTTGTTGAATGCAAGCTTGAACCTGTTTTCTTGTGGTTTCAACAGATACAAGGTCTCTCTATCACATGGATTTATATCAAATACCACAAACCCCATATGAGCTACAAATCCCCTCCTCTAGGAGCTTATATTAACAAACTTGCAGCATTTCATCCTCTCAGTGGTTTTGATCTCCCTCTGAAATGCAGCTGAAGTCAAGATGCTTAAAACTTCTCAGGAAAGGGGACACGCTGTTGGACCAGCCTCACCTCCTTAGAATACTGGTGTAAAATTCAGACACAGGGACAAGACTATAAATTCGAATTCCCCAATATCTCCAGGGCTTGAAGGTGTTTGCACACACCGGATGCTGAGTTGTGCCCCAGCTCCCTGAGCTCTGAGTTTTGCACTTGAAGCCAGCTCTAGGAAGACTTACAGGTCGTCAGACCTTTGCTTTGTATCTGTGGGTAACAAAGAACACAGAGCTGGCTATAGCAGAGCTCTGGTAGCTGTGCTGTTAAGAAAGAGAAAAAAGAAAAGAAAAGAGAGAAGAGAAGAGAAGAGAAGAGAAGAGAAGAGAAGAGAAGAGAAGAGAAGAGAAGAGAAGAGAGAAGAGAGAAGAGAGAAGAGAGAAGGGAAAAGAAAGGAGGAGCTGTTCACCTGATCCATGACCATCTCCAACTCATCCTGAGATGTATTATTTGAACCACAAAAACCCTCCACACATTTCATGCCTTGCAGGGACGGATGTTCCACCACCACTCTCACCAGTGGTTTTGCAGGATTTACCTTGTTATAAATCAGAAATAGTGCAGGGGTGCAGAAATACCCATTATTTTCAGAGTATAAAATATCTTCTGTGTCTATGTGCGCATTTCATTCACAGACTTTACTTTCTCTCAAATGATCTATGAGTATCTCTTGTCTCATGGAATTGAGTGTTGTTTGCTTGTTCACAGCTTCCTTTCCTTCCGTTATCCAGCAAAGAAAGTTTGCTTAAGTGGCTTTTGTGAACTCTTTCAAGATCCCCAGAAGGATGATACAGGAAACAGAGAGTTTCCTTTCTATACAAACTTCTAGGGTGTTCCCATAATAGCCTGAAATTTATCTGCCCTCAGCAGCCTGCAATTGGACAAAAAATTAATGGACTGTCAAGGGATCAGGCCAGACACAATTAACATATCAGAGAAGAGAGTTTGTAATAAGAAAAAATCCTCCACTTACACAGCACCTTTTATCCCATGTTGCCAAACATTTTCCTTTCTACGTTTCCAATTACTTTACAAGTTGGCTATGCTTTAACCATCCAGCCTGAAATTTTCCATAATTGCTCCCTGCCTCATGTTGAACGTATTTTCAGAAAGTAGTGAAGGGGGAAAGCTATAGAAAAAAATCCAACAAAAAACCTCTTAAAAATATGCAGTTATATTGCACAGAGCTTAAAGCTAATGAATTAGTTTTAGGGGACTTTAAGCATTCTCCCTCTTTATTTTGGAGAGTGTGTTTGCACCTCAGGAGGTTGGAGTGGGAATGAGACTCTTGGCACAGCAGCAGTACTGGGGATGAGAATCTGTCGCCATTGCCGTGAAAATGCATCTGGGTTTGTCCAAAAAATAAACCACAGACAAACCCCTATTTCAGTGTTTTAGAGGCAGGTTTGTACCTCAGTTTTATGCCTTCTGACTGCTTTGCCCAGAGTTTCTGCAGCCCCCAAAAAGCAGCCCCTGTAAGCAGAATATCTGGACGGGGTGCCGACAAAATGGATTCTCATCCTTCAGGATTTCACCTGGTGTGACCTGGCACTGTGGGTGAGATCTGGGAGGATTGTAGCACTGGGAGGGAGGGCAGGGCCCGTGTTGAAAGCTGACAAGGTAGAAATGTGAGTCATTAAAAGGCAAAGACCAATCTGTAAAGAAACAATTACCTACATATTTAAAAAGAAAAAAATCTGATCTGGAAGGCACGTTCGCCTGGTGGTTGACACTCCCTACAAAAACACCGTGTTGTTCCAAAAGTCTCCCATGAGATGAACAAACCTTGCCAGGAATAATCACAGATCTGGAGTTGTATAATTGCTCAACTAACAGCAGGCAGGGAACAGACAGGGAACCTGTGCTTTGCTTTTCCTGCCCATTTCCTTGCTTTCAGGGCTGTGCAGTGCTATGGAGCACTGGGGCTTGTATTGGCCGGAGCAGTCAGGACACCAAGAAAAAAAAAAAAGCTTCTAAGCAACAGCTTCACAGCGTGTGTTGTTTTTAACTCCATTCATAAAAGCAGTGAGCTGGGCTGTGTGAGGCGGGCCGGGGCTCTGAGCGCTCGTGTCTGCTTGGAGCAGAAAGCTCTGGACGTGCTCGAGCTGAGCGCCGGCAGTTTCATACCCTTCCAGCACTAATCCAGCAATAAAGAAAGTGGCTTTAAGCCACTTCAGACCCATTAGTGCTCTCCAGAATGCTAATATAGCATAGAGATGAAAGGACTGCAGCCAGGGGAATGAGATGTGGGCAACCGCTTCGCCTCCCCTCTTACGAAGGTTTGGTTCATTCTCTCAAGCAGCCGAGGCCAAATTTGGGGAGCAGATGTCGTGGCAGCGCAGCACCACACTCCCAAGTCATGGGACTCAGGCAGCATTAACAACAGAGCTGGGGTGCCTTTATTTTTTAGTGATAATTCATGGTTAACCAGAAATCTGATACTTAATCTGCTGCAGCCTGGAATGCCAAGTCCATTTGCACGAACTGTATCTGTGTGGCCACAGTCAGGAGATGGTGTGAAAATCATTTGGTAATAGAGATTAGCCCAGTTGTTTTTATTTATTTTAGTTGGTTTTCTTTATTTTCTAAACAGGCTTGGGAAAATTAATCTTTTTTAAAATTAAGAAACAAGGTTTGTCACTTTTAAAATCAAAAGCCTCATGTTTCCTGAGAAAGGTCTGTCTTTAGTGCCACGACCCTATATTTTTTTCCAACCCAAAAATCCTCAGTGAAACAGCACTATTTAAAAAGTCCCTGAGAAAAGGTAAAGAGGTTCTGCTAGAAAGTCTCACAATGCTGAGAAAGAAACTGAGGAGGATGGTTGATGGACCATCTGGGACTTCACAGGTTTGGAAACCGGAGTGTGGTGGAGCTCCAAGTTGTTTACCCTGCAGTAGGGAAGGTGAGAAGGGATTTTGCCCAGAAATACCTGCAGTAGAAGAAGGTGCCAGGTGAAAGCAGGCTATCAAATCTATTAGAGCCATTTGCTGGAGTTGGAAACAAGAGATGTTCCTGCTGGAAATCAGGACCAGAGGTTAATTAACTATAGGAACATCCTATTGAGAAGCCATCCTGTGAATTCCTATATGATGGCTTAGGGGCATTGCCATCAGATGCTTTAGGTGTCCCACTAAGCTGCTCACCAGGTTGTTGTGGAGATAACCTGCTTTTCCACTGGTTCCAGAGGGATGCCAGGGCTCCTGCTGCAGATCCCCAAACCTCAGGACTGTGGATACCCCCGGGTGCATTCTGCAGGACTGTGCCCTACTTTTTGTGTTTCTCAGTGAAAGAGCCACATCAAGTCTCTGGAAAAAAAAAAGCAAAACAAGGACAAAGTTCTGCCCTTCCACTACTCTGTTTTCATTTACAGCCAAATTCTGCCAATCTTTTAGTGTCTATTTAAAACTTTTATTTCCTTCCCACCAGTGTGTTTCCGTGCTGGGGTGCGTTTTTCTTTTTTCTTTTTCTTTTTCTTTTTCTTTTTCTTTTTCTTTTTCTTTTTCTTTTTCTTTTTCTTTTTCTCCTTTTCTTTCCCTTTTCCCCTGTTGTTTCACAGTCCACCAGATGATACTCATCACTCATCACTCCAGACACACCAGGACCCTGAGCTGAGCCCAGCCTGTGTGCAGACACTGTTACAAGAGGTGTCAGAGCCTGCTGTATATCCAGGGGAGGAGACTCTGCCTGACTTTCCCTGGCTGTGACACTGCGGCTCAGCCTGGAACTGACAGCTGTGGAAAATTAATGGATGGGCCCTCTTTCCAAGGAATGGCCATCAAGGTCACGGTTTTGAGGCTATAAGGGCACAGCCCTTTCCTACTTGCAGCCAGTACACATGCCAGCTTTGCTGTCCCCTCTTCAGATGTCACCATGTCACCAGATCGCTGTCACATGAGGACACCGTGGGTGAGGGGGTGCCATTGGCTGCCCAGGCTGTTTTCATGCCCAGGGAATCTATGAATACAGCCTGATGATGCTCGAGGTGTAACTGAAACCTGCTCTGCAGACACAGCTCCTGGCTGAACTGTCCCTGCCCCTTGCAAGGCTGAGCAGAGGAGTTTGTTCAAACCAGCCTTCAGGACAGGGTCACTCCATGCAGGGAGGTACCTCATGCTGCCTCTCTGCTGAGGGTACTGGCCTGTTCCGTGCTCTCCTCTGTTGGTTTGGTGGTCGGCCCTCTGGAGTGGAGCCAATTTGGATGCAAAGAAATGGAATTTTTCCCAGGCACAGAAGCCAGAGATAAATCCTTTTAGGCACAGTGGGCTGGGGCTTGGAATATATTGAGCTCTGTCTCTGGGCAGTTTAATCTCACCAGCCAGAAACCTGTATAGATTTACACTTCCATATGCAACTGTTTGATAACCATGTTGCCATGGCTACATTTGAATCCTGCAATAAATGTGTAATTTTACACATTTACATCAAAAGGAGCTCCAGAACATACAGCTGCCTCACAAAGCAGCTGATCTCTCTCCATAAGCACTTTCCATTTTTAACACCGTATTATTGTACTCAGTGCTGTGCTTCTTTTGGGAGGGGAGTGAGGTCTGTAGGGCAGGTTTGACAGTCAGGTTCTCGAGGTCTGATCCATACTAAGGTTCCCTCAATGCTGGCACCAGGGCAGTTGCCCTGCTGGGGTCAGAGCAGCCATTTCCAGGGCAGCGCCAGTTCTGCAGCCACACCAGCTACAGGGGACTGAGATCCTTTGCAAGTAAAGGACAAAGTTAAGCACAAGGTCCTGGTATGCCCAAAATGCAGGGACAAGGACTGAGAAAGAGGAGTGGGGTGTGAGGCTCTGCTCAGGGATGATGTCCACCTCTCTTAGGAGTTTGGTCTCTTCATTCCCTTTTCATCTCAGTCCTCTCAGGTCTTCCTCCCTGGTTCCTTGCCTCCTCTCTCCCACCCCCTGCCAGCCTGACTGCTCCTTATCTCACCAGCTAGTTTGTTTCAGTGTTTTGCCCCCAGGCTACCTGTCCCTCCAGTGCTCTCTGAGTTTTGTCCTACTTGTGATGGCTCCTTGTCCCACAGACACCCTCTGTTGATCCCATCGGCAGCTTTTTCCTTGGTCCAAGCCTCTTTCTCTGCCTCTGACAAGAGGCAATGATCAGGGAAATGTTATTTAGAGAGGAGAAGGTCACAGGGGGAGCAGAGAAGAGGCCGTACCAGGATACAGCTTCAACCAGCAGCAGCTGAATGAAGTGGTAGATGGCACCCACTGAGCATCAAATCTGGAGAGAAATTTGCATCCAGATTCTATCCCTGCTGACTTAAACAGATTTTTTTCAGGAACTTGAAACTTGGACAGCTCTGCCTTTGGTTTTTTTCCTATAGCAACAGCAGCTGGAACAATGTTGGCACCAAGGCAGGGCTGCAGCTGGTCTCCTCCTTGCTCAGAGCAAAGAGATGCTGGAGAGTCTTCAGCACTCACAGAATATGGACAAAGCAAACATTTCATATCACTCCATGAATTTACTGTTGTGTGGAGAGAGAGGAAATTTGACTGTGACAGTGCCCAATACTGACAATTTCTGTGCGAGAAACTGGAAGAAGGAAAAATATTGGAAAAGCATAAGAGTCTATTTTTTTTCTCAGCTGTTTATACAATTGGAAAAGTTAAGTAAGTCTAATTATTGAGGCTATTGGTTTTAATGAGTCACCACCTTGCTGTTATTATTCCTGGTTCCTGTTGCCATAGGACAAGAAGCTGCAGCTGGGCTGAGCTGTGCTAAACAACAAATCCTCATGCTTGCTATTCCAGGATTAAGACATAGGAAAATGGGTGGCTCAGACAAATGGGAACATGGAGAAGGAAAGTGATATTTGCCAATGTGTTGTGTGGCAACATGACCAATATGCAGATACTGGGAGCAATGATGGGTTTCTACCAGAGACTGATTTTTGGATGTTTTTTGAGGAGCACTTCCACAGACATGATAGAAAAGAGGTTGGCCACCATTGTGGGCTGGTTGTTGGTGGGAAGGGCTATGGACAGAGCAGCCACAGAGTGTTGAGAGTGAAGACCTGAGTTTGGTGTTATGGGAAGGGATGAACCAGTGAAGGAATACAGCCTGATAAATAGGACAAAAGAGAAAGGTTTGGAGAAAAATCTCCCTGGTGGTATCATAAATGGGTGGGAGTGAAGTGTGATCAGGGCCCATGAGAAGTGATTTAGTAACAGATGAAGGAAGAGATATGCAAGAGATTTACCTGCAAGGCTGGAGAAGCCGGGCTTGAAAAATTCTGCAAGCTTTAACTGCAGCCTAAATTCACAGGCTTTGAAGGAGAAGTATGAAGTGGCATCAGGACCAGCTGCCTGCATGGCAGAGAAACCATCTTGTTGCCCACTGAGTTTTGAGAAGATTTAGAAAGAAAGTTTGGGAGGAAAGGGATATCAAAAACTCTTGTTTTATCCAGGCTGGGCTTTAGATAATAATTAAATAAACACCCGTGAGATATCTTGGAGTATCAGATGTCACTGGAGGATCTGTGCTTGTGTGTGCATTAGCATGGGAGCCAGCTCTGGGCTGCTGTTGGGATCAGGCAGGAACACACCAACCCCCAATGTTTCATCGATTGGTTTCAATTGATCAGTTGTGTAGAAACAAAGCAAACAAAGTTTCCGGTCTCTTGGATGTTGCAGGAGGTGTCAAGTTTGCTTGCAGCAAGTTCATCTTTTCAGCTGATCATACACGTTCAGTTTTTTCTCCAGGATGGCAGAGAAAAGTCCTTTTTTTGCTGGGCTCAGAAATAAAAGGGAAGATCTGCTAGAGCAGTGGGCTATCAGACAGGTTTTCTTTCCCTCTCAAATGCATACAAGGGTGCCCACTGAAAATTCCATGGGAGCAAGTACAGGAGGGGTAGGCACAGAGTGTGAAAGTCATCTTCAAGCTATTGGCTTTTTTCCAGTGTGGCCCGTCCCTGTAAGCCCCACAAGAAGAGTGGCACAGTCTTTTTTTCACCCATTTTGGACACCATGTCCACTCAGTTCTAGCATACATAGCATGGGAGGAGAGGGAAACGCTCCCCTTTATGACATGGGTAATGAGTCTCTCCTTTTCACAGCTACCCAAATCTGGCATTTCCTGTTCTATTATCCATTTCCTAATACTTCCCAGGGCTTGAATGCTGGACTCGGCCAAGACTCCAGAGAGGGATTAGCATGGACTTGCCTTGGCCTTGGCCGTGGATGACCTTCATTCTCTTTAGCATTTATTCTTTCTAGAGGATTGAGGAGGAGAAGGGGAGGGTGAGCCACAGCTAAATCCTGTTCTTGGATCTCCCTTCAGCCAATGAAGCATGAGCTGAGTGCCTAAATGAACCCAAAAGGCACCGTGGGGTGAGGCACATCACATCCAAGCCGGACGTGGTGGCCTCTTCCCAAGTTCCTGAGCTGCCACACGCTCCAGCCATGCTTCAGCAGGCAGGACAGCCCAGGGACCCCGGGGACTGTGACAGGGCTGCTGCCAAGGCTCTGAGCTCCCCTCTGGGTGACTGGAAAACAGCAAAGACACAGGTCATGAATGCTGTCTGGAGTGAATGACCTGGATGTGTCTGCCCAGACTCTGTACAAAGAGGCAATGTGGCCCGGGCTCCATTGCTCCCAGGGCTTTGTGCCGGAGGCTGAAGTGGATCCTGTCCAATGTGTGGAGAGCCACAGCTCTTGCCCAGTTGCAGGAGAGGCCTCTGTTCTCTCTGGTACCCAGAGAAGCGCTGCGGACCCCACTGCACAATAGGCTGATCAAAATGGATGCCAGGAACATCTCCGTCATCACTGCCAAACTTCCCAATGACAGGCTGCTCTGCAGCCTCACACAGCTCACTGAGGGGGAATTGGGATGCTCAGATGAGAACTGCATAATATATTGGCAGTTGTCCATGTCTTTTCACTCTTGGGGCAGCTTTTTCACATATCATGCCAAGTCCCACTGTGCAGCACCACTGCTGTGAATTTTGTAGGTTGCTAAAGTTAAGCTGTTTTTCTTTGTGTGCTGATCATTGCTTTCTCTGTAGACTTGTGTATATGAGAATTGTTTTCCTAAAGTCTCTTGCCTCTCTTCCAAAGCACACTGAATCCTCTGACAATGGCAAGAAGAGCCTGGCTCCCAGCTCATTCTCTCCCTCTCCCAACAGGTACTTGCTTGCCGTTTATGAACACGGGAATCAACCCCAGGAGTCCCCAGCTAATGGCACAGTTATGATCCCAGACAGAAGTTGCTTCTATGCCTGAAAATTAGGCAAGAATTACCTCAAGTACCCTCAGATAGGTCTGACAGGACAAGTGCAGGAGACATGGGAGGTTGATCAGACTGACTCCAGCACTGCACAGGGACAGGGCTCAATCCACTCTATCCACTGAATCCATGACTATTGGGTTTGCTTCTTCTCTGCCTTGTAAAATTATGTGATGAAATGGTTTTCCCTGGGCATTTGCCACTTCCGAACATTATTTAGTGCATTTCATTACAAATAAAGGAAAATACTCAATTTCTGCTCTTTTTTTGTTTGTTTGATGTTCAAATTTTATATCCCCCAATCCTTCTTTTGGCAGGCTAAAATTAATGGACTTTTCAGAGTGATCAAGGGAGAAATAGAGTATCAGTCTCTTACCAAATGAGACAACATGGGACATATTAATTAGATCATTTTGGATAAATACCTTTTTTGCCCTGCTCTTCCCATCAGATCAGTGTATGGGGTACCAGGGCCAGACAAGTGGAAGAAGCACATCTGCTTTTGTTTCCTCCCCCCTCCTGCATATAGAAATGAGGGACATGAGGAGATAGCAAGCTTGGATCAAAAAGTAGTGTCTGCCAAGGAGCAGAGCTGCTCCTGTGGAAATATCCCCCCATCTCTGCCATGTGGGAAGAGAGGGATTTTGGCCATTTCCTTCTCTTAGTTTGAACAAATAGCACATGGCCATCACTCACTGCTAAGCTCCCAGTTCATGTATCTGGTGATACACCCTGGCTGCCCTGAGGTGCTGTTGTGCAATGGAAGTTGAGCCAATGGAATATTGGGCAAAAAGATGCCTTAAAATCTCCCTGCTTCCACAGTAGCTTAAACTCCAGGTTAGAGTGGGTGCAAAATACACTGGACCAGAAATAAGTCTTTACAGACACTATACATTTCCCTCCACATTTCTTTTTTACTACCATAATGCAGCTAATTTAACATAATATCCCAAACAACAGGAGTTAGCGTCAGTGTTGAAGGATCAACACTGCTTCTGCAACCCCCTGCATGCCAGCTGGGAAGAGTCAACGTGTCCTTCCTGAAAAGGCTGTTGCAGTGATGAGAAGATGAAAAATGTGTTATTTGACTAGGAGGTGTGTGCAAGGTCCAGGGTCTCTGATTTCTGCAGAAAGGTATGACCTTGTCTAACTTAAGGTTGGAAATAGAAGATCTTTAAGATCCCTTCCAACCCAAACCATTTTGCAATTCTGTCTTCAGCAGAACTGGTGGCATGAAATGGTTTTGTGCTTGATTTTCCATGAGGATATATCCCTCAGACTCTGTGCCCACCAGCACAGACACACCAGTGATACGTGAGAGCCCTCCCAACCCCTGCGATTAGGGAAAAACAAGAGCTGGCATGATATGGTAAATGCTGCCATGCAGTGTTCAGAGAAAACCTGTTTGCGTGGGATGTGCTGGAAAAATTGCTCAAGAATGGTGCATTCTCATAAGAAAAATGATCTGGCTGCTGTTCAGGTCAGTGGTTTTGTATCAGGGCTGCAGGCTGTGTGGTTGCTTCAGTATATGGTGCAGCCGCTGACGAAGTGTTTGCTGTGTGTGTGATACAATTCCCCTTGCTCTGGGGGTGTTGGAGGCCCTTGCCCTCACCCAGTTTTGGGTCTGGCTCCAAGTCCTCAGAGCAGCTTACACTGACACGGTGCTCCATGGCAGAGAAAGGCACCCTGTGGATGCCAGCCCAGGAGAATAGGGCAGTCTGGATCAGTTTGCTGGGGGGGGCTTCATCCTTTCATGGTGGGAAGGTGGAAGGATAAAATGCTATGCCCATGTCAACAGCAAGTGATAACCAGGATTCTGATCCCTGCTGAGCAAAGCAGTGACCATGCTTCAGAGGTGGATAAAGAGGCTTCTGAGAATACAGATCATGAACCAGCATTAGTTGTTGAAAGAACTAAATTACAGAAATGCCCAGGTGTTAACTGGAGCCTCCTTCTAACCTCTGGTTGACAAGCTGTCAACAAGCCACGAAGGGGCAGCCATCTCCTTTTTCTCCTTAGGTGAAGCCTGAAGAAAAACGACATCTGGAATGTCTCTGGCCAGCCAGAGAGCTGTAAGCCCTCCCTCACACATTCTTACTCTTGTACCAGCAGAACCTGAGCCTTTGACAACAGCAACATTGGTTTGTGCTTGGTTCCTGTAATGCTCAAGACTAGAACTATCAGCAGGACTGCCACTAGCACCAGCCAGTCCCTGTAATTTCTTGGGGTGAGGTTTAATCAGCATGCTTTAATAGGGTTGCTTGGTAGAGAGGGCCCTTTTTCCTCAACAGCATTAAACAAAATAATACAAACAGTAAATTTAATGAAAAAAAAAATGAAGTAATCCTCCAAAGCAGGCTGCTGCTTCTGCAGAGGATGTGCACTTGCACTGCTGAACAGTTTGGTTCAGGTCAGTCCTGAAGCACCCACTGGGAATGAGACCAGAGTAAGGTTATGTCAGAGGAAGGTTGTGTTTTAGGTTCCTTGTGCTACTACTTTTTAAAAAATAACCTTCATAGCAACTGCTCTTTTCCCTCTGGAAGGAGAGCTAAGGCAAAGTTTGCAATATAAAGTTAGAGAAAATAGAGAAATGAGGAAAGAGCAAATTCCCCTTTTCTTGCAAACTCACAATATCTCTCATTTGTGGCTTTGTGCATTGCTGACAAATACAGACAGTGATGGGTTAGTACAGGGAGCACTCCTTGCCATCACAAACCCTGGTCCCCTTCACATCCCAGACCTGTCCCAGCACACAATGCCATCTCTCCCTTTTGATCTCTGGTCACCTTCTCTCCAGGAAGACTCACTGCTATTTACCCACCTTTCCAATCCCCATCCTGTCCAAATCAACACTGCCAAGTTGCCATCCATGGCATTTTCACTATGCCACCCCAGCTGGTGCTGCAAATCAACTCAAACCTCATGCCCTTGCTGTGTCTATGCAGGAGGTCCTATGGGAGCACCAGGCATTTGACACCAGCTTTTGAGGAACAGGCACCAGTTTTATCTATGAGATGCCCGAGACCATGAGCGCTGAAAGCTCCAGGAGGGATCACCGTGTTAAACCCAGCCAGGCTGTCCTTTTAAAAACACAGCCCTCACCAACACTGATCATCACAGCTACAGTAATTCCTTGGCTGCACAGCCAGGTTTGGGGTACAATGAGCAGTTCACGTCTCTTCTTCCCAAACACAGATGCATGTTCACACCCCCATGCAAAACCGGGGCGTTAAAAACTTCCCTGTGACAGATCTTTCACAAGCATTTCTGGGAAGGCCTGGCATTCAAATGGCAGAAGGACAGCTGGTATCAGCAGTGCCTGCCGTTGTGGTGTCAGGGCTTGGCAAAACAGGGTCTGTCTTTGAAAATCTTTTAAAAAAATTTTATTAAGAGTAGTCCTCTAAGCTAAGGTCTCCCTGCTTCTGACTATCTCAGAAGATAAATCACACCAAACAATGTTCCCCTGCCTTGGGATTATTGTACCATTTCAAAACACCTGCCTGGTCCGGTAATTCTGCATTTTAACCGCTCTGCCAGGCTGCCTCCTTCAGCTGCCAGCAAGCATCCTCTTCCCAAATTAACCCGACCACAATGAGCTGCAGCAGAATCCGCATAATTGCTCTTCTTGCTCCAAACAGCCCGACTTACAAAGGGGGCATTTCCTGCAGCAGCCAGCCCTGCTACACTCATTATTCCTAACTCAGGGGTTGTTGCGGTATCTTTATGCTCAGATACCGCCTTTAATCTCACACGCTGCCTTCAGCAGCACCACCGGCTGCAGCAGTCCCACAAGATGCCCTCTTTCCGTCCTCTCCCCGGCAAGCAAGCCAGGACGCTCCCGATGGAGCCGGCAGACACCCGGCGAGAGCTGCATCCCCCCTTGGAGACAGGCATGCAACTTCCACCTGCGCTGGCAGGCGCGGAGCACTCACGTTGATGGCAGCGCGGATCCCTTCCAACAGTTTATCTGCGGCTCATTTTTAACCCCGGCCAGCGGATCTAAGCTGCTCTCCGCCGGGCTCAGACGGAGCTGCCTGCATGACACCGAAGCATCCAGACGCCGGCTCGCCAGCTGACATGTCAAAGCAGCGTCGTGGTTAGCAAACACATCAACAAACCGAGTGGCAGCGCGCACATCGGCGGGAGCGGGTCCCTGCGTTCCGTGCCGCTGCCGCTGCTCCGGGGTTTGTGCAGCCCCGTCGAATTCGGTGTTGCTAGCCGGCGTTTTCTGCCGGTGTCTAAAATAGCATCAGGAACGTTCCCTGTTGATTTCCCCGGCAGTGCTTGCTGAGCCGCGCTGGGGAGCACGGCTCCCGCAACCTGCCTCCACGCAGCACGTTAAAAACATTTTCTTGCCTTCTCCCTCCGAAGGAGGTGGAGAGGGGGGGGAAAAAAGCCCTGTTAATGTTTTTCTGCCCCGCTACCAGCAAATCCCGACCTGAGCTAATTCTGCTATGGCTGAAAGCAGAGGATGTCTGCAGTGCATGAAGCTGATTTGCTGACTTACCCTTCATCTCTCCCAGGAATGCCAGGTGAAGAAGCCGGCCTCTCGCTCCAGGAAAGAGCCACAAGAAGCCGGGCATCAGCCACTGCAGAGCCTGCTCAGAAGTTCGCTCCCTCTGTCACAGTGTGTGCAGCTTGCCAGGTATAGCTGGGATGAGAACACCCCGTGCTTTTCCCAGGATGAATGAGATCAGCACATACTCAGTCAAGGAAAAAAAAAAAATATATGTGATGGTTTAGGACCCAGAGGAAGAGTGTTGGTCCACAAGTTGCTCTGCTTTACTGTTCAGGATATTCTGGGTGAATTTCATAGGGAGAGGAGTTCCTCCTCTGCATTTAGTGTTAGATGTGTTAAAAAGCAAGCAAATGGTGTTGATATCCATAGGGTAGGCAGGAACCCATCCTTAGCCACATGAGGTGGAGGGCATGTGAAGGGCACCCTTACAAGCAGCAGAGATGCTTTATAACCTGCAGGCTGATGTCTTTTGACTGAAACCAGCACCTTGCTGTTACAGGCTCCACATGGGCTGTGCAGATCCAGGCTCTGCTGGTCCTGGCTTTCCTGAGTGAGGTTGTTTGGATTAAGCTCTCTTCCACCTGTCTGCTCCATGACTCCCCAGGCTGACAAAGTCCCTTTCTTCTGCCATGTCCTTCACATCAAGCATCTCTCAAGGCTCATCACCTGCCTGTCAGGCTGGGATTATCACTCAGCTGAAACCCTGGGGTGTCAGGGAGGCAGAAAAGGGGCATGAGGTGCTCAGAGGACTCAGGTGGACTGAAACATTTTGGTGTCAGGGTTATGTCAAAGACAATCTTGTATCTCTGGGTCTCTGTTGTGTTGGGGGGATCCTGTGCTCCAGTGCAAGAGGCTCATGGAATGGCAAGAGTTTTGATGTCTGCCTTGTTCTTAGCTAATGGTTGGAAATCTGTGGGGTACAAGGAACATGGTATTTTCCTTTAGTCTTGCAACCAGAGTGACTGCGCTGGAGGAAAATGAGATAATTTCCTAAGGATCGGGCCCCAAGGCTTGTGTGGCTGGGAACCCAGCTCAGGTTCCCAACTCCTTGGCTTTAGGGATCCCCCACCGGTGTCCCTCTTTCCCTCTCCCAGAGCCCAGGGCTAGGAGTCACTAAGGCACTGACCTCTGCCACGGACTCTCTGCATAACCCTGGGTGTGTCTCTGCAGCTCCCCATCCTAGTCATCTGCACAAAGCTCCTGTGCAGCTCATCCGTGCAGGGACCGGCTTCCCTGCCTCCCACACCTGGCCTTGTTCCCTGCTGACAGTGAGACTGGAATGTGGGGTTTGATGTGGCTGAGACAGTCCCTGTGAATAGGTTGAGGGGGAAGCCTGGCTCCCCCGGGTGTCACTGCAGCAGGATGCAGCAGGGCAGTGTGCTGTGCTCACCTGTCACCGTCCTAAGGCCAGGTTTGCTCTCCTGCATCAGCAGAACTCATGGATGGCTGCCAGCCAGACCCCTGGGGAAGGTTTATCCCACCTGCATTCGAGGTCTGGCAGAGCCTCAGGCAACTTGTTGCTTGTCCGAGCAAGTTGGCTTCAGCTGCTGGATGCACCCAGGGAGAGCAGGGAATGAAGCAATCATGGAGGGCCAGAGAAGATGCAGGAGAAAAGGCCATTTGAGGGCAAGCTTGGCAAGAGTTCCGGGCTGGAGACATGGTCCCCTGAGGCCAGTGATCTCTGAAGTCACAGCACAGAAGTGCTACATGGCTCCCTCTTTGAAGGGTGGGCAGTGGGGATGGTGGACCTCCCATCACCTCTGCAGAGCTGCCTCTGCCTTTGACCAATCAGGTGGCTGTGGGCATGTTTGGAAGCTACATACAAGACTGAACTAACCTACCTCAGATAAGGCTTGGATTAATTAGTCAATACATGTTAAGTGCTGCAAAGATTTAAGGCTCTGCTTAATCGTTAAGTAACTCAATCATCAGTGGCTGCGTGGGATGCCTGAGGCAGAGAGTGGATGAATCAGCCGCTCTCTGGCAAGTGCAAGGTAATGAGGGAGAAAACTTTCCAAGGCTGGGTGACAGCAGGATGGGTTGGTTAGGGGACAGCAGCAATTACTGAAGTCACTGGGACTGACATAAGTTGCCCAGAGAAGCTGTGGATCCCCCACCCCTGGAAGTATTCCAGGCCTGACTGGATGGAGCCATGAGGAACCTGGTCTGGTGGGAGGTGTCCCTGCCCATGGCAGGGGTTGGAATGAGATGATCTTGAAGGTCCCTTCCAACTCAAACCATTCTGTGATTCTATCATTGGGAGCACTTAGGATATAAAAAAGAGGTCAGGTCCTGCATGGAGCAGCCAGCTCTAGGGAGCAGGAGTCCCTTTGGCGATGGAGGGAAAAGCAATGATTTCATAGAAGAAAGAGGTAAAAAGACCTTGAAGAACTTTATTGAGCTCTTCAAGCTTATTATGGCCAAGCCACTCTGGAAGAGGTGGGTTTGGGGCTGAACCAAAAGGCATTGGGGGATGTGAGAGTGGTTTGGGTGAAGTGGGAAGCATTTAATGTGCCATAGACCCACCTGTCTTCCCTGCAGGGACTGCCCCCACATTACAGGCTTGGGTGGGACATGAAGCTGCTGCTGAGGAGCCAGCTTGTGTCCTGCAGGTCAGTTCTTCATGCAATGATTACAAACTGAGAGGGTTCCCAACAGGAATGTTGGCACAGTCCATCACCAGCCTGAGACATCTCTTCTGCTGCCACCATATAACATGTCCTGTCATCAGGGGTGAGTTTCGGACCCAAACCTGTTGTCTTGTTTCTGTGCCAGCAAATTGCATCTTCCACAGTCTCCCTATTTGCCCCTACCCTTCCTGCTGAGCTTTGCTCTCTACTTCTGTCTGTGTGGGAGCTTCCCAGGTATGTCATGGAGTCTGCTCTCAAAGACCTTTGAAGAGGGTAGGAGTGTCCTCTGAGTCAGCCAGGGGGTTTTCTACCTCCTTGTGAAAAAATGTCCCCCCTTGAAGGTATAACTCACTGATACTGAAGCTTTAACCCCAGGGTTAATCCCTGTGCAGAGGTATCTTCCAGCCATCCATGATCATGGCATCTCAGCCAGGTAAGATGAGGGACTCTGGCATTGTGCCTCATCCACACACATATTCCCAGGGCTTTCCATGAGGCTGGACGTGGGAAGGACCTATCTACCTGGCACCACTCTGGCTGGAAGAAGCCTCTGAGTGCTGCCCTGGTGAAACATTCATATTTTCAGAAACAGGGAGTGGGTAGGAACAGCCTGTGCTGTTGTGACAGAGCTGCTTGCAACCCTCACTGCCAGGGTTGGCATGGGTGCACGTGGCTCATGTGGGATAAAGTTGTGAGCTCTGGAAGAAGACACAGCCTAACACAAGCCCCAGGAAGGGCCAGCAGGACAGCATGGAAGCATTGGCAAACAAGCAATAACTGCTTGCTCTCTTACCCTGCAGGCTCCCACATCCCTGATCCCAATCCTTGTCCTGCAGCTCTCTGTACAGAGCAGCACTGCCACAGGCAAGCAGCCCAGATAGGTTGCCTGGGTCTTGGATTAGACCTGCCTTATTCTTGGAGAAGCTGGAGTCACCAGCAGGCAGCCCCCTGTCCCAACACCAGCTGTGGGGCTTGGCGTAGGTTTGCAAGGCACCCCTTGACCTCAGCATCGCCCACGTCCTTACAGCCTTGCTTTAATCCTTTTTTAATTAACTGCTGGAGGGGTGTGATGGTATCAGAAGGGTGGGAGGGGGGTGGCCTGGGGTGTTTTGGGCCTGGTGTGTGTGCCAGCCAGCTGGGTTTGTTATGAGCCTGTCAGATCTCACAGGCTAGTGCTCCCTCTCCAGATCCGGTTGCAGCTCAGGCGTTGCGTGGATCATCCCTGCGGCTCTTGCACTGCTCAGGGATCCTGCCGGGTCCCACCTGGCAGGTGCTGGCAAATCAAAGATTTGTGTGAAGTTGGCAGCTGAGAGGCAAAGTGGCTTCTCTGATGGCACAGAATGCTGGGGAGGAGGTTTGAATCCAGTCAGAAAACCCTAGGGAGATAACCAGAGCAAAGATGGAGTGCCACAGGGATGTCCTAGATGGAAATGGGGGTGAGGTCAGCAGTTTTTGGTCACTGAGATCATGCAAAAGGCTCCTAAGGGGTTTGGGTTTATCAGTGCTTGGTGGTGGGTTTTCACAGGGACTCAACAACCTGCTTGCCTGGGGTTTGACTCAAGGACAAGGCATATCCAGGCTGTCCATACCCCCTACACCTCTACCACAGGGCACCTCAGTTGCCCAGACTGTCTCCAGGGATGATGCTCCTGAGAACAAGTTGCACACTGGACCTGAATGCCACAAAAGTGGATGTCCCCAGGCTTAAAGCAGCCTCTGGCTGAAAGGATGAGGTGATCTGGGGACAGATTACCTGCCTCTACCCGTGGGCCTGCAAGAAGGGCAGGATGACTGGAACTGAGATCCAGACTGCTGGCACTACCAGGACCACCAAAAATGTGTGTGTTGGGGGTCAGTGGAGACTATTGAGAACGCATGATGTTGAGTCTTAATTAAAGTACACCCAAATAATAGTATCCACAGGCCCTGTGTGTCTGTCCTGCACCCTCACTGTGATTTCTTAGAGAAACTTGTTCAGCAGATGTTGATTTGGCCTTTCCTAGCCCTGAGGTGGCTCTTGGTTTTTCAACATCTGAGAAGATCTTGTGTAACTTGGCCTTGAGGGGAATGGAGGGCATCAGAGCAGGGGACAGAGCACAGCTGTTCTTGGCCTCTGTGGATGATGAGACACAGCTGTGCCCAAAGCAGCAATGAAGTTCAGAAAAGAAGGAGCTGACCTGGACGAGGTGGATGTAAAGACTTGCAAGGGGTGAACAAGACTTCATCCCTACTGGGAAAAACAAACCACATCTGGTGATGTGGAGCAGAGGCCAGATGTGTTCAGAAAGCCTGATGCTCTCCTGGCTTTAACTGGTGGAGGGTGCAGACCACAGTGACCAGCCACCTGAGGTAGCTGATGCACAGTCGGTTCTCTATTGCTGGAAATCTCCAAATCAACTCAGCAAAATTATTGCTCAAAAGGAAATTGTGGGCTTGGCAGAAGTGGTCAGTGCTGGGTTTTGCAAGAGGGCAGATTGCTGAGCACTGTTCATTCCATGTGCCTTAAAACCCTGTGACTCTGAACCAGCAGCTGGTCACTGGTGCCTCTTAGCCAGAGTCCTGAGAAGCTTTATGAGTCTATTACATGGCCAGGAGGTGCTCTGCAGCATTTCCTAACAAAATCCTGCTTCCTGTGCACATAAATTTGGGGAGACTTTGAGGGAGCCATCCTCATGCCTTGTCTTTGCACTGACCACAAACAGCTGAGTGGAAAAGGTGCCTGAAATGAGGGAGACCTGTAGATGTGCAATATCTCTGCCTGCAACACATGTGTTTCCCTGCAAAAGCTTGCAGTGGTCCTGCTCACCCCTGTGTTTCCCGGCCCCCTTCCCAAGCTGATCCCTTGGCATTGGGATGTGCACATGCAGAGCAGAGTAGAACACTAGAGAGGAGCTTGGTGAGGGAAACTTGCACTTAAAGGAGACAATGCTTAATCAGAAGCATGACCAGAAGGTGGAGGGTGAGGAGATGAATGAATAAATTCTCCTTGATGCCTCACACTGCTGTTCTCTGTTGAAGCTGGGAAATTTGGCAGCAGCAGGAGCCTTACCCCAGCAGAGGCTCCAGCATGGCAAGAGATTGCTCATGGCTGGGTCACCTGGGAATCCTCCTTGTCAGAAAGCTTTCAGAACTGTTTGGCCAGATGAAGGCCCCCTCAACTGCTGGGATTCCTGCTCTCCTTTTGGTTAAAAGGATAAGGTTTAAAAAAATCCTGTGAGTCAAGGCCTCATGAAACCTCCTTCCAAGGAATGCTACAGGAATGCTTCAGTTTGAACTTTTGTTGTTGGGTTGCTTCTTTTCCCCTCAAGATCTCCTGGCTCTGGGGTTGGCATGAAGTCAAATGCTCCTCACTGAAGTCAGCCTTTAGCTGAAGGCAAGTCCAGTTATTCATTCCCTTTTCCCCACTGCAGTCAGATATGTGTTGCTCCTTTGAAGCAATACTGCTGGATTTGTATTCCTGCCCCACAGCTCTGTTGATCTGCAACACAGAGGAGCCTCAGAGTCTAGCTGGGCACTCAGCAGCAGCTGGTTCAGCTGGTGGCAATGTGGAATTTTGCAGGCATCAGGCTGTGTGAGGGATCAGAAGTAACTCAGAGCTAACCTGCCTCTTGTTTCTGGGTATGAATCATGGCAGTGTCTAAGCTTCAGGCAGCAAAGAGGGAGTGGAGCAGGGCAAATGCAGGGTCACAGAAAATGGGATTTCTTCATTCCTCAAACAGTAATTCAGCTGTGCAGAGCTGTGGTGCTGCTTGGCTGCTGTTTTTCTGCATTCTCCGTGGTTATTCCCCATGGGGCTCATTAAAAGTGCAGTGTTTGTCCCCATGGCACTCTTGGCTTGGAGAAATGGCCACAGCTCTCTGCTGAGTGGAGCAGAGCACACGTGCTCACTTCAGTTCTGTGGATGGAGAAAGGGTGGAGCAAAGGAAAAACTGACAGGCGTCAGCTGGGGAGATCGGGACCTGGTGGGAGGGTGCCAAGCATGGGCCATGGCCACAAAACCAGAGCTCTTGACATACCCTCTAGGGCTGTGGGATTGACTAGCTTGGCTACACAGGGTCTGTCTGTGCTTCCTACAAACTGTGCCTGTGTTATACCCCGACCTGTGCCCACACAGCAGAAGGGATCTGTGGGACACAGCAGCCCTGCTGCAGACTCTCTGCCAGCTCAGATCAGACCTGGAGGCATCAGGAGATGCTCAATGAATGCAGGCAGTGCTCAGCATGGGGAATGACAAGCCAGCAGGACAAGAGATGAGACAAACGGGATGTCCCTGCCAGAGGCGGGTCGTGCCTTGGCTTTGTGCTGTTGAGCTGGTGCAGCTCTTGGCTGGTCCCCTCTGGGAGAACACTCTGCATTGCAGAGTGTGCTCAGAGCAAGGCAGCCAGGCTGCTCTGCACCCTGGCACGGGGGTGGGTGGCACCTGTAGTGCTGTGTCACCACTTTCAGTTCCTCACGACAGCGTCTCAAACAAAGGGAATTGTGCTGCTTGCATTAGAATGGAGAGCTGAGGAAGGCACAGAGAGCTGGCAGGGGAACATTTTATACCCCCGAGCTGATGGTCAAGTCAGCTTTGTGGATGTTTCTCAGCTTGTCCAGTGTGGAGCTTGGGCCATGCTCTGAGGGATGGAGAACCTCTGCTGTGGAGGAAGGCTGTTAGAGCTGGGGTTGTTCCACCTGCACAAGATAAACTGGGGCTCTGGTGAAACCTTTGAGCTCCTGCCAGCACCTAAAAGGGCTACAAGAGAGCTGAAGAGAGAGTTTTGACAAGGGTTCTCTGTGATAGGACAAGGCAGAATGGCTTCAAACTGACAGAGGGCAGATTTAGATTAGATGTTAGGAAAAAATTCATTACTGTGAGGGTGCTGAGGCCCTGGTACAGGCTGCTCAGAGAAGCTGTGCTTCCCCATCCCTGGAGGTGTTCAAGGCTGGCTGGATGGGGCCCTGAGCAACCCAGTCTAGTGGAAGGTGTCCCTGCCTATGGCAGGCTGTTTAAAGCCAGATGATCTTGAAAATCTCTTCCAACCCAAACCATTCAATGATTCTGTGATGATGCAAAAACAAGATGTGAAAGAGAAGGGCTTTTTAAGAGCCTTATTTTTCCCATGGAAGGCTTCTGTCATGCTGGATGGAGAGGCTCTGCTCTGGGACCTTGGTCTGCAAGGGCAACAGGAGGGGAGGAAGCAAAGGCAAGCACAGGGATCCTGGCAGGCCTTGAAAACATGAGACAAAATTGCATTTGCTCAGTGAGAAGGAAGAGCTGGCAGGGAACTTTCCCCCTCCCCTTGCATCTGTCTAGTGCTGAGCAAACACCAACTAATCTTCCCAACACTTCCAGTAGACAAGAAAGCATAGTGGTCAGTCAGTGAAAACCACAACTGCAGTGACATATGCTGCATAAACCCACGCCTCAGGCAGGCTTGGCCCTTCAGGAGCAGGGCTGAGCTGTGTTTCCCCCAGCAGGTCAGGGACAGAACCAGAGGGGAGCCCAGACATCCTGTCTTGCAGCCTCCTGCTCTTGCTTTTCAGCCACAATGANAAAAAACCTGCTGTCACTCATTTCATCCGGGCTTTCATGCCCACAGCAGCTGTATGTACCTACCAGTCTGGCACCAAAACACTCAAGCCATCTGTCCAGGGTTCCCTGCAAAGCCATGGAGGACAAGGGATGTCACCGCTTGAACCTCTCCATCCTGTCCCATGTATGAAAGTCACCAGTATCTACTCACTGGCCTTTGTGTCCTATCCTGAGTGTCCTGAGATGGTGTATGGAGATGTGCTGGGATCTTGCTGGCTTGTTCTGCCAGGTGCCACTAGAATGTGCTTGTGCAGACCTTCTGTAGCTCTAGTTTTTCAGCCTGAGATGNTTTGACAAGGGTTCTCTGTGATAGGACAAGGCAGAATGGCTTCAAACTGACAGAGGGCAGATTTAGATTAGATGTTAGGAAAAAATTCATTACTGTGAGGGTGCTGAGGCCCTGGTACAGGCTGCTCAGAGAAGCTGTGCTTCCCCATCCCTGGAGGTGTTCAAGGCTGGCTGGATGGGGCCCTGAGCAACCCAGTCTAGTGGAAGGTGTCCCTGCCTATGGCAGGCTGTTTAAAGCCAGATGATCTTGAAAATCTCTTCCAACCCAAACCATTCAATGATTCTGTGATGATGCAAAAACAAGATGTGAAAGAGAAGGGCTTTTTAAGAGCCTTATTTTTCCCATGGAAGGCTTCTGTCATGCTGGATGGAGAGGCTCTGCTCTGGGACCTTGGTCTGCAAGGGCAACAGGAGGGGAGGAAGCAAAGGCAAGCACAGGGATCCTGGCAGGCCTTGAAAACATGAGACAAAATTGCATCTGCTCAGTGAGAAGGAAGAGCTGGCAGGGAACTTTCCCCCTCCCCTTGCATCTGTCTAGTGCTGAGCAAACACCAACTAATCTTCCCAACACTTCCAGTAGACAAGAAAGCATAGTGGTCAGTCAGTGAAAACCACAACTGCAGTGACATATGCTGCATAAACCCACGCCTCAGGCAGGCTTGGCCCTTCAGGAGCAGGGCTGAGCTGTGTTTCCCCCAGCAGGTCAGGGACAGAACCAGAGGGGAGCCCAGACATCCTGTCTTGCAGCCTCCTGCTCTTGCTTTTCAGCCACAATGAACTCAACCAGCTGGGGCAATAACTTCCCAAGGGGGCTGTATGGGTGAGGAAATAATTAAAAGCTGATCTGTGCTCCTGCTTTGGAGGAAGAAAACCTCCCTCAGTTATTTTCTTAATGATTTAAAAGCACCCTTTCATCTCCAAACAGGCAGGAACCTTCTATTGTTTGTTTTTCTTATGTTTGCTTCTAATCAATTTTTCTTCAGCAGAGATGGAGATGTGGGAGCCAATTTATCAGGCAGAGCAGAGGAGACACATGAAATGGAGTGGAGAAAGTTCATTCTCATCAGCAAATACTTTAAGATTTGCTGCCAAAGGTGCAGGAGTTTGTTCTTACTGCTCATGCAGCTATTTGACAAATAACACAAAGTATTTGTTGGGAGTTGATTAAATTTTAACCCCCGCCCCGCCCCNACTTCTAACACCAGTTTAGCTCAAGCGACCTAGTATATAAAGAGGTCAAATTTTTAATAAACTCAGTCTTATAGCCTTCTGACAAATTCTAGAGTCATGTGGTCTGATTTCGTGTCCTACAGCGACACCCTTCCCTGCCATTTGTTCCTTCTGGTGCATCCACACAGAACATCCACATTCCCTTCAGTGTGAACATTTCTGTTATGGTGCTCTGCATGGCAAAGGAAATCTTTTTCACCTGTAGAGGGGACAGGTACACAGGACGCTGTGCTGTCTCCACACCTGGAAATAACCAGAAGTCACCTGGGTAAGATCCTGACCAAACTTTGAAGATGACCCTTCTTAGAGCAGGAGATTGGACTGGAGATGTCCAGAGGACCTTTCTGACCTAAATTATTCCATTCTCCTCAGATAGTACATGAAAAAGAAGACCTTTGTTTTAACAAGAAGAGGAAAGGAAAGAGAAGGGGGAGCAATGACTTCAGTGTCCTTTATTGACCTTACTGATACACTTTGAATCATCAGCAGCTGTGTATGTGGCCCTGCTGGCTGCAGGGGAAACTGTGCCCTTTCCCTTCACAAGGATCACTGGGACAGGCTTGGGATGGCTAATGAACAACTCCTGCCTCCTTCAGTTGATTTCAGAGCCCAGTGTGTGGACAGAGCTGTATCCCAGTTTCTGCCAGGAGTGGAGACATTAGGGAACAGGCAGCTTGCCCAGCTTTGCTGTGATGCACTGGCAGCAGCCAGACTCCAGTCTCCCAGCCCTCTCCATCTCCAGCCAGGCTATCTCCAAGGACAGCCCTGCGCCAGACCGCAGATGTGGTTCTCTCCAGGTCCCTCCTCTGCACAAAGCCTCAGGGTGCTTGCCAGGGTCCCAGAGCAGGCCCAGCCCTGGCTGCAGGCAGGTAGAGATGGTCCTCACCAGATGGGAATGCTCTCCATCTCCTGTCCATCTCTGCAATCTGAGGTGTGTCTGAGGGTGGGCATCCTTCAGCTTTCTATAGAGATTTGTCCTCACCTCTGGTGTTATGGAGTGGACAGAGAGACTGTGATCCCAAGCTTTGCTTAAACCCTTTGATCCCAAACACCTCACTCTCCTCATCCACCATTTTCACATCATGTTGAAAAAACCCTTATTTGGACTTTCGAGAGCCCAGCATTGCTGAGGTAAAAATTGTTGGTCAGGAGCAGAGTTACAGTCATGTGCAGCGATTGCATAAGGGGATTTCCTGGCCACTTAGGAAACCTGACAGAAATACAAATCTGAGCAAAGAAATCCCTTCTTGAAATTAGGTTCCTCAAAGAGCTCAGGGATGTGGCAGGAGAGACACAGACATGGACACAGACTCTGACCTTGCCCCAGCTCAGCCACCACGGTTCCCTTGGGCACCATCCCAGCCTGCCCTCCAGCACCAGCTGTCTCGGGTCATAGAAGGGATTTATCCCCCACCTGCAGAAAGTTTTAGTCATCACCCAGCTGCTGAATAACCCTCTTGTCTGAATTCCCCTGAAGGCCCAGAAGGACTCTGCTTATCTAACGCTCATTTGACTGGATAATTTGAAGGCAGTTCGAAGCACTGTGGAAGTGACCTGCTCTAAGTCAGTTTAGCTTTTCAATCCTGTCAATTGCAGTATCAGCAGTTTTCCTTGTGCTTTTTTTCTTCTGCCTGGTGCAGGCTCTGACATTTCTACTGTCCCAAGCATTGTTTACCCTGCTGGGACTCAGAGGATGAATGGTAGCCCTGGTTCCCACCACAGCCTGAGTGTTACCTTGCCTGGACACATGGAAACTCCATCACAGGGGATCTTTTGCAAAGAGTAATTGATCTTAAAAGCCTTTTTTTGTCTCATCCTTGAATGCTTGAAAGTGGCTTCTTAGAGCAGGTCTGGCCTCTGAGTAAAGTAATAACAGCTTGTTCCTGCACTGTCTCTTTTTTGGGTGTAATTGATTAATCCTGCTGCTGTTTGCTGTTTTGCTGGAGGGTTTGTGTTGTTTTCTTGCTGCTGGGGAGATAAGCTGCAACCTTGCCATGGGCAGAGCACAGCAGGTATTTGGTTCCAGTGCTAATACTTTCCAACAAAACCTTTTTTTCCCTGCGACCAATCTTGTGCCCGGCTTTGAAACACTTTCAATGGGACCATTCACTGCACAGCCGCCTGTGTGAATGTATGTGAAAGTTACTCAGACAATCGCCTTGTGTTTGCTTTCCTCCTCCCACTGGGTGCCCAGCTTTTCCTGAAAATGCTAATGGGAAGTGACAAAGTCATCCTGAACCTCTGAAATTACTGACCCATCTTTGCATACCTTTCAAGGGCCCGTTCCTGCAATAGCAGGATGCCACAGTCAGTAGCTAAGGATGTTGATTTTTGATGTGCTGGAGATAAGAAACTAATACTGCCTAGCTTTCTATTGATGTGTTTTTCCCCCTTCACTCTTCCATACCTTTGAATCCTTTCCCATTTCAGCCAAGTCTGGTGAAGTGCCAATGACTGTAAATATCAAAATTCCTACCCCTTTTGCAAATATTAATTGCTGGATTCAGTGCCTCCACTAATGGAAATACAATGCTATGAGGACACTACATATTACTCCAGAGCAGAAGTTTCTAAAAATCTCCAAAATCTCTCTGTAAAAACCCTTTCAATCTTTTTAAAGCAGGTTTCATTGATCCACTTCTCCAAGGATTTGTTCTTGCAGTGCATGATTTGCAGGGGCTTGTTAGGTCCTCTCCCTTACCTTGTTGCCCTTGTAGTTTCCCAGCCTGTGAGCTGGACTTGAGCTGAGAGACCACAAAAACTGCCACTGCAGGAGGATGGCTTTGTGGCCTGGGTCATGCTTGTGATGGGAGGGAGGACTACAGCAGTATCCTCCAGCCTTGATCTCTGCGCTGGTTAAATCAACCCCTTTTGCCACTCATGATATCCAGCTGCAGCTTCAGAAGCAGGGATTTATTTTCTCAAGGAAAGTATTGAAGTTGGATAGGTTGTGGTGGGGGAACAGGGGCACAAGGGGAAATGGCTTTAAACTGAAAGAGGGCAGATTTAGATTAGGTATTAGAAAGAAATTTATTACTGTGAGAGTGCTAAGACCCTGGCACAGGTTGCCTAGAGAAGTTGTGGCTGCCCCGTCCCTGGAGGTGTTCACGGCCAGGTTGGATGGGGCTTTGGGCAACCTGGGATAGTGGAAAATGCCCCTGCTCATGGCAGGGGATCACAATGAGTTGCTCTTTAAGGTCCTTTTCAACTGAACCATTCTGCAGTTTTATGACATTGTATTGTTTTAGCCTTAAAACCCAAGGGGCCTGAATTGAAGCCAGAGAAATGGCAGTGAAAGATAATGTGGGACTTTTAGACCACAAGTGAATGAGCCTAAATATGAGGTGGGATATTTTCAGAAATAAACTCATCTGGTTTCATGTTTTTTCTCTGTAGGGAAGAGCCTTTAGGAGGTCCAGACACATCAGCAGGTCACAGCTGTGCTGTATGTTATATGTCTGCTCCTGGAAGGGACTCTCCAGGGACACCCATGTTCTGCCCCTAGTTCCCTGTCCCAGTTATTCCTTGTTCCATCTCTTTTTCCTTGTGCTTGCTTCCCTTCCCTGTCCAGCACCCAACTGTCCTAACCTGTCTTGGAAATTCTGACCTTGCCATCATGGCCTCCTTCTGCTTGCTTCCCATTTGCCTTCATCCAATTATCATATTACCTTCTGCTCTCTGAGAGGACCTCTGTCAAAAATCCCCGCTCTGTGCTGTGTGCTTGCCAGGTCTGAGTAAGTAAATATTGGTTCCTGCTAGTTCATTATCAGCGGTCAGGAAAGTTTCTCCTGCTGAAGCAAGGCACTTCAGTGAATTACATCCCTTCTCAGCTGACTCAGAGGAGATCATGTGTATTAAATCTGGTCCTTTCTGTCCCTAATTTTCTCCATGTAGCTGCACCATGGATGGCAATAAGTAGAACAGAGACATGAGGCTCATCTCAACTCCTGTTGGGCATCCTCAGAGCCCATGCACGACTTGGCCATATCTTCCGTGAGGATAATATATTTGTCCTAATCTGAGCTACCAGCTCAAGGGGAAGCCCTAGTAAGGGAAAGAGATCCCACAGCTTTCCTGTGAGGGAGCAAGCCCAGGCTCTCCCAGGGTCTCTTGTTGGGGAGCAGAGAGCAGGAATCTTTTATTACAGGTTAGTTGGCACATTTGCTGGTTCTGTAACTGGACATGGTTTTTCAGGACACATATATGGCTCTTGATGTGACTTTTCCTGGGACAGCTGCT
The DNA here is from genome assembly GCA_013397315.1 of Donacobius atricapilla. Lineage (NCBI taxonomy): Eukaryota > Metazoa > Chordata > Aves > Passeriformes > Mimidae > Donacobius > Donacobius atricapilla. The sequence goes on from WBMY01000729.1 coordinate 481,033, forward strand.
ATGTGTAGTACCATAGGAGGTGGTGACAAAGCTGCCCATTGCTGTATCTGTTTGTAGGACTGATGCAGGGGTGTTGCAGGTTCTGACAGATTCACCCTCCATAGTCAGGGGGAAACAGGCTTGACTAGGACATCTCATCCTAAGGAATGTCTCCTCATGGATGCTATGGAATCTGGATGAAAGGTCATGTGCAGACACCTGCTCCTGTCTGCTGTCACCTTAGGATTCAGACAGGAATTGCCCTAACTTGCAGATCTCACTGCAGTTTTGGATAAACTGGGAACTAAGGGAGCAGAGGGAGCAACAGAACTACTGGTCCCTAAGGGAGCTTGGCTGAGCAGGATACATTTTGGCAAGCATCCGGTAAGGTTTCTTTGGCAGTTCTGCTCCTGCAGGTCTTTCAGCCAGAGTCTTGCTCTGACCCATTCTCCTTTGCAGGCACAGCCCCTGTCTGTTATAAAGGATGGGACATGTGTGACTTTAAGCAAAGTGTCTGGCATGTTGGGGTCTATGACTCAGGAGTCAGGGCTAGAAATCAACCAAAGATCATGGCCAGCAGGGGTGAGTCACTGCAGGATTAAAATCCTCTTTCCAGGTCAGTCAGGCAATTCAATACAGCCACCTTCCCTTCCTTCCCATGGATGTGTGTTTGTGCACTTACACTTCAGCATCTTGTTTAATGAAAAGGATTTATTTTGATAGATGGAAGCCTTCTGGTTATGTAATTGCCCTTGTGAGGAAGCACAGAGGAGAATATTTAACAATATTGCTGGCTCTTATGCAAGAGTGTTGCCACTGTTTACTCTGCAGACATGTGAATCTCCTCTGTCATTTGGGCAGAAAATGATGCCTTAATCTTCTAAGACATTTATGAAACATTGGATTATGCCAGGACCAGTGTGCTATCATCTGTAAGAAATATACTGGCTGATTGGATTGCACAGAACTTTTCAAGGCAGGTTTTATATTTAAACTTTGCATTGCCCTGCTGGAAGAACAGCACATATCAAGCTCTTAAGAGCCTTGGATAAATCATGAGGTCCTAGTTCTCAGCAATTACTATCAGCGGAAAGCTGGGCTTTTGCATCTGTCAAGAATAGAAGCTGTATGGCTGATTACTGGTCTCCTAGATACATTTTCATCATATTTCTTGGCTAAAGGGAATTAAACAGACCTAAATTACACAGTAATACTGAGAGGCCATCCTGAATCTTATCTGTTCCCTGGAGAGCTGCAAGATGATTTAATGATACAGGTTTAGTGTATCAAGTCACTGGCTGAAGCAGTGACTTGAGAGCTAAATTAGGAACATAATAAGATATAGGACACCAACTTCAACTAAGTCTGCTCTGTCGTGTGACAAAACTATTGTTCACATTTGAAAAAAAATCCTCTTTGGTTTTGTTTTTTTCTCCCCGCCCCTTTGGCAAATTGGAGGTTTCTGGGATGTATGTTGTAATGCTATTATAGTATAGGAGAGCATCTGGGGTTGAAAGCCTGGTTTTCAGCCTCCTTTTGTTCATGGTTTCTCATGTTTTGCAGCAGAGGTGCAGCCCATCCATGGTTTCAGACAGCTGAAATAGGTTCTGCCTTTGCATGAGCCGCAGCACCCATAGGACCTGGACTCCCACAGCCCATGTTGGAGCCTTTGACACCTCCTGTCTTCAAACAGACTCTTCTTGACCAGAGACCTGGACCCACAATAACCAGTTTTGTAGGCTCAAAACATCTTTCAAGGCAGTAGAGTTTAAATCTTGTGTTTGTAAGTGTTATAAAAATGCTGCCCTTTTAAAAACACCCTTTTGGGTGTACTTGGAAGCATATGCTCACACGAGTATCAGATACATGTAGTGTTGGACACAAATAATGATCCTCTTGTCACTCTTCTGACTGCAGTCGGATGCTGGCCTAACCTACTGAATGTTGATCTTTCTTAGGAAGTCCATCTCTGTGATTCCCACACTTCTCCATGTCCAATAAAATAAAAAAAGCAAGGCTTGCTACCAGTGAAAAGCAAATACCTGGTATCCTTTGGAAATCTGGTCATAGTTCCTGCCCATAGATCCACAATACTCCAGGCTTATTTACGGCTTTTCACCAGATGTTTGCGTATCATCAATCACTAGCCAAAGGTTTCTCTCCCCACTTCTTTCCTCTCCAGCAACACAACCATGGATCCACTGGTTCTGACCATTCCTCCTTTGACAGGTAGAGAACTGAGGCAGGGACTTGGCAGAGCTGGAGGCAACAAATGTTGTGGGCCTGGATGTTCCAAAGGCAGGTTAAACTGAGAGCTCTCAGAACTGGTTCAGGCATGCTTGATCTTGCCTTGGGGCAGAGGGAAGGACAAGGTCACCTCCTCATGTCCTTCCCAATCCCACCCTCCAGTGCTTTGAAGATCCACCCAGTTACTTTGGAAACAAGGCCCTCCCATCAGTGACACACAGGTTTCTTACAGTCTTCTTGTTTATGTCTCACCAATGTTCTTGTTCCCACAGTCTTTGCAGTGCCTGGGGCTGTGAGTGGAGGATTCAGGGAATGACAGGAACAGAGATCTCGAGCAAGGTGCTCACCCCCCAGGAATGTGAATACCCCTAATGCATGGCAGTGGAGAAGGGAACTGCAGAGCTGCTCCTGATTCCAAGGGAGGTACTGGGATGCCACTGGCACATTTTGGGGCTCAGTGAGTGTCAGCATTGTGGACAGATATTGTGTCACCAGGAATGGCCAGGGCTCCCTGGGTGTGAAAGGGAGTCTTGCCGTGAGTGGGAAGGAGTTAATTTCTCCTTGGGTGGGGAGGGCAAAGAACTGGGTGTGGGTCAAGTAGGCACATAGTGTGAAGCAAAAGAATGGCATTACCTGGGAGATCTGTAGCTGGATGTGGAATACACAGTGTTTTGAAACCCTCTTGAAACAACTCAGCATACCCAGAGACCTCTGCCACATCAGGGGAGGAGTCCCGGGGTCAGCCTGGTTGCAGGAGCAGGATGGGCAGGCAGGGAGACCCTCCAGTGTGACACCTCCCCGGGCACTGAGAGCACAGGGACACTGTGCCTGGCCCACGTTTGCCCTGCTGTAAATGATTAAACAGGGTGCTGAGTAACAAAAAGTCCTTCCCATGGCCCTGGGCCAGGAGGAGGAAATCACCACCTCCATCCAACAACCATCACCGATGTTAATTCCTGGGATGGGGATCCAGGCTGGTTGTGCACTCATAGCCCAAGGCTCAAAGTCACCAGCTCAATGAAGCACATAAGGAAAGGCAGCTGAAATAGAACTGATAGAGTCATATAGGTTGGAAAATGCCTCTAAAATTATTGAGTCCAATTATTAACCCAGGACTGCCAACTTCACCACTAAATGATCTCCCCAAGTGTCACATTACATTTCCTTTGAATCCCTTTAGGGATGGTGACTCCACCACTTCCCTGAACGGCCTGTTCCAATGCCTGACTACCCCTTCCGTGAAGAAATTTTGTATAATATCCAACTGAAATCTCCCCAGGTGCATCTTGAGGCCATTTCCTCTTTTCCTGTCACACATTACTTGGGAGAGGAGACCCACTCCCACCCGGCTACATCCTCCTTCCAGGGAGTTGTAGAGACCAAGATGATCACTCCTAAACTTCCTTTTCTCCAGGCTGAGCCCCCCTAGCTCCCTCAGCTGTTCCTCACCAGACTTATGCTCCACACCCTTCCCCAGTTCTGTTGTCCTTCTCTGGATGTTGGCTAACTGCTATTTATTTGTCTGACTCACAAATAAATACTGATCATGGGTCTTGTTGCCAAAACCCCTGTTCAGAAGCAGGAAGGTCAATCACCTGCTGGAGGGGGGCCAAAGACAACGCTCTGGCCCTGCTGTGCTGTTGCTTGGAGCTGCATGGAGGTGGTGCTGTGCCTCAGCCACGCTGTCTTGGCCGGCTTTCCACGGCCAGGTCTGTCCAGGGTAACCTGAGGTCTGCTGTCAGCGCAGAGCCCCCCAGGCCTCCTGGCACAGAGGAGATGTGAGAGAAGGACAAATTGCACAACTGATGCTAGTCCAGAATTGACAAAAAACTGCCCTTAAAGAACCCTTCATGACATGAGGCCACACTGATGGGCACAACATTCACATCATGCATCCATCCTTTGTTGCAGGAGACTGTGGTTGGAGGATAATTCAGGTTGGAGTGGACACTGGAAGGTCTCTAGTGTAACCTGTGGCACACCTTAGGGGGAGGACAAGGAATCTCATTTGTCACATGTCACTCCTGGGGAGCAGAGGGTGGCCAGCAGGACCAACGCTGGTTTCTGCAACGTTCCTGACTGGAACAGTGAATCACTGTTAATGGTGTGGTCACCATATGTTGCTGGGCTTGTCTTTTCATTCACAGATGTTATAAGCTTCCAGGATGGGTTGAAGTATTTAAATATATTCAAAATATAGATGTAGTGTTGGGCTCATCTTGAGATTTCCATGCAGATGTGAGATTCATATAGCCCAAAACTGAGTTAATCAGGTGCTGAGCATTCTGGCCTTCCCACAAAGAAAAGCTCTTGTGTTGTTACTGATATAAATGATGTCTCTCAGTTGAGCATAGAGCTCTGTGCTCCTCTTATTGTGAGGAGTGGGATGTCAGAGCACTCAGCTGTAGCGGAGCGAGCTGTAACATCTCCATGTAACTGGTGGGGAGCTGCACCATTAAGAGATTCAGCAGGTTTCAGTCAGAGATACATCCAAGCGTCTCAAATAACATGTGGTGCTTATGTTTAGGCAAACGGGTTAGCTGTACATTCACTCAGTTAAATTGCTAATTAGTCTGCGCTGACAGTGCTGATGAGCTCCTTGGTGGCTGTAATGTGAGATCAAGCTTCAACACACAAGGAGACACCTGCAATTAGGCATTGTAAGCTGCGTCTGCCTCCTGTCTCCAGTGGCTTTCCAAATACTTCCTTGGAGGTCACGCAGGAAAGGTTGTGATGGAGGTGGGGAATGTTTCTGGATCTCTCGACTCCTTGACTTGCACTCTTTCACCATATGCTGACATGTCTCATGTCCCCACTTCTTCACCTCCCTCCAGCATCTCCCCAAGCAGCCTCTTGGCTTGTGCTTTGAGGCTCCGGCCACCATGGCTGGCTCAGAGAAAGCCTAGAACAGAGGTGTCCTCACCCATGATGAGCACTCTAAGGTGCTTCAGGGTACAGGTCAATGAAAACAGCATATAATATTAGCAATAACTCTATTATTCTTCTAATTGACAGAGGAATAACAACAATTACTATCATTAATATTAATAACGATAGAAGTAAAATTAGTAGTTAATATCTGTTAATTACCATTACTGTAAGAACTGATGAAGTTCAGCAAGGCCAATGCACAGTTCTGCACATACACTGGGGCATTCCCAAACACAAATACAGTCTGGGCATAGGATGGATTGACAGCAACCTTAGTGGTGGTGCTGGTGGATGAGAGGCTGGACGTGAGCTATCAATGTACACTGGCAGCCCAGAAATCCAATTGTGTCCTAGGCAGGTACAAAAGCAGTGAGGGCAGCAGGTGAGGAGGGATGGGATTCCGTCCTGTGCTCCGTTGTGGTGATATTGCACCTGGAGCTGCATCCATCCATGGTGTCCCCAACATTAGAAGGATCTGGACCTGTTGCAGTGAGTCCAGATAAGGCCATGAAGATGCTTAGAGGACTGGACTACCTCTCATATGGAGACAGGCTGAGAAGAGTTGGGGTTTTTCAGCCTGGAGAAGGCTCCAGTGTGACCTTACAGCAGCCTGCCAGTACCCAAAGGGGCTACAAGAGATCTGGAGAGGGACTTATGACAAAGGCAGTGATAGGAAAAGAGGGAATGGCTTTAAGATGAAAGATTATATATTAAGTAGAAATTCTTTACTGTGAGGGTGGTGAGGCTCTGGCACAGGTTGCCCAGAGAAGCTGTAGCTGCCCCATTGCTGAAAGTGTTCAAGGCCAGGCTGCATGGGGTTTTGAACAATGTGGTCTGATCAAGGTGGTCAGGCATTAGAACAGGCTGCCCCTGGAAGCTGTGGAGTCATCATACCTGGAAGTATTTAAAAGATGTGTAGATGTCGCACTTAGGGACGTGGTTTAGTGATGGACTTGGCATGCTGGGTTAATGCCTGTAAGTGATTGTAGATGTCATTTTCAGCCTAAATGATTCTCTGTGCAGGGGTAGCGGGGATGTGTTGACAGGGGCAACTTTACCCACAGTGGTGGACGAGGCTTCTCTCGCTCCCCATTGGCAGTGGGTCCTGCAGGTGCAGGAGAGTGACTACTGTGGCCATATCCCACTGACTGATGTTCTGTCACCAGTAATTCATATCTGGGGTGCTTTGGAAACTGGGCACTGAAGATCAATTTTTAATCCATTTTTAGTTGTTTGGGGATTATGCCAGCTCTGGGATTCTATCTGAAGGTCGGCAACGTTTCAGCTTGCAAGCTGCACTACTGACATCTGCCTCTTACTGCTTTGTTTCCTGAATGGGCTTTGGACAGTGCTACGGAAAGGACTGGATGTGAAGGAAATAGCCTCAACTCTCATCGCCCTGATGGAGCTTGAGCACTCAGTTCTGCCAGGCTGGTTGCTCACTATGGATAATTCATCACTACAGCAGAAGGATGCCCTTAACCATGCTCCCACTCCACAGATTTCCCAGCAGTGCCATGTGCTGTGAAACTGGTGGATATGGAGCACATTACAGACTGCCCCAGGATGGGACAGAGAGAGCTTCTGCTCTGTGGAATGGTGCTGTAAGGGAGGAAGGTAGGGTTACTGTTGTCTTAGCCCTCTCTGGGATAAATTCCCATCAATCTCTGCCAGCAAAGAGAAATGTTCCTCTAGGGACAACTCGGTGTGAACGTGCAACCCTTGGCTCAGGGTGTTTCTTGGCTGATTACACCAGAGTGGTTAAAAGTTTACAGTTGTTTCTAGGGAAGGGATTTGAAGAGCAGTAGCCTAAATTTGTTGATCCTGCAGTATTTCCCACAGGAACTTGGGACTGTGTTTGAAATATCTCAGATGATGAGGTCTGTGTGGGCAGATTCCTATGTGGTAGCATCTTGTCCCATCGTGAAGGTGTTGCTGTGCTGTCAGTGGAAGAAGGGATTTTGTGTGCGTTGGGGAATTATAATGGAAATGCTGGGACTGGAAAGAATGGAAATTGGATGAGGATTGGTGTAGAAGCACCAGAAGGGACAAATAGCAGAAGGCTGCAAAAATGGCAGGTGTAGATGGCCACTAGATGAGCAAATCAGCCAGATCCCAGCACAGCTATGTGCAGTGTCTCAGGACACCAAGATTGGGAAAGAAAAGCCAGTTAGTAAATCCTGGTGACTCACTAAGGTAGTTCAGGTTGAAGAGATCAATCACTCACTGGCAGCTCCTTCAGGGATAAATAGGTACATCCAAACCCAGCGCACTGTCACCAGCTTGGGAGAAACCCAAGAAATGTCCTGAGGGCTTGAAAGTCATTGCCCCCGCTGCCTGGCACTGAGGAATGCTGAAAGGTGATGGATACTCATGGTTTAGGATGTGACAAGATCCCAAGAGGGTGCTGCAGTGGGAGTAAGCCTCATCCATTCATATTTCTGTAACCAGTGAAGAGCTGTCCTTGGATATAAAATTAGATGTGAAATTGCCTTTGCCTCTGAGTCATTCCTGAAATGTCTCCCCATTGCTATTTGTCAGAAGCAATCACTCCACAAATAGCAAGTAGTGGCAGAAGCAGCAGCTGTGGCCCAGGGAATACACTGTAGACTTCAGGAAAATGGTGTCTGTAATGTGCCCAGCTGATGCAGTATTAATCAGGTTTGAAAAAAGAACACAGCTCTTGCACCCTGGGGGACTGTACCTAAAAATTCCTGCCCATGCGGATCTTCCCATCATGCTCCTTGACATAACTTCTATGAGAAAAAAAATGAGTTTATCTCTCACATTGCCTGCAGACCTTTCACATGGAAATAGTGGGATTAAGGAGATTAAGATTTAGCTTCAACTTGGATAAAGAACAACAAAGAATGATTAACACTTGAAATGGTTTCCAGTCATTAGATCTAAACTCCAGTCTCCTTGTATTTCCTTTAGTGATGAGCTTTTTTGTTGTATTCACTGCTGTCACATCTGATCCCATAAGACAGCAGGAGTAAACCAAATAGTTCCTTATGTTGGGATGGGCTGGCTCTAAAACACCCAAAGTTTGGGCCATGGAAGATGTAGAAGGCATGAAAGAAAAAGAAGACTGGTAAGGTTTATGGGATGGATAGAGGGAAGGCTGCTCTTGAAAAGGACCAGGAATCAGGGAGAACAGGTTCAAGGAGGTGGAGAGTAGAGTCCAAGTGTTGGGATCTTGGTTTCAGGTGAGCAGTAAGAAGAAGGTGGGAGGCCATAGGCTTGGAGGGGATCTGAGTGATTGCTGGGAATTTTACCATTCAGAGAAGATCCTATTCCTGCAGGATTCAACTCTTCCTACATAATCCAGCCTTCCTTCCTGAGCAGCTGGCTGCTTACAAATGGTGATGCTCGGTATCTTAACTGGATGCAGCATGTGAGGTCAGGAAAGGGCATAGGATGCCTGTTCCAGGCCTTGCACATCCTTGTACATTTAATAGTGTTCTAGGGACTGCAGAACAGTACAGACCAGCTTTAGGCCTTCCTTGTCTTGGCCTGATCATCAGGTTTCTTTATAGAATAACTTGGTCCCTTTTTGTGCTGCCCCATATGTTAGATGAGACACAGATGTTTGCTCTGACAACAAGTCACCACTACAGCTGTAGCTGTCAAGAAAGATGATGTCTTTTGCATCTGGATCATGGAAAGTCAAAGGCCTCTAGCATACTTCAAACTGCAGAAGTTCATGTGCTTTTTTTGGGAGTCTGGGATCAGCCAGACAGATCAGTCCCATCAAAGGAATCTCTCTGTGATTAGTGCAATATTAAATTTAGAGTGAAGGGGCTTTGAATCCCTTCTTCCTCTGCCCAACACTGCCTGTGCCTGCTCTGCCCTCTCTGCCCTGCCAGTTTATCCTACTTGGGATCAGGGATTTTCCTCATCTCCATAGGACAATACAGCAGGGCCTTGCTGCCATCTGAGGTCTTCAGGTGTCACTGCAATAGCAGTTTTAGGATCACTCCATGTCTGTGTGAGTTGTATTTTCCAACACATGGGGAAAAGGGGCTCAGATTCTTCCTAGATAAGCAATTTGTGCTAATGGCTTTTATGATACCATGACTTATCTGCAGGACCTGACCTTCACAAAGGTCCCTAGATACACCTCTTACTCACTCTCAACCCAGCAGGATTCTCATATCCCATTCCTGTCTCCTCTAATACTCACTGTGGTTCTGTAATTTACAACTGTTTGTCAAAAACAAATGACATTTATAGACCATCAGAAATAATTCATGAGCTTTCAAGCCAGTGCAGAGAGGTAGTCTCTGCATTTGCCACTCAGAGCCAGAGCCAGGTGAAGGTAGTGACAGACAGCATGGGAAGAAATGGGAAAATGCTAGGAAGAAGCAGAAAAATTAGATCTCTTGAGCAGAATAATTTTCCTGGTCCATTGCTCCCATGCTGTCTAGGCAGCGCAGACGTGGTTTCCCTTAGGGAAGAAATGTAGCTCCAGGAACATTTCCTTCTCTTTACAAGGAAATTAAAAAAGAGCCTCTGGGACTTTCAGGGGTTTTGTGTGTTTCATTTAGAGGAACAACAGAGGACACAAGCAATATCACTGCTCTCTGCCATGGATGTGTACTGAGAGCTCCTGCATTCATACAGGTATTAAAAGCCCTAAAGTAAGAGGATAAGTCTGAGGATGCTGGGAAAAAAGGAAGGGAAAAATACTGAGTTAAAGCGATGCACATGTAAATAGGAGTCAGAGAAGTGAGGGAGAGTGACTTCTTGCCCTCATGAGGACATGGAGATCTCCAGGGTGAAAGTAGGGGAAAATGGTACATGCCCCAAGGGAGATTTGTATTTGGCTCTTCTGGAGGAATAGGCACTGTAAATCTAGAGAAGGGAAGTTATCCATAACCTAGAAAATACAGGGAAATATTTTCCATGCCGCTCTGGGAGACCAGGAAGTTATTTTTGGTTTCTGTAGCACAGTGAGTGTCATTGGGAGCATGTGCAACAACAGAGTTTTCAGCGACTCCCATTGTAATTGCTCCCATTGACCTTATCACTAATAAGTGCAGGATGTGAATTTTAACGGCAAAGATGTAATCGGAGAGGCCTGGAGACAGCTCGTCTGCAAGGGACGAGCAGTTGCCATGACAGAGCCTCTCACGCTGCTCCTTCTCAAGTGGAACATCAGGTAAAACAAGGACTCTGCCTCTTCTGTTGATTTCCGTATAATTTAGGGGATAAACAAAACTGTTTCCCTGGATGTGGGAGGCAAGGACATTCTTATGATTGTGAAGGACAGAAGAAAGTCATGTAGTTGCACTCCTGGTGAATTACTTTTATATTCTGCACAGCACTCAGGCTGGGAGGCTAAATGTTATTCTTAGTTATTGCTTATAAAATCACGGCACATGCAGGGATGCACCAGAAGCAAAGGATCCAGATCCTTCCTGTTTTACAGCAGGTTAAACACCTTTGATGGTGGTATAGCCATTTGTGCCCGCTCAGATTCTGGGCCGAAGTTTCCATGAGGTGTAGTAGCAGGGATTTAGGAGAGGAAAAACAGGCAGCCTCTGATCCAGCACCTTCCCTTTGCCGAGCAGCGCAGCCAAGCGAGTGAGGAGTGCCTGATACTGACATCCTTTCTTATAAACAGGCTGAGGCAAAAAGATCTGGAGCTGTGCAATGTGTGCTTTATGTCTGCTACAGGAGCAGTAAATCCATGCAGTCCCTCATTGCCCAAAGATGTCGTGAGAATGCTCAGCCAGGCAGAGAAGTTCCACAGGATTTCTGAAGGGCTTGGAGGCACAAGTGTCTTCCAGATGCCTCTGCTGGGTCCTAAGGGCTTGGAAGCTGTTAGGGAAAGGAGTCTCTGGAAGTTTCTGTGAGCATCTTCCTTCCTTCTGTTTTGCCTCTGCTGTAAAAGCATCTTTGAAACAACAGGAGCTGCCATTCTTATGGCTGTGGAGCCATAGGGGAGGCAAAGGGCTGGTGGAAACCTGCAGTCTCTAGAGAGAACTGAGAAAGATGGTCTGTAATTTAGCAGCAGTGATAGATGTAGATATTTTTCCCAGGGCATAATGGTTTGAAAAGAAAGAAAAGGTAGAAAAAATTCCTTGCAATGATACATGTGGGTACCTGGTTGACTCTGTGAGGATTTATCAGAAGTTAGGAAAACAGGATTATAATCTGCAAGTGTTCATATGTCCAGAAGGACAGTGGGTAAGGGCATAGATTGAAGGGGAATGGGATCAGCAGGCAGTAATATTGTAACTGTGAAATATATCAAGGCCAATGATTCTTGGTTTTAAAGCAAGGGATACACTGTCATTTTGAGAGGACAGATTATTCCTTGACAACATCTGATTCACATTGCAGCACCTGAATCCAAAAGTGAAGGTTTTCATATGGAAGTGAAAAATCAGCACAAAGGAAGCACTAAATAAATGGAAATTAAGAAGTCTGGGGATTTCAGACCTTGTGCACTTGGAATAAAAAAGGCCTAGCCTCTCCTTTTGATCTGAGAAATGCTATTGAACTACCACATGCATGCATCAGGTAAACAACCCCCAGGCATCTCACTGTGTCTTTTGCCAAGACCCCCCAACATTTCAGGAACATCAAAAGATCTTGATATTTATCTAACTATGGTTTTGTAAGGAAAGAGACAAAAGAGGATTTTTTTCTAACTGGTGTCTAAGCAGACATCTGCTGTAGCTCAGCCTGTGCTCACCTCTGAGACAGATTTCTGCCACCTCCTCCAGCCATCATTCATTTTGTATCACTTCTATGGACTGCTCAAATTCGCTGAGTGGGTGTTATCCCCAAAAGAGGAGAATGAAGACTGGTATCTCTCAGCAGAACTTGTTTTCCATGTAGGCCACCTTCCACTTTTGGTCTGTGTCTGAATTTCTTCAGCCACATCCCAAAGAGCCTTGCCGCTTGCTGAAGTTTTGTAGCACATCAGTGGTGATAGCAACGTTGTTCCTCTGCAGAGCTTGGCGTGGTGAAGCACAGGGTGTTGTGCTGAACAACATCCCAGAGACCTGGGAAGGCACAGGGCACGATCTGTCCTTGTCTGCATCAAGTAATTGTCTCTGTGTGTTTTCTTACATCTGCACATGTCAGCAAGGTATTGCTGCCAGTTTTAGGGCAGCCATAGAGATGTGGCCGTGATACACCCATAGTTTTATTTCACAAGAATGAAGAGTTGTTGACGTTGCTATAAACAAACTGTATCACCAGCTCCTGCACCTGGTTGCGATGAACCAAATTCCCAGGCTCTCCAGGGCACCACTGACTTTTCCAACTGCCTGTGTCTCTCAGTGGGGAAGGCAGTGGGGCTCAGTCAGTGAAACTAAATCTCTGAAGGCAGTCCAGTGACCTCTGTGCCATAGAATGCTGGGAATGATGGGGGTGAAGGGAACGATTTGCAAGTATTCTAATTCTTCACCTGTAGTAACCATGTGTCACATGTGAATACAATCTCTATGCACAGTGAAGTCTTGTGCTGTGTGTGGAGGGGCTTATCATAGAATAATTTGGGTCAGAAGGGTCAGGTCTCTAAAGGTCAAGATTTAATGTAGGCTGAATCTGAGCTTTACAGCTCAGTAGCAGGCTGTTATTTTTATTCCTATAGCCTTAGTAATCTGTAAATACCGTACCTATTTATTTTGACCATTTGGGCTTCAAAAGCCTGTCAGAAGCACTCCTTGCCAATTTGCTGTGGAAATAGGAAGAAGGAAGGAAAGCTAATGGTAAGTGCTCATATATGCCTGTTGTATGCATAAATGTTATGTGAAGTATGAGCTAAAACTCAAATGCAAATCCATGGTGCTTGATCCAGTGCCAAGGGAAAGCTTGAGTTCAGTTGCTTCAAGGCATGTCTGTGTAGACAGAGGCAATTTGAGGTTAACTGAGATGAAGCCACTGCTAATTTCACTTATTGGTTATAACCCTGGGCAGACTTGAACTGTCTCCCAGAACCAGAATGTCAGCTGAAACACTGTGGCTGCCTGTGCTGCAGCAGAAGGGTGAAATCTTGGAGCAGTCTGTCTCAGCTGGGGGTGATTTTGGAGAAGTTTGTGTCTGGAGTGCACAAAGGCTTCCTTCAAATGATGCATTTCCTTGGTTTAATGAAGACTAAGCTTTTATGGAGATACAGATCAGCTTGGACATTCCTGAGAATGCAGTTTCCAATCTGTTGGAAATATGATGTACAAGCAGAGGCATTATTTATACTTTTAAAATTACAGTACCTCATTTCATCTCGCTGTGAGCTTCCCTTTGCATGCTATTTAATAGCCCTCCTGAAGACATCCATCATGTTCTCTGTCTTGGTAGGATCTACATGTAACACAAGCTGGAAGCCAGAAAATATTGTCCCAGTTTTCAAAAAGAGCAAGAGGAATGACCCTGGTAACTAAATTGGGAGGAGCTGCTGACTCCGTCAAAGGCAGAGAGATTTTGATGAAATAGAGGACTGGACAAACACCAACCATATGAAGTTCAACAACAGCAGGTGATAGGTTCTGCAAATGAGATGGGAGAACCCTGGATGGACAGCCTGGGACCAGCGCTGCAGAAAGGGACCTATGGGTCCTGGCCAATGGAAAGTTAAATGTGAGTCAGCAGTGCCCTAGCAGCCAGGGGGGGGTCAACCCTGCCCTGGGGCCATCAGGTACAGCATCCCCAGCTGGGCAAGGGAGGGGATTGTCCCACTCTGCTCTGCACTAGGGCAGCCTCACCCTTAATATTGTGTGCACCTTTTCTTTGGGCACCACAATTCAAAGAAGATATTAAGCTGTTGGAGAGCATCTAAAGGATGGTGAAGCATTTGTAGGGGAAGTCTTACTAGGACTAGTTGAAGATACTTCTTCAGCTTGGAGGAGACTGAGGATAGTCCTCATCACAAACTACAGCTTTCTCAAAAGTGGAAGTGGAGGGACAGCAGCAGTGTCCTTCTTCTGGTGACCTGCTATAGGACCCAAGGGAATTATGTGAAGCCAACTCAGGATATTCTATGATTCAGTGATTCTAAGCTTTGCTGGCTCCTGTACTCTCAGCAAGGAAGATTATTTGGGATGCAGCAGGGCCTGTTCATGAAGGTCACTAATGCATTTTCTTCTTCCTTCTTTGGCTAGGGTCACCCTCTATTGGTGAGTTTGACTCGGGTGTTGTCTCCTCAGGGAGGGAAGGAGGACCCTCTCCCTCCACATTTCCCCATGTGCAAAGGATGGACTCAGAGTTTTGAGTGAGTCTGACCAGAGCACTCAATCTATTGCTCTCTGAGCTGTTAGCACTGTCCTCTTCCCTTCAACCACCATGACCTCAGACTTGATAGCAATCCCATAGTCTCAGAGGGACACCTACTCTACCCAACACCCCAGCCCCATTCATGCTGCTGCTCCTGGCTTATGCCAGCTCCTCTCCCTGGATGGCTGTAGCTGTATTTGCCCTTCTCCCCATGTCTTTCTTCCCTCTTACACTACAGCTTTGGTATCAACTCAGGTCTAAAGGGTTGGGCTCAGCTCAACAGATGGATGTGAGTGGGAAGAGGAGTAGGTGGGTCCTGTGTGAGCAGATGCAGGGGAGAATAAATACAGCCAACATTTATGTTGAAATGGTCTCAGCTAGGATGTAGATAGCACCCTACAAATACTAGCCAGGTTATCCCTTCCTGCTGGAGTTTCCAGTGATGCCTTGGCTTCCACTTCCAGAACTAGGCTAAACTAAAGTGCAGAGAAAGAAGCCTGAGATGTGTGCCAAGGTATTAGCACAGAGCAGTGTCTTGGTTAGAAAAGACAGGTGTCTGCTAGGGAGGGCAAGACCTTCCTTTCGAATGGAGAATTCAAACCCCCTCCCTCCGAATTATTAAAACTTTGATATTAAGTCGGCTCTCAGGCAAAGATATGGGGATAGGAAATAACAGCTCTTTACTAGTATGTATAACAAGGCAAACAAACAGCAACAACTACAGCATTAATAATAAACAAAACCAGGAACCTCGAGGGGCTTTTGTTTCACAGAGCCCGGGGCAGTCTGGTCTCGGTGCAGGGCTCTGAGAGCGCCAAGCTGGAATGGTGGAAAATCCCAGGCTGGTGGATGGGATGTACCAGAGCTCCACAGTGGTAGCTGAAAGGGCAGGGATGTCCTGGCAGGGCCGGGCAGTGCGGGGATACAGCCTATCCAAAGCGGTGCCGAAGAAAAGCGGCAGCAGTGGGACAGGGCCGACCCAGCTCCAACCAGGGCAGGAGGAGGAGAGCGCAGAGTTCCTGGGCACACGAGGAGATGATGGGAGATTTCGTCAGGACCGAACCCGGTGATGGCAGTGACAAAACTCTTCCCGCAGCAAGAGCGGCCTGACTGTCCTCTTTCCGATGCCGAGAGCAAGAGAGCAGAGCTGCCCTCACCCCTGCCCTTTACCTGCCCAAAACCTCACGGTATCACTTTCTTTCCCTCGGAGAGAAAAACTCTCAGAGACCACAAAAGGGTGTAGCACAGTGCTACACTTTTCTTTGGCCATTTCTTTTGTTCTGGTCAAGCACCCATAAGCATCCAGTAATTAGTCTCCTAGCGACTTTATGGGGAAAAATTCTATAAGGAAAGAAAGAAAACAAAACAAATCTAACCCCCAACAAGCAGTTAAGTAGGAGCCTATCTCTGCAGAAACATCATTGCATTTTAAATTGACTACCCCAGGGTGAACTGAAAGTGCATGCATTAAACCAGGACAGAGTGAATGAAACTTCTTTGAAATAAATTTACTTTAGTTTTCACAGTGCAGACATAGAAAATTAACATGGTCTAAGCAAATTGTCCGTATACTGAGAAAACCGTAATATCTACCAGGCTATGTTAATGTTTTAGGGTAGAGAGTATAGGAGACCCCAGAGCTCTGATGGACAACAGTGCCGAGGTGGTTATGATTCCATTTCTCCACATGGATATTTAGCCAGATGTAGCCGCTCATCCTTCATGGTTTCTACATATCATCTGCAAGGCTGGGGACTCTGCCTCTGAAATAACAGCCTATGTTGACCTATGGGACACAACTCTGAAGAAAAGAGGGGAAGGGACAGGTTTTGGAGTTGTCTGGCTGCTGCACACCGCTCTTTCTGACTGATGCATTGCCACATTTTTCTGCATTGATTTGTCACTCAGAAACAGATCAAATCTCCAGCCAGGTAAGCTGCGCCCCTCCTTAGGCTGGGTTGTAAAAGAGTCTGCTTTTATCAGATCTGTGCTCTGTTTTGGACATCCGTGAATTGCTGTGTCACTGTTTCATTGTGGATCTGTTTGGAAACAACTCGGCAGCTGCCTCTCCTTCTCCTGTTTTACTTGGAGTGAAGCAGCCGAGCGCTGTCCTGAGCCATTTTGAGTGTCCTTCCTTTGTGGCACTTTGCCTGAGAACGAGATGAGTCACAGGCAGGTTAACATGCCCTGTCCTCGTGAGTGTGAATTAGAGGGAAAGGCTCCGGGATTACTGGTGATTGTCTCCCTGACCCCACCAAATCATGCGTTTCACAGGGCTGGAGGCTGATGTGGCCTCCTGGTCCTCTGGGTTCTGCTTAAAGGGGAATGAGTTCTTCTGTTCTTCTCTACCAGCTGGGAGAAAAACCTGTTAGGTCTGCCTGACCTGTCAAATTGTAAGGGGTTCAAATGGATTAGGAAAGGAATGTCAAAAAATATTCCCAGTATATCAGTGCCTCATGGCTTTGTGGCAAGGCTGTGTGTCACGGACAGAGCTATGTGCAATGAGAGACAGAAGTGGGATGAGGGAAATATTGCCTCCCTTGATGCATTTTGGACCATAGAAATTTCCACTCCTTAGGAAAAACAAGGAGGAATTAAGAACCAGGGATTACAAGCAGGTCCACAGAGTGCAGCACAATCTCAGGAAATTCAGACTATGCTTGGATCAGGGAAAGCAAGATGTATTTTTTGTTAGAAGTGTCCAAATCACTTAGTCAAACAAAGCTGAAAGATGCTGTTTCTAAGCAAAGCAAAAGAAGTCTGGGTGAAAAAAAAGTATTTATATTAAATATATTGTGCTAAAAGAGGTATTTATATTAAAAGGTAGAGCCAGTGGATGATCAAAGTGGGAATAAATTGGGCATGGACATCTTCAGCTTGGGAAGGAGAATAGTGTTTCTAAGCCTCTGAGATTTTTAGGAAACCTTTCCAAAGAAAGGCATCAAGCCTCTTTCAGTGTGCAAGAGGTAAAGTTGAGGAAAGGACTGCCCAGGGACTGCCAGAATGAGGGTGTGGAATTTATCAATATTGTGAGGAAGGCGTTGGAAGGAGATGATCATTGCTGTTCTCAGTTAGTTATGTGACATTTTCACTGGGTTTAATTATTCCCATGTTTCAGGGTTTCTGCCAGGAGGAATACAGAACTTTGCTTCAGGTTCAGTTTGTTCCTGGGATTTTTTTCTCTCCTTTACCAGTTAACATTGGACAGACCCGTGTCAAAATTAGCTTGGGGCAAGGTTGAGCACTCCACTTGTGCTTTTAGAAGAAGAAAAAATGTTTTGAGTGCCCAGCTCATTCTCACACCCAAAAATTGTCCCAGAGTCAGACCTAACGTCAGAGAGGAACTGGGCTGGGTCCTTCCTTCTCTGTAATGCCGAAGGTAGGTGACATCATTTGACATGGATCCATGACCTTGGCAACATACTTGCTGTCTCTTGCCTTTTTGCAAAAGCACGTTGTGCTTGGAGGCTTTTAAGTCCTTTACATTTCAAGTCTTTTCTTGACTCTGAACTGCTGGGGATGCCCATGAAGGGCTGTAGTTGAGGAAGACCCTGAACAGAGCTTTTATGGGAGCTTTTTCAGACTTGCAGTTACTGCCGGGGGACAATGCATAAGGCGACCATGGTGATCTGTTTTGGAGCTCTGTGCTCCAAGATAAGTGGTTCCCAGGACTGGTGTGTGGTGACTTATTTCCATCAGAATTTTTTTGTTCCATAGTGACTTGGTAACCCAAAGGAAATTCCTGATGCAGGCCTTGCCTAACCAGGAGCACTTTTTGTTTGCAAATGGAAGGGATAAGTCATAGCATTTCTGCCCCTCTCTGATTTACTAGCAGCTCAAGATGACAAATGAAACAGTTTCAGGCAGGAAACTGTCAGAGTCTAATGCAGTGTGTAACTGTGCAGGTTTGTATTGGACATGAAAAATATTCCCATACATGCTCCAGTGATGTGACTGACCCAGAGCATTTCTCAGTCATGGATCCAGCAGTGCACCCATGCTGGATAACCACAGTCCTTGTGGAGGCCTGGGCTTGGACCTGGAGTGGATGCGTTCCAGACCATGACAACAGCTCTAGCCAGGTATTTCTGGGACACTGAACGTGGCTCAGCAAACAAGTCAAGACATAGATAGCGACCTCCTCATGTGGCTACAGGATGAAAGGGGTCATTTAGACCAAACCAGGGCTTCAGCAAATACAGAGGAAGGATTTGTAGTGGGAAAGGTTATCCCAGGGCTATCCCATGACATTTACACAAGCATTTGCCAAGGCAAGAACAGGGGAACCTCTCTGGTAAAGTTGCCAGCACCACCCATACAGGAGAAGGGTCTGTAGCAGACTGACATCCCTTCCAGTGCTTGGCTAGAGGAGCTACCCCTGCACAGCATCACCCAAAGCCAACTCCCAGCTGTGATCATGCCCAAAGACAACTCATAGCCCTGACCATGTCCTGTGCCTGACTGCTGGTGGTTTTGGGAGCATGTAGGCTGCTCAACGCCCAGAGCAGCTGAGCGATGGGGCCACAACCCAGTTACATTATATGTGGGGGTGGGCAAATAAAGGAGAATATCCTCTTTCCTGTGTCACAGGCTGAGGGAAGCTGGGTTGCCCAGGGCATCTGTGGGCTCCCTCTATTGCTGAGCCTGTGCTTCTATGGCCCTGGTCACAGTGGTTTTTGCCTTGGTCACAGCTGTTGATACCTGGTCTGGGTCTTGCTTCTGACCGCAGGCAGCAGGAGGAGTGTCCAGAGAGCTCCAATGCCCTGGGTCTGGTATCTAGGGGACAGAAGTGGGGTCCTACCTCTGTGGCGAAGAGGTCTGAGCACTCCACCGAGGGATGGAGCCGGGGTCCTGCCCCTGAGGGGATGTGGTCTGAGCTCCACCACAGGGCAGGGTGCTCCTGCCTCTTAGGGGACACAGTCTGAGCACTCCACCGAGGGTCTGCGGGTTCTGGCTTTGAGGGGTCAAAGTGAGCCCCACACAGAGGTCCTGCCTCGTGTCGTGAGCCCGCCCCACTGCAAAGCAGGGGTATCCTGTCTCTGAGGGAACATGAGCTGAGCCCTCCAAACTAAGGGACAGAATGAGAGTTCTGCCTCAGAGGACGTAGTCTGAGCCCCTAGTGCAGAGAATGAGAATCCTGCCACTAAGGGGATGGGGCTCCGATCACTGGCGGGACGAGGTCTGAGCCCCGCCACTGAGGGAGTGAGGATCCGGTCACTGAGGACACGCTGTGCCCCGCATCAAGGGCCCGGGAGTCCTTTTACAGAGGGGACAGGATAGAGGAGATCCTGGCCCTGGAGGACGAGGCCGGAGCCCGCCCTGGAGGGGCCGCGGTCCCGTCGCTGGGCGGCCGTCGCTCTCCCGCCTCGGCCTCTCCNGCCGGGAGCCAGCGCCGAGCTCCGGCCGGGGCTGGGCGGAGGAGGGCGAGGAGCAGGGACGGCCCAGCCCACGTGTGGGACCTGTCAGACTGCTGAGGGGCCCCGGGGGGACGTGCCCTGCAGCTGCACCCTCCCTGACAAAGCTGAGCATCAACCCCCTGCCATTGCTGTGCCCGAATGCGGCTTTGTCCAACACCAGACTGCCCCAAGCCCTGTCCAGCCTGGCCTGGAACACTTCCACGGATGGGGCAGCCGCAGATTCTCTGGTCAATCTGTGCCAGGGCCTCCCCACCCTCTGCCTTTGCCTAAATGCAGCTCTGGCGACCATTTCCAGCCATGCCAGAGGTCCTGGAGCAGGGACTGCCCTGGGGTTGTGGTGACTGACCCTCAGGGATTTGGGGACAGGTATACAACAAGCTCTGAGGGGGATAAGAAATCACAGAATCATAGAATCATTTAGGTGGAAAAAGACCTTTAAGATAATTAAGTTCAACCATTAACCCAGTACTGCCAAGTCCCCAGTTAAACCATGTCCCTAAGTGCCACATTTATGTGTCTTTTAAATGCCTCCAAGGCTGTGAATCCTTCCCTGGGGAGTTTGTTCCAACTCTTGGCCATCCTTTTCATGAAGACATGCGTCCTAATATCCAGCCTAAATCTGTGCTGGCACAACTTGAGCCCATTTCTTCTTGTTCAGTCTCTTGCTACTTGGGAGAAGATATTGACCCCTGCCTGGCTACAACCTCCTGTCAGGGAGTTGTAGAAAGTGATAAGGGCCCCTCTGAACCTCCTTTTCTCCAGGCTGAGCCCTCCAGCTCCCTCAGCCACTCCTCACTTGTGGACTTGTGCTCCAGCCCCTTCCTCAGTTTCATTGCCCTTCTTTGGACTTGCTCCAGCACCTCAATGTCTTTCATGTCACGAGGCACCCAAAACTGAGCACAGTATTTGGGGTACAGTCTCCCCAGTGCTTCCTGTCCAGGGCCATGAACAAAGCTGTCTGTTGCCAGCAGTGAGCTGGAGACCCTACCAGGGGTTTCTGTGGGGTCCAGCACACCAAGGTGCACATGAGGAAACATCCAGGGCTCCTTGAACTCTTGTAGGGAGGGAAACTGAACACAAACCACTTTAGTTAACAGAATGATTACTACTATGGAGTTGAAGGAGATGCGTAAAGATGCATCAGCAGGAATACAACATGGAAGCCATGAAATGTAGGATTTTGGCAGCTGACCTGAAGGGAAGATTCATCATCTAAAGGAGTAGTTTGAGTTCTTCCATCCTCACAGCAAAACAGGATTTTGACTATAATTTTCTGGACCACTGGGAACTCCGTGGGGATTCCAGGCTGCATTCAGCAGAGGGCAGTGGTTTGTTTGGTCACTACTTGGCTGGCAGCATCACACTTCTTAAACCACTACCACGCTATTTGCTGAAATCATTCTGCTGCAGAATATCCAAAAAAGCTGTAGAAAAGGATGGTGCAAGCAGATCCTCCTGCCTTGCATCAGTGCAGTGCAGAGGTAATGGTGGGTCACTGAAGTCTCTTGGGGAAATTCAGCAAACTTCCCTCTTCCCATCCCATATGAGTTTACAAATCTAAAAGAGGGTGTCCAAGGAAAAAGATTATGATTCCTTGACCTTATTTAAATCTTTAGATTTACTGCTGGTTTTTTGGGAAGTTTGGCATTTTGTTTTCCACAAGTACTTAATTAAAATAAATAAAAAGAAAGCTTAAACCTGCTGTCTGTGTTTATAAAATTTCCCTAAACAATAATTGTAACCAGTAATGTTCATATGAATGAAGGATACAATAAGTATCTTGTCATTGGGGCATCCTGTTCCCGTGGGAAGGGAAGAGACATGGGAAAAAGGAAAGATTCCTTCTGCACAGGGATACCAGCCACCTGGACCGAGCAATGTGTTCTAAGTGGTCCTTGGAAAGTTACTTAAACACAGCAAAATTGCTGTGGAGTACTCTGAGCTGCTCCAGAAAGCCAGGGAAGAGGATGCTGGGGAACATCTCCTGTGATGGTCTCCCTGGGGATGTTGGCATGGCAGATGCTGCTGCGGGAGGGAAGCCAAGGCTGGGGACTCCTGGCCAGTTGCTGTGTACAGGGCTGGTGGCAGCTGCCATGACATTGAACTTACTGGTGCAGAGCAGCCTTGGGGTTGCTGGAGTAGCCCAGTTTTAGGATCCCACCTCTGTGCAGGAAGAGCTGGGTTCCAGTTTACTGGATTCACTGGTGTGAGTGAGGATGGGTAAGAGGAGATGAGGGGATGACTGTAACATGGGTATAAGTGCAGAGCTGAGCTTGTGATGAACTGGAGATTTGGAAGCACTGGAAGTGAAGTTCAAAAATAAATTCAAGCACTTAGCCATGATTTTCCTGCTTGCCCGGAGCCCTTCATCCCTCTTTGTAGCTGACATAGTCCTGTGTCCCTCCCTACACAGGTGTATGGGGGTTTTAAATGTGAAACCTAGGTCAAAATCCTGTTCAGGAAAAATTAAATGTATATGTTAATCAAAATCATATATTCTATAGGTCCTAGCTGGGAAGGGTTGTGAAAGCCTTGAAAGATGAAAGGACCTGGGCCAAATGGAGCATCTGTTCTGGAACAATACCCAGGACAGTTGTAACACCAATTCTGCCTGGTGCTGAGCATCCTCTGGTCCTGCTGCAGGCAAAAGGGATGAGACTTCACAGCATAAAGCCCAAGTCTAAAAAGAACCAATGGGATATTTACACCTGTGTCCCAGCAGCTTTATCCTTTCTCCAGCTGCTGAGGAAAGCCCTCAGGCAGGCTGTTTCCTATGATTTTATGCACTGTGAGCCGGACAAAGAGGATCCCCTGAAGAGCTATTATAACATATTTAATCTGTGAAAGATTTTTGTTGATGGCAGGGAAAAAAACTGTACCTTGCCATGTACGGGAAAGAAATTTTGTCCTTGAGGGGAAGTGGAGAGAGAATGAAGGGCTCTCCTACTCCACTGAAGTTACATTATAAACTGCCTCCCATACAAAAGTTATCTTGCGGTTTTGACTTGCTCATGTCATCTGCTGGTGCCTATGCTGCTGTCTGCTCTCCCACCATAAACACTCCTGGCAAGGGGGAAACTCCCCAGACCCCTTTAGAACACCCTTGGACGTAGTGTAGATAAATTCCTGACATCTTTCATTAGAACCTGAATGCAGACACTGTGCATTAATTTCCTTCTTGCTTTCACCCCACACCTCCTCAATGTACCTGTGTCCTGCCTCTCATCTCCCTGGTCTCTGCAGGGTCTGTGCCTTCAGGGTAAGTGTCTGTGAATCCTTCCCCAGTCACACTGAATAATTTCTTTCTCTCACTGCATGCACACACAAACACATTGTAGCACAAACTTGTCCCTTTTGGATTTATTGTGAATTTAGGTGTTTGCGTCCTCAGGTGTTCAGGCAGGTGCTGGGGTCCTCAGGCAGGGGATTTTGCAAAGTTCCCAACTGCACCATGCCACTGGAACGACAAGATAGAAGGTCTTCCAGGAATAGCCAGGAACAGACACAAGACACTCCTCTGAAATCCTCCCTGGCTTCTAGTGTGTGCTGGGTTGGGATCTGGGTGATGTCTTATCTGCATCACATAGCAGGAATCTGAGGGTATATTAAACAACACACAGGCCCCTGCTGCCTGCCACAGATGAAAGAACTTCCCTGCAACTGCCTCTGCCAGCTCCTTGCCCTGTTTGTCCATCACACAGTTACTACGCAAACACACACTCCACATCTGCCACTCTTACTTGCACAGCTATGTTCTGTGCAGGTGTCCTAGCCTCCTCTGTGTATCCATCCCATGGGATTCTGCTGCTCCCTTGCTCAGCATTGCTGACAAACAACTCTTCGGGATACTCATGGCAGAACCAATTGATTTTTCTTGCCTCCCAACATCTTGCAGCACAAACAGCTGCACTATTGTTCATGAAAGTTAAGTTACAAATGGCACATCCACGTCCCTTGTACTGGCAGCTGCTGGAATTAGACATGGCAGCTGTAGAACCAACATACAGAGAACCACCTCCCACCCACTCCCCCAATCCATCTGGGCTTGGGAGGGCTTCACACTAGGCTGCCAAGGGCAGAGTACGTGGGCTTTGCTGGGCAAGTCTAGACAGATAGTGTGGTGGCTGAAAGGAAACAAAAAGTCTTGAGGGTGCTCATTGGTGCTGGCAGATCTGGAGCTCTTGGTGGTGGGTGTGGAAGCACTCTGCTTCTGTGTCCTGGAACATCAACTGTGTTCCTCAGTCCATTTGTATCACCCCGCTTCTGCACCAGTGTAAAGAAGGGGTTTGACCTACTTTAAATCAACTGGTGCACTAACTCCCCTCTGTTCCCCATTCCTATCTTTCTCTCATGCCTCAACCTGGAAAAGGCAGCTGAAACATCTGAAGAAGCTCAGCAAATAACCACCAGAAAGCCTGACCCTGGAAACACGCCTCGTAGGAAGAGACAGAGTAATTTAATTTTTTTGGAATGCAGGAAGAGAGGGTTGTTTACAAATACCTTTGCTGGGAAAAAAAAGGTCTGGCATCTCAGGGTGTAGTTATCTGTTAGACAAAGAGCAAATATCTGTGGCTTTGGAATGTAAGACTGCAAAGACAAAGAAGGAGATGTATCTTGTCTAAACCTAAGAGAAATTAAAGCAGAATTTCTGAAAAAGGGGCTCCAGCTTAAATGGGTTGATGCTGGGATGACTGTGAGAGGCTTTCTCACCTCCATTAGGCAATCAGTAACCTTAGAAGTCCTGCTGGCTTCCAAGTCCTTTCAGCCTTGAGAAACAGCTGAGTTGTGTCTGTTTTGGTATTCCATGGGTTAATACACCCTACAGTGACTTACTGAAACCTGTGCAGGTCGGGTACAGTATTAGTAGTGGCAAAACTGTTAGGATTGTATGGATAAACCATCCAATCATTTGCTTTAATTATGACAATACAAATCTGTATGCTCTATGCAGTGTTTTGTCATAAGATGAATCATGGTTACCAAAATTATCATGTAGATGATTCTGTGTATAATAGCAGGCCAAGAGGTTAGAAGAGGAAGGGTTTCCGGGTTGGATAGGAGGCACAAAGTAAAGCTATCAGATAAACAAGCCATAACTTCTATCAAGAACCTATCAACAGATTCCCACCACATGCTCTGCAAATGGGCAGCTGTGCAGAGGTCTGTTTGAACCGGCGTCTTGAACACACCATGTTTTCTAAGCAATGCTGGCAGTGTGGCATTTCCAACTCTAAATACAATCAATCAAGAGAGGCCTTCCCTGGGAAGACAGGATTTGGGCAGTCGCCAAGATATCCAAAACATCAAGGGGTTGGGTACTGGGCTTTGGTCTAAGCTCCTGTCTAATGAACTTCAGGAATGAATTTATAAGGATCCTTCTCTGGAGAGATGCTGACTGTGGGATCAAAGGATGGATGAGCCAACGGCTGGGCTCTGGCCCAAGGCTTTCGTGCCATGCCCTACTCCCATATGGACTTCCCCTGGGCAAGTCTCTTGGGGGAATCTGTTTAACTAATCTGCAGCAATTTCCACTTTTCTCCATCTGTAGAGACAAACAAGCACTTCTAGGCCTGTTTTAGAGTCCTGTTTTGGAGGAGATGTAAGCAAAACTGCTCTAAACAAAAACCTTTGCTGCTATTTTACTCCTGAGTACTTGAACTGCATAGATAGACATACGTTTGGTTCCTTTAAGGTCATGTCAGGAGGTCTTACTAAAGTCTGCTGAGGGGTTTAAAGAGAAGCCAAGGGGTCTCCTGGGAGGCGTTCAAGACATTCCCAAGAATGCTTCTTTTGGGACTGGAGTTCAGACTAGTCCTTGCTCTTTAACTTTTCCTACTGAGAAGACCACAGGTGATGTGCTTGGAGGAGATACATTTGGACCAGAGTTCTTGGCACATGGTGTGTGGCTCTTGGTGATGGTGCTGTGCAGGGCAAGGAGTTGGGTTCATTGATCCTTGTGGGTCACTTCCAACTCAGGGTATTCTCTGATTCCATTATTCTACTTACCTTCTCGTCGGGGTGGTGGAAGCTCCTCTCTGTGAGCTTTCCCTGTGAGTGCTGTGAGGTGAACAAAGACTTTCTCCTCCATGTAAACTCGGCTTTATTTCATCTGACAGGCTCTTTCTTGTTGCATAGCAGCTGGAAAGAAGAACCTCAGTCCTGAGCTGGGCTGTTAGTTCTGCAGAGAGCCATGAAGGAAAAGCAAAATCCCTTGTGTTAGAAGTCATACCCATACCTCCATACCTGAATTAATTTGATACCTGACACTATTGCAAAGAATCATGAAGAAGGACAGTTTCATGAGCTAAGACCTTGATATCCTGCCAGCATTCGCTGCTTGTAAGAACACTTAGAGACACTCACATCTCTGCCAGGGAAGTTTGGGTGCTTTTTGATGCATTTCAAGAAGAAGGAATCAGAAAGATCGGAAGTGTGTGAGTCATCATCCCATGACATATTTGAAAGATTTATAGAAGTGACACTTAGGGACATGGTGGTGGCCTTGACATAGTTGAGGAAAGGGTTGGACTTGATGATCTTCTAGGTCTTTTCCAACCAAATGATCCTATGTTTCTATGGTTGCAGTGGATATTCTCCCTGGCATCCCCATTAGGCCCCAATAGCTGAACAGGGCCCACCACAAAGCACTGCAATACTACAGTGAAGTGATCAATTATTTCTTGTGCTAGTGGACATGCTGCAGTCCCAGTCTTCTCTGCCTGGGGTGCCCTGTAGAGCTTGGGACATGTGCTGTCATGTGACATTTCAGGTGGCACCGTCTATCATAAGTCTCACCCAGTACTTCCCATGACAGTCCTGCTCATCATGTAGCCTGCAATGGATGCTGATATGAGTCCATGAGCACCCACACCATACCAGATCTTCTCCTGCATCCCCAGCACCCTCTTCCTAAGGGTGTAGGGATAAAGACCCTCTTTCTCCTTCCCAGCATGCTGAGGTCGTCCTGTTTTCTATTGTAAGACCACAAAAGCTCAGATGAATGTGGGGAGATCATCCTTGTCCCTCTACTGGGCCTCACCATGGAAAGGCGATAAAGTGCTCTGCTTTAAAGCTTTTTCTTCCTAAAATGGGAGTCTTCCAGCTCTGATCCAAGCATTGGCACCCTCCCCAGAGCTCCTGTTTTGGGACTAATTGTGTCCAGAAGGGGAAAAGCAAGCCCGCCCTTACTTGTTTTCCTATGTCATCATTTGCGGGGTATCATGTCCCTGCATTCCCTGTCTGTTTTCCCTTGTCCTACCTTCCTCATCCTTGTTCTTACCAGCCCTGCCCTTTGTGGAACTCAGCTTGTTGTTCAATGTGTTGGGTTCCTCTCCTTCCCTTCCTCCTTTATTACTTTGTGGCTTGGGTTCCTCTGCAATGTCTTCCTCATCTTCCTCTGTCCCAGAATAGCTATGGAGATCAGATCTGTCTTCTCCCAAATCCTTGCCCAGAGCCACTCTTGCCCTTACACCTGGAAGACAGGTACAGAAGAGGCAGAATGACCTGTGCTCATATTCCTAACATGGCAATTCCACTTTCCTCAGCCTTTCTGCCCACAGAGCCCACACCTGCTAACAGCGCTTACTAATGCTGATTAGCGTGACTAATGAGACTCTTGTGCACACATCTTGGAGACCAAACCCCAGAGGGACAAGGAAGGAAGAAATTGCCCTTGCACGTGGCTGTGTTGTTTCCTCTTGGCAGTTACCAAGAGGTTGTGGAGGGAGGGCAGAGCTTTCTCAGAGCCCAGGAGGAAGCTAGGCTGGCAGATAACCCCATGTGTGGGGTCAGGGGCTCATTTTCTGGTGCAGAATTTGAGATCTTCAGCTTTGCTGGGATCTGGTATGTTTGCAGTGTGACTGAGGGCTGGCTATTGTGCAGATTTGCCTTGCTACATGTTTCTGGGCTGTAACAGGAGAAGCCTTGCAAAGATAGAGGTGCTTTGAATCACGGGCTGTGCTGCATACAATGCAGGTGAGACACAGAGCAGGGAGAGAAAGACACTCAACTGGTTTTGGATACCCATCCCCTGGCATGTCAACAGACTGAAGATATCTGTGTGTTGTGACTCAGGCTCATGGTTAGCAGAGATTTTGTGTCCCAGGAATGACTGAGATCCCAAGAAATACATGAGAGATTTTTCACCATCTTTCTTTGCTGGCCTCTGGGCAGCTGGTAGAAGAGGATATTTCTAATTCACTTTATAGGATTTTAGATGCACAAGAGAAGCACAGCGCATCAAAGAGGAATGAATGCTGTAATTCCTTGTAAGGTCGGGGCTTTTTACAGAGGTCTTTATTGCTGTTTAGCTCTTTAGGGCATGCATTCTGTCTACCACAGATTCGGTGGTGGTAGTATGACATGCAATGCCCATCCATCCCGATTACTATTTCAGACTCTAGGGAATGATCCCGATCCTCAAAGACTGCTAAGTACTGGATTTAATTTGAAAGAATCTGGAATTTAGCATCTAAATCTTTGAATACTCTGCATAAAAGACTGCCCTGAAAAAGCTGACTTGTGTATGCTTTACCTTGGCAGTCTCTGTATGTATTTAGTGATGCATGGAATCACTCACATTGTCATTGGAAGCATCCCTATTTTGTCGTGTGTGGCTGTTCTCATTAGAGAAAGGGTGTGTTGGAGTAGGACCGGGAGAATTCCAATCCCTGTTGGTGATCAATAAGAGGCAACCCCAGGAGATACTCTGAGCAGCGGAACAGTGCAGATCAGGGTGTAAGACACCTTGCCCCATTCTCCAGAAACACAGAGAAGTGAGGGATGCTTCAGCAGTAATGGGAACTGGCAGGTGAAAGGTGCCCCCCCACAACTGTGCTGTTTGGGGAGATAGTTCTGACGATAGCTGAGTTTTTGGTTCTGGTTTTCATCTTTGTGCCCTGAGCACAAATGGGTGATTTTAAATAGGACAGAAGTTTTGCAAGTACTGCACCCTGAGGAAAAGGGAGATATGTAAACAGTGTGGATTAAATAGAAAGCTCAAAAAGTCACAAAAAAGTAGGTTATTTTGTGAAAAAATTGATCTCTTCCCAATTTTTAGACTGTGTCCTTGATAAGGGACCAGACCTGTTTTGGAGCTAGTATAAAATGAAGAACCAGTGAAAGCTCTGGATAAGACAATAGGTGTTAAAAATAAAGAGAATTATCTAGTCTCAGGAGACTTTTATGGGGGATGAGTAATACACTGACAGTAAGGAGAATTCAGACTACTACAAGTGAAGTTTGCAGCAGACAGACAGAGCTTTGACTGAGATGATGTTTAGGGACTTAAAAAAATCTAAGCAAATCATCTTGGAGATTTTATACTGACCTCAAATGAACAACTGAACTGAGAAAGATGTTAAGACATTTCTGTATATGGCAAAAATACTGGTGATAGCAAGAGAATGGGAGGTGTGAATCTGTGGGTTGTTGGAACAAAGAAGCTAAAATAAGTATGCACAGGGCCTGCATATTTCCTCCTATTTCTCTGAGTAGCCTTGGCAAAACAGTGCAGTTAACAGCCCTATATATGTGATACACATTTTCCTTACAAGCAGCTTGGGAGGCATGCAGAGATCTGAGCATGTTTGGTGGGTTGGTGGGCTTGAGTAATCGGGAAGTGCAGACCTCTGAGGCACAAAATTACTTTCTCCAGAGGAGGGACTGGTGGAAAATGGTGGCAGAAATGGGAAGTGGCCAGTCTGGCTGAGAAGTCAGAGCCTGATCCATGTGTGCTGATGCATCATTTGACAGATGTTGGCTGTGAGGTGGCTGTATCAGTGATTTACAGGAATAAGGAAATAGATGAGGCAGAAAGCAACCATGATACTATTGGACCCTGGGAAATGAAACCATGACCAGGACAACAGTCTAACCTACTGTGGGATAGTGCAATAGTGTTGGTGGCCCCCATCACCACCTCCTGGAGGGAAAATACTCTTCACAGGAATAGAGGTCCTAGCAGAAGGACACTGACTTAGCTGCATTGCTTGGGAAAGAGCTCACATGCCTGGCAATGGCAATTGCTGGCAATTACAGACTCCACTGTCTGGAACCTGGAACACCCAGTTCCCTGTATTGCAGTGGCATTGATGGTTCAAATTTTATACTCATTGCATTGGTCAGGGAAACAGGTTAGGTGGAACATATATGTATTGCAAGAGGCAAACTCTTGCCAAACCGTGTTGCAAGAGGCAGTTTGAGGCATTGTTTATGTTGTGTTCCTTAGGAATGGAGATGGCTGTACCACAGTCAGATCTCAGGGAAGCAGAGTACTCCAGGATGCTCTAGGTCGGACCAATGCCTGCTCTTCTGACAGGTAACACTAGTGAGTGCTAGGAAAAGCTGATCACTAGACTTGATGAATTCATAGTGGCCTTCCAGATGGAGTGGCCATTGATGTGAGTGAGAAAATGTGGAGCAACAACAACAGTTTTTGATGTTCATGCCACAGGTTTTGCAGTTTTCATAGGATAATTTTTTTTTGCATTGTTTCACTGATATAATGTAATCTAAAACATTCCCCCACCATTAGGGCTAGAATTTTGCAGCATCTTTAGCCTCTTTAAGCCTTTCAGAGCCTTTAAACATGGCTCTTTAAAACATCCTAGTGAGTTTGTCCTGGGATGAATTTCAACCTAGATGCGTGAGATGCATTCTTTTTCTGTGCTTGAATTAGTGGTTTTGAGTGACTGAGTGGATGGACTGCTGGGGGAATTAGGGCAGCAAGCCCTGATGTTACAACATGTCAGGAAGAAAAACCAAACCAGAGTAGTATAGCATCTTAGTCTGGTTCTGGTTTTTATCTTGGCTGTCCCTCAGGGAGACAGAGCAGAACAGAAGAGTTTGCTGGGACTCATGTTCATTTTCACAGATTTTTGTATACTTATCTGCAATTCAGGGGATTTAGTGATCCAAATACAGAATGGAACATATCCTTAACCTCTCCCCAGCACAGACAGTGTGTATGAAAATATATACATTGACATGTATTTTTTCTTAAAGCCAAGAGGAGACTTCACTGCCTGACTTCATCTCTTCCCTGAGAAGGTTCAGACTTTTTCAGGAACAAATGAGTAGTCACTAGTGACATGTGAGTTAGAATACTTTCTTTCCCATTCCATTGGCATCTAAAATCTTTGTAGTGGATAGCTCTGGAAACATCCCTCTTGTCCTTTATTCTTAAGTATATGCCCAAGGCACAAAAATCTTTAATTACAAACCAGAGCTATCCTGTCACCCTTGAAGTGTTGCATTATGATGACAAACATAAAAAGAAAACCACAGTAAAGAGTTTGTTGCTAGCAAAATGTCTGTATTAAAATACAAAGAAGACTTCCCCGCTGGGAACAGTAATTTGTAGACTCTCTTTTGTATGGTACTAACAGCATTGTAGGTTCCATTTCCAAACAGACCACAATGTTCTTGAAGAATAAATTCCACTATTGTCAGTCTGAACCTCAGCCTAAAACACAAAGAGTTCAAAAACTATAGTATTGTGCATCCTATCAATATTCCAGCATCAATGGCACTGGCTTACTTCAATGTGTCCCATCAGATGTGGGTTATATCTGGACACTGCTTGGTGATGGCAAGCTCAGAGGGCTTCCTATTGTATTTGAGAAGGCGATGATTGCGTTGGAGCCCTTGGAGTTCTTGTTCATACCCGGGATGTCTGCATTAGTTTGCACTGGCTCGGTTTTCCTGAATATGTTTTTCATGGTTGACTGGAAGTTGTTGGTGACAAAGCAATAGACAATGGGGTCCATGCAGCTATTGAGGCTACTCAGAGTCACTGTCACGTGGTAGACGAGGAGACTGACATTGTGGGGCATGTCTGGGTTGATGGAGATTACGACCTGCAGCACATGGAAAGGAGTGAAGCAGATCATGAAAATGATGAGGACAGTGATAAGAAGCTGCACAGCCCTCATTCTCCTCTCCCGACTCTGGTGCATGAGGCTGGGTTTGGACAGGGCACACATAATCCTGGTGGTGAAGAAGATGATTATGATGAGAGGGAAGAAGTACTCACAGACCATCAGGACCAGGATCTTGGAGAGGCAGCACTCAGCAAACTTTATTGCCATGGTCAGGATGGAGAAAGTTACCACAGTGGCAAAGATCCAAATGAAGATGCAGATCCCCTTGGCACAGGTGGGGTTCCTCCATTTACGTGAGGCTTCCACCTGCACTATTGCCAGGTAGCGATCAACGCAGATGCATGTCAAGAAGAGAATGCTGCAGTACATGTTGACAAAGTAGCCAAAGATGTGAACCAAGGAACAATTCTTGCAATCCCCTGCACTGTAGAACATGATGATCCGGACAGGCAAGGAAAAGCCCACCAGGAGATCAGTTATGATCAAGTTGATGGTGTAAATAACAGAGGTAGTTTTTGTCTTGGTACGGAAGCAGAAGACATACAGCGCCAAGCTATTCAGTACAACACCCACCAGGAAAATTATGGCATTGACTACCATCAGGACAATCCATAGGCTGTAAAAATCTGTGAACAGTTGTTCGTCTGAGTGGATGAACTTGGAGAACAAATTGATGTTGGAGTTAGGTTGCTCGGTGGAGTTGACAGAGTCAAGGGCTGGCAGTTGGGTGGAGGAGGTCGGCATGGTCACTGACTTCCAGCAGTCTGGAAGAAAAGAAACAGAGGTTTAGTGATAAATATGTCAGCATTCCTTAGGGCTCAGAATCTTGTCACTTCAAAACATTTTAGCCAACATATTTGCACATCCTGAGTAGTAGATCCCCATCTACCAATATGGGATTGCCAATAACTGCAAGGAAAATACCAGGGCTTATAGTGCTTGGTGATGCTTAGTGTCTTCCAGTGGTTCCAGATGCATGGTTTAGGGAAGACACACACTCCCCACTTGAAGTTTCTCTTCCTTGTACAAAAATAGTTTTAAGGCCAGAAGACCTTTGCCTAAGCATAACCCCAGCATTTGATTCCTAAAATATCATATCCCTTGCCTTGGGCAGGTGATCCTATTAGAGAGCTTTGCCCAGCAGTGTTTTCAGGAGCTGTAAGAGTTCCCTGAAATCAAAGAAAGGCTGAATTTTCTGAGAAAGCAGAAGCAGGTTGTGTGGCATCTTCTAGAGGTCTGCATTCGCAGCAACAGCAGCCGGAAGATTTCAAGCTAAGAGCGTCAGCCACTAATCCTGCCAGGGTTTGACAGTTTAATTTGCAAATCATTCCTGACTTATACACTATTTTAAACTGATTTGTGTATTAAAAAAGATTTTTTTTAAAAGGATCAAATATATACAGAGACTTGGCTAGTTTAAATAAAAATAAATGGTTGAAAAATGTCTGGAATATCTCAAAGTGGCTGGGCAGGGCTTTGAGGTTAAAAAAATCAGCTTGGATCAGCAGAGAATGATGCTGAAAGTGTTGATTTATGAGGGTTTGAAATCCCTGCTACCAATGAGCCAAATGCAGGAGGGCTGTGAGACATGGAGCTGCAAACACATCTCTTAGCGCTCACAGAACAGCAGTGTGCCTGGGCTGGGTGTCTCCGTGTGGAATTGCTAAGGGAGTCTGGATTTCCAGCTCCCCCAAACATACCCCATCCTCTGGCAGCTTTTTTCCCCTCCTCTAATTGTTTTTGCTGCTTATGGGGATCAGGAGGATGGACCAAAGGTGCTCTATAACTTCTGAGATGCTTCAAGCTGTTGGTGGCTGTGTACAAAGTGGAAGAGGAAGCTACTAAGGACAAAAGTGAAAAGTGGATCCTGAGGAGAGTCCCTGCTGGCCAAAAGAAAATGTGTTGCAGGGACGGTACTAACTGTACTAACACCACAGCAGCTCTGAGCCTGCCTAATGAGTGCCAAAGCTGCTGCATTTCCTGCATACAACACTTCTAATGTGTCTCAACAGTGTTTGGCCAGTACTCAACATTCAAGAGTCCTCATGGGATGCTACAGCCTAGTTGTGATTACTCTGCTTGGTTCATTCAAGCCATGTGAGAGTGAAGCCGAACATTTGTTGAGAAAAAGCAGAGATTCGGACTGAGAATATAGAAGACCAGGTGTGAAAATTCTTGGAGAAGTGACTTTGCCATCATGATGCATCTTGGGTTTGTTGGCCTGGAATCTGAGGATTGCTCTAGTTTCTTCTTGCCTCTCAGTCTGTGGAAGTGGTTTGAAGGAAAAAGCTGGTTTTTAATGTCTTAGAGCTCAGAAGGCTATATCCAATCAAATAGCAATTTTTTTTATTTAGGTAGTCACTGAAGCCCAAGGTGTTGAACTGTCCACTGGAATGGCTGGTGCTCAAACATAAAGCCCTCCTGAGATCCAACCCAGGGTCAGGATACACTGCAGGACTGAAATCCTGAAGCCCGGGGTCAGGCCACCTGTAATGCTCCAAAGAACTGCTAGGCAAAGAGGAATCTTCCTAGTTACTGTCGCCTGTTACCTCTAGGCCATCTTCAGCAGCAACCAGACATTGGAACATCATCTCTTTTGGGAATGACCAGATTACCTCACCCTGCTCTGAGCTCCGGTGGCAGCCAAAGTAGCACACATGTTCATGGTGTTTTGTCTGGGTCTGACTGAGCCTGCAGACTCCTGAGGGAGAGTCTTGTCCCATTACATTTTGTGCCAAGCACACTGTCAGAGAGAAACAGGAAAAACTAGCCCCAAAATAGGCTGAAGGTAGTGGAGTTGCAAAGTCTGCCACCTGTGAAAAATGCAGAACCCTGGCCCATTTTCTACTGATTTCCTAAAATTCTCACCATCTTCTCTGTTTGTTTGTTTCACTCCTTAATTATGAAAACAAACTGAAATGAGCAGATGCCTGGATCTGCTCCTAGCTTTCTCTTCGCAGATGCTATTGAGAGGAGCACTGTGGAAGCCAAGGAATAAAGAAAGACTTTGATGCCCCTGGAGTGCAGTGTGAGCTTGTGTATCTGTGTTCAGACACATACCTGAGCAAGGGGAGAAGACAAAATCACCCATCCCATTCCTGAGCTTGCACTAAACTGTATTGAATTGCACATGCATTTGTCTTCTTGTTGTAATTCCATGGCACTGGCTGTTGGCTCTGATTTTGTATCTTGTTAGTAGCTTGCCTCCTCTGGGAGATTTCTCTTCAGTCTGAGATCCCTTATCATAAACATCTGATATTCATCTTATTTTGCCCTCTTTGTCTCAATGAAATCAGCAATTCCAAATGCATTCAAATGTTCCTCATCCTCACAATGCCTTTGAGGGATGTATGGCACGTTACATCTGTTGGGGGTTAGATTTGTTTTGTTTTTTTTTTTCTATAGAATTTTTTCCCACAAAGTCGCCAGGAGACTAATGGCTGGGTACTTACGGGTGCTTAACCTAAACAATACGAACGGCTAGGAAGGTGTAGCACGGGGGCTACACCCTTCTTTGGTCTCAGGGAGTTTTTCTNGAGATGTATGGCATGTTACATCCCAATAGAAAATTAAAATAATCAGCATATACAATGTCCTGGCTTACATAGTCGCCTTTTCCACTGAGCCCCCTGTGCAAGGAAGTAAACTCCAGATATTGTAAACTGCTGAAAAACAACAGGTAACATTGTGTTTGCCAAATTGAATATGCAAAGAAGTGCTGCATTAGAGCTTTCCCAGTCCATCGCTGCCCTATCTGAACTCAAAATCCAAACAACTACATGAAAGAAGTCCCAGCAAATTCAATTAATCCTGAAGATTTCCTCCCTGACAGTCTATGGAAAAGCTGCCTCTTGGGCTGTGGTGGGAAAAATCTTCCTCTAATCAAATTGTTACTGATGGATGTTTGGGTGAATGGCCTCTTCCTTTCTTTGTGGGACTGCTCTCATCTCATGGCTTACAAGCAGAAAGGATAGAGAACTGAACTAGCAATGCAACAGCATTCCTCTGAGTGCTTTTAATGAGATGGAGCTGGATCAAACCCCCAGTTTACAGATGCTGAGGATTTTTCCATTGTGGGACTCCAAGCCCATGAGAAAGGTACATTACCCCATTTTGCAGCACAGAAAGGCAGCCTGACCTTGTGTCTGAACAAAGCTAAACATTTCCAAAGATTTTGAATTTTTCCCCTCTCCAAGTCCAAATATTATCTCAACTAGGTCTCTTTCTCTACCATCAGACATACTCATGCAGATGTTAAAGTGAGTCAGTTCAGCTACCATCACCATGATGTGGTGGCATGGCTAAATTAATGAGATGCTTTGCAGTCCTGCAAACCTTTATTTTGCTGTGTTTTGCACTATTTATTCCTCATGGCTATAGCATGAGCTCATGCAGTGCTGCAAGAACCATCTTTACTTACAGAGCAAATAGACTTTGGGTTAACCTCCTTCCTAAAATCTTCAAAGAGCTTGGAGCTTAGCCTACTTCATACCTAACAGAGCTCTCAGCCCGCCAGATTTCCATGCAATCCCTGTTTCTTGGAGCTGGCAGTCTGCAAAGCCCAAGACAGGTAAACACCCATCCTGAGTGCTGTCTGACCGTGCCAGTTGGCCTATGCTGTTACATTATACCTCTCAGGCTGGATTTTGTCTGTCTGGCTGGGAGACTGTGGGTAGCATTTCCTTAAAAGTACAGCAGGCATCTGGGTAGAAATGGGATAAAGGGAGGGACAGAGAATGGAGGTTGACCTGCTTTCCCTCATTCTGATAAAGGTCCCTGCTCAGCACTGGGAAAAGGGGACTTGCTCTGAAATACTTTCTCATTGTTGTGTGACGTGACCAGTTCCATCATTCCTGGGCCAAATAGGAAACAGATGGTCACTGTGCTGAAAACAGGTCTTGCAGCCTTGTGCCTCACTCACTCACTGCTTGGCATCACACTTGTTAACTTAGTATGGGCAGCTCGGTGGTACGTCTGCTCCAGGAGGAGATCCTTGACCATCCCATATTCCGCTTCACCCAATCTTCTGCTTGGTGACAGCCTTAAGTCTCACCCTGACTGTGCTGAAGTTAACAGGGTTCACTTACTTTGTCCAGGGGACTTTTGGATCTGGCTCAGCAGTTCAAGTAATGGGATACAAAAGAAAAGGCAGTCAGACAACTGAGCTTTGTCCTAACTGCATGCCAAAAGGATTATTTATTGGTGTGCAGAAAGGATCTCTGGGTGCAGACCCTGAGAACATCAGAGCCACACACTGGGATCGGAAAGTTAAAAAGGACATTAACAAGCATGAGTGTAATTTAGTATAAACAGCTTCAGCTTTTCTCGTCTCCCTGTCCTGAACTGGAACATCTGATATGGCAACCTGGCTCCTCTATCATCCTCCCTGTTCCCCTCACCCTGTCCTGCCTGCTGGTGTTATTCTGCTGCCTGGGGTGGCAGCAGTGTGTGTTTAGCTTTGCAGCCTTCCTGTGTTTAAAGTTCCCTGTGTGATTTATCATCATATTTATAAATGAAGGGTTAAACTCACTCTCTTTCAATTTAAATTGTATGATTCTCCTTCTGGCAAGCTCTCATTCAACTCTGGCTCAAACTGGCCAAATATGGTATTTTTGTGCATGTTGAACTTGCCCTATACATGGTAGAGCTTGTTCTGTGTGTCTTGTGCTCAGCCTGGGGAGGGTGGGTTTGCTGACGGGGGGAAGAGAGAGAGAGGGGGAGAGAAAGGGAATGAATCCAGCTGCTGAAAGGAAAAAGCTGGTGCCCATCTGGCCCTTGGACTGTGAGAAGAGAGATAATTCTGGGGGAGACAGATTCTACTCTGAAGCAGAAATGGGGCTATTCTCAGGGCAGGTAAGATTGTGAGCAAAAGATCACTGCTCTCACTTGATTCCTAGGCATTGAGGTTTCCTTTAAACCTCCAGGTCTGAGAGTGGCCAGAACAAGTGTGTGAAACACCCACCTTCTGGGGACCTGCAATTGGAAATAGCCAAATCCAGAGCAGAGCTGGATTATTCCTTCCCCTCCAATGCCATGGACATAAAAGGGACTTTGGAGACACAAAATACATAGTTTTATGGGTGTCAGATTAAATGACACCTGATTTCTTGCAGTCTCATGTCTCGCAGTGGCTCGCAGGGCTGGGGGAATTCTTTGCCCTGCTTGAGATGCTTATTTTAACTTTTTCCCATGTGGACACTTGGCTGCCTTAATGAGCACTCACATTCCAGCTCTTCCCTTGGCTCCAACACTTGTTTGACTTTCTCCTTTCTTTGCTGCCTAATTTCCTGAAAATTGAGGTGATTGTTCCCTTCTGCCAAACTGTAGTTGGAATTAGGCAGCAGAATGAAAAACATTAGGAGGACGGAGGAAATCGGAGCTGACAACCGCACAAACAGGCACTGACAGTGATCCTTGTTTCCTCTAATGTGAACCTGCAAGGCATTTGTTAACACTCCCCACCACACATCCTTTCATTTAGATCTTATTACCTGCAAATTCACAATTGCTTTGGCATTGAAACACAACAAAGAGGGCTGGATGGTTTCTGTGATAAAACAAGAGAATTGCCTGCTTCTTCTCATTTTCGTGAAGAGAAATTATTTTAGATTTATGCCAAACCATGAGAGAACCAGCCTGGCTGGGACAGATGATCGCTAATTGCTGTGTGTTGGCACTATTCAGCCATAGCCTGCCATGTGTCATGAAGAGTGTCATGGCCAGCAATTCCTACTTTGTCTGGTGGTTTGAATGGTCACGTGCTGAATTACAGCTTTAGTCTGGAATCGTAGAATATCCTGAGTTGGAGGGGACCCACAAAGATCATAGAGTCCAACTCCTGCTCCTGCACAGGAACATCCCCAAGAGTCACACCGTGTGCCCAAGAGAGTTGTCCAAATGCTCTTTGAGCTGTCAGACTCAGTGCTGTGACCCTGGGGAGCATATTCCAGTACCCAACCACCTGCTGGGTAACGAACCTTTTCCTAATATTCAGTCTAAGCCTACCTGGACACCACTCCAGGCCATTACCTTGGATCCTATCACTGATCACTGCAGGGAAGAGATCTGTGCCTGCCCCTCCTCTCACAAAGAAGTTTTAACTTTGATGAGGTCTCTCCTCAGTCTCCTCCAGGCTGAACAGACCAAGTGACCTCACCTGCTCCTCATACAGCTTCTTCTCAAGGCCAAGAGTGATTAACCCCACCACGCTGACTTTTGAATCTCTAATGTTGGCCATGAGAATGAGATTTCCCATCTGGCAAGAGAGATACAAGTTTGTCCAGTCTCAGGCATAGGGGTAATCCTTCAAGACCTGTAACAAATCACAGACTGAGGATGTGTGGAGGCTGATGCAATGGTGGTTATTGGGCTGGTGTTGTTGATGTGCTGTTGAGCTTTTTGCCTCCTGCCTGAAATGCCCAGTTTGCCTCTGTGTGCTCCTTCATATCCAAGGCCCAGCTGTGGATGGGCAATGGATATTGCTCTGTGTTGTGATCTGAGCTCCACT
Organism: Donacobius atricapilla; assembly: GCA_013397315.1. Taxonomy (NCBI): domain Eukaryota; kingdom Metazoa; phylum Chordata; class Aves; order Passeriformes; family Mimidae; genus Donacobius; species Donacobius atricapilla. The sequence goes on from WBMY01000729.1 coordinate 520,224, forward strand.
CACCACACCGAGTTCAACTCTGTGTGTATACACGGGTGGATCCTGTGCTCTCCATGGGCCCAAGGCCAAAATCACATCCTTTGAAGGTGAGGGACCCACATCGCTAGCTCATTTTGGGACAAGAAATCGTCTGTGGGTGCCCAAGCAATGATTTAGTCCAGAAGGTCACCCTAGGCCACGAGGGATCACTGCCAGTTAGACGAGGGAGAGCGCAATTCTCCAAAGTGCATTCCTCTTCTCCACGGAGCAAAGTGACCCAGATGGGACTGATGCCACTTGGCTTGGACCAAATGCCAAATCTCTGCATCCAGGCTTGAACCTGCTGCTTAAAACCAGGTGACAGATCATAGTCCTAGACACCCCACAGACAATCTATTTAAAACTTGGAAAGGTCTGCATGGTTCTCCCTCAGCCCTTGTCCTGAGCATGCATGAAAAAAAATTGAAATGAAGCTCCCAGAGATACACAGAGGACAAAATTCACATAATGGCAGATTTCTTATGAATTTATACCTCCTCTATGGCCATTTGCAGCAGCAATGCCTCAGCCTTTGAAAGAAAGAGCCCAAATGTGCATGTGCAAGCAAAAAGAGAAATGAGATTGTACATTGCCTCTCCAGACCTACAAATATCACCCAGCAGTGGTGGGCGCCTAGAGGTCCCCCAGCACATCTCTGATGAGGCTTGCTAGTACTGGTCACCTATAATAAAGGTAATAATAAAGGTAATAATAAAGGGGTTTGCTTCTTTATGCTTGTTCATACCACACTGTGTAGAAAAGTCCCTCCTGAAACATTTGGATGCCTACGATGCCTCATCAATACCTCTGTATCTTTCATTTCCCTCTTTTCTCTGTTATCAGATCTTGGCCTTGGAGTGGCAGAAATGCTAAGTGTCTTAGTGAATGCTCTATCAATCATGCTGCTAGCATTTAAAAGACCAATATCTCATACCCTGTCAGGGCTTGTACCAAGTGCCATCTGTCACAAGGGAGTATGGAGTGACATCTCTGCAGGAGGTGCTGTGTGTTTCCAGCTCTGTTACTTTCAGAGAAATCAGAGCATGACTTCCTGAGTGTATCCCTCTCTGTCCCTTGTGGACCATTATATGTGAGGGGAAAACACATATTTTTTGGTGAATTTTTTTCCAAGATGATTCACATTTTTTAAAAAGTTACATCTTAAACAAAACATACAGATTTGGACTCTTATGGGTCCAGCCAGTAAAGATGGATTTGAGCCTGTCTTCTTGGGAGGTTGTAACAGTAAAAAAGAAATGTGTTTGATTTTATAGGGATTACAGTAATCCATCGAGCGTTTCCAGGGTGCCTGAGACAAAGTGCTAGAAACAGTTTGGAATAACAGCTATTGTGGCTGTGTGCAAGGAGAACTGTGCAGTGAAAATGACCATATAGGCACATGCAGGAACTTCACAGGCAGGTGCAAAAAAATATCTGGCCTGTGTGCTGCTGGTTGCTTTTAAGAAGGAATTTTTTAATTGCAAATTTAGCACTCTTGGAGCACTTTCTCCTCTTTCTGCTTTCCGCTGCCTGCTTGCTCTGGCCTTTCGCAAGAAGCTGAGAAGGGCAGTAAAAGAAGAGCAACAGAAGGGTTCCACTGCTGAGGAAATACCTGGGCTCCTGCACAGCCAGGGAATGCAGGACTGGTGAAACAATGCTCACATCCCAGGGAGCCCAGGGCACCAATGCAGGTAGGGATGAAGGGGCAATGCAGAGGGGTCAGGTGTACCAGCTCTGCCGCCCAGCGCTCACTCCAAGCTGTGCTGCTGTCTTGGCTGCAGGGAGAAACTGAGGCACGGAGCCATGTGTGGTCTTGGCCCAGGGAATGCAGTGAGGGGGGAGACCCAGTTAGGGAGCAGACAGTTTTTGAGGCATCCCAGGATGGACAACCATGTCTTAACCCTTTGGGAGACTGGTTTCTGTGGTTTCCTTAGCAAGCCATATATGACAATACTGTGCAGACTCCACAGTGCCTTCAGGGTTCCACAAATTTTGGATTCACCAGGTCAGCCTGAAAAAACTCGGTGTTGTTGGTGAGTCTGTTGCTGTGAAAGCAGGGAGCATTTCTGAAAGGGTTTGCTAAGGACCTTGGAAAGGATCTGCTTTCTCCTTCTACTGACCCAACAAGGGGTTTCAGAGAGGGAAGCCAGTGCCTTTCCTAGAACTGAGCTTGCACCCTGCTGCGTAGCCAAACAGGTAAAACATTCCCACTCGCAGCTGACCCCATTCCAGGCAGTGCACCCTCTCTTCTGGCTTCCAAAACCTTTCTGAATGCATCTTGCCAAAATTTAATTATGCCTGGGAGTACATATGTACAAATGACGTCACCTCCCTCTTCAAAAGAGCTGTCACAGTACTTTTCAAGAAGGAGAAGCTGGCAACTTTGCACACTCCCCATAACCCTCCATCTCCTTTAAGAACAACCAAATATCCTTACACTGCCCCAGATCCCAAGAGCAAAGAAAGTCACAAGCAAGAAGCTCCTTGCAGCCCCTGCTAGCTGCTGGCACAGTCTGGCTTTTTGGGTCAGACGCTTCCCAAGGGATTTCCACACCTGCTGCATGGACAGAGCCAGAGACTTCCCGAGCTGCTTATCCACGTGTTCAGTGCAGGACCCTTTCCTCTGCCACCCCTGCCGGGGCTCCCTGCTGCAATAGCCAGGACTTGGAGTCCAATATCCAGCAAATCCTTTCTGGTCCCCTACTGTCTCCGATCCCATGCCCCCCTCTTTGACCAATATCCCAAAGCATTCCCTGCAATGGTCCCTGCAGTGTATTCCTGCATGATGGACTGACTTACCTCTGTCCTGATCTCCCTTCTATGTCAGAGGAGCTGCTGGTAAGAAAGTTTCCTTGTGGACCTGACTGCTATCAGCCCAGGAAAGAGACATCTGTTCCTACAAGCAGAACAACTGGAGTGACTACGGAATATGAAGAAATGCCTAATCTCTCTCCCTCTCTCCCCCCTCCTCTTCTAAATATAGCCTTGCAACTAATGGGAAAAAATATACACTACCAAAAAAAAAAATATTTCCACTTGTCTGTAGTGGTCAGAATTTCTCCCCAAACATCTGGCTCCTTGCCCTAAATCTCTCTGAAATTTATGAAGTGCTGTAAATGCTGAAGAGGGCTCCAGCCGTACTCACGGTGCTAATGCCTGAACATCTCTAGTAAACTAAAACTGATGTTGCTGCCCCCAGGTCAATTTTCCTGTGTCTCTGTGGGAACAAAATCTCCCTGCTGGGAACTTGCCAGCTCAATGCCACTGCAGTGCCACCATCATGAGTGACACGAGGAAAATACCCCTCTTTTCATCTTCCTGATGTAAACTGGGATTAGAGAGAGGCATCCCTGGTAGCTACAGCAAGGTGCTGAACCAAATGCCACAAAGCCTGTGATGTGCTTTGAACCAACCCAGCTGTCCAGATCCTGAGAAAACCTCTGGCATAGGGAACCAAAGGGTGACCCTGCACACTTAGGTAGTGCTGCCTGCAGTCATCTGGGAGAGGAGATAATGACATCTATCCAGGGCTGAATTGGCTGAGCATGGGTGGCAATAGAGAGTCTGAGGCTCTGCCAAGGAGCCCTCCAACGTGTTCATCCTCATACAGCCCTTCCCTACTGGTGGTAGAGTCAGATCTCTCTCAGAGTGGGGATTTAAGTACCTCACACCCTTGGCTTTATAAAAAGAGACTGACATTGGACAGAGCATAATAAATTATCCCATTATTGAGATGGGTTCAAATCACACATCCAGAGCAGCTTTCAAGACATCTCTGCTGATTGATGCACTAAGAACTCAAAATCCCCCAAATTCCATCTCAAGTCCCACTTCTTATTCTAAACTGGGTACCCAAGTGGTACTTTCTGGGGGTTTGCACAGATGTTCTCCCCAAGAGCTTTTCAGTAGCTTTGGAGATTTCTTCTGGGAGAAAAGGCAGAAAAAAAGCGAGAGTTTACATCAAATTTAGTTGTTTAGAAATACAGAGATGATGGATGCTGGATTTTAGTATCAGCCCTGGCCTGCATCACACTTTAGATAAAGCCAACACTGGTGCCAATGCAATAAACATGCAGGATATGACCTGTCACAACATGACAGGATCAACTGAGAGGCATTGAATTCCAGGTCAAGAGGCCAAATCCATAAATAGAGGAGAGGTAAACTCCACACATGCATGTCTCACTGGAGCACAAACAGTAGCTATGGTTATTAGAGAAGGTTGACCTCATTTTCTGGAATTACTTTTTCACCCTTGGATCTTTCCCAGGAAGACTGAGCTGATCCTTTTTGTCTGGTTATTTTATTGATTTTCTATTTTGAGTTTCCTCACATTGAGGAGCAGATTGTTCCCCTAGTTTCAGTAACATCCTCCTCGGCTTTATGAGCCCCTGATCCAGGCATCCAGCCTTCCACAACTGCCCTCTAGCTCAGGCACATGCCTGAACTTTCATTTGTTTCTTACTTCCTTATGCTTGGGAAACAAGTGTGATTGGAAAGTCTTCATGAACCCTGTCTGGGTGATCATCTTGCCTTGAGATCCCTCCATCCTGAAAGTTCAACAGGGGTAAGAACAAAGAGAAGAAACCAACCCATGGTCTAATGTTGGGCAGGGTGGGTGAACTTGGACCCTGTTGAGGCATCAGGACAGGTTTCCCAGAGAAGCTGGAAGTGTTCAAGGCCAGGCTGGATGTGACTTGGAGCAGCCTGGTCTAGTAGAAAGTGTCTCTGCCATGGCAGGGGGCTGGAACTAGATGGTCTTTAATGTCTCTTCCAACCCAGACCATTCTAGAATTCTATGATTCTATCATTCTCAATGCCTATGGTGGCAAATGCTTAAGTTTCCCACAGCCTGTCAACAAAATTTTTATATTTAGGGATTGGCTCTCTGGAGTTACAAATGTAAGACTGTAAGAAAGAGAAGACTTTTCTCCAGGATGAGCTATTGGTACCTGCACTTTATCCACCTTCTCTGGGACTGTCTGGTCCTTCCTATGTGAGGACTGGTCTGGTTTTTTGCTTCCATATGATTCATGAGAGCTGCATTCCCATCCCTGTGCACGGGATAATCAGTGCCCTGCACTCCCCCACTATCCCAGCCTCTCCCTCCTTGCTGGATTTAGAGCTAGACTCTGAATGGCAACAGCTGCAAAGTTTCAAGTTGTGCCTGAGATAGTGCAGAACATGCCATATTGGGAAGCAGATGCTGCTGTTAAGGTGGAGAAGGCACATCCGGGCTCAGAGCCATGCTTTGTCCCACACCCGGTTCCCACACTCAGCTTCAGGAGGAGTTGCAACCATAGCTGGCAAATGAAGAGCTTCTATCATCTCTCAATTTTCAGTCATTTATCACCCTCCCAGAGGGAGCAAGAAAGGCAGAAAAAAAAAAGAGTAAAGCTTTAGTGAAAAAAAAAAAAATCAAGCTTGTTCACTGAATATACAACAGTATTAAATCTTTGAGTGAGATTGTAGGTGGAAGAAGGTATTCGCTCAGTCAAAATCAGCACCTGGAAGGACTAATAATTATGTCAGGGAAGGATGCTACTAGTCCATGGTGATTCCCAGCAATCCTTTAACCTTGCCATGTAGAACAGGGCTCTGATTAAAAGTCTTCTGTGGGCCAGTGCAGAAAAGCAGGAGGCCAGACAGCTCTTGAGGAAGGTGGAGAAAAAGCTGATACCACACATCCCTCTGGGGAGATGTGTCCTGTTTTTGTCAGGAGCAGGGTGTACTCTTCCAGTCCTATTCAAAAAGGGAAATTGAGCATCCTATGATTCCCTGCTGTGGGACAAGAAATTGAGATTGGGCACATAATGAACTTTAACAGAGCTGAGATGGGCTCAAGGCATATGGCCAGATTAGCTTTCAAGGTGTTTCTGTTGACCAGCTCTACAAGAACCCAAATCCAGTGTCCAAACATGCCTGTGTTTTTTTTGAAAGCTGAATTTAGGCTCTGTTATACTGGAAAGATCCTCACAAATTAATTATTTTCTTCAGCAGTGAAGGAGAATTCTTACCCAAGGTGTTGGACATAGACATAAGAGAGTTCAGAAAACTGAGGAGTCTTTAGCCATGGTCATGACTGTGTGGAGGTCACAAAAGAGTGGGATCCTCACTGCATGGAAGACACTGAATGGTGGGATCTTCACTGTCCTGTCTGGAAAACCTCTTTTTAGCAGCAGGCTTGATGGAGAGGCAACAATGTGAGCTCACCGGGTGAGTAACCTTTTGCCAGGGCAGATAAAGTTAATGGCATAGAGGAGAATTTACATCCATTTTACCCTCTCTAACTACTCTTCCTTCTGGTAAATCAACGCTAGAAGGTCCTCAGGGTAGAGGATCCTTAAAAAGTGCTGGAAAACATTCATGTATGTCTCTATGATATGTATTGCCCATGAACCCTAAAATATTGATTGTCCACCATCTCCAAGGCCATTATGGGATGCTGTCAATTGGAACTTACCCAGAGAACCCTGAAGGCTCTCACATGTGGTCCAGGGGTGGAGAAATTTCTGCACTGGACCACCCTCCAGGAGTCACTGTTGATTTAGGGGGAAATATGGGGATAAGAGAGCTCTCCCCAAATATGTAGGGACTTTCCACGGAGGTTAGGTGTTCCTCAACCCCACCACACTTCCTTATCTTAAAGAAGTGACATGTATGTTCCCTTGGAGAGCAGTGTGGGAACACACTCCTCTTTGGTGGCTCCTGAGATGGTACTTTTTGGAAGTGATAGCATGGCAAATGGGCAAATCCTGAAAGCAGATCCAGGTTTTTTTCTGGTGCTTTTGGTAGAATCCAAGGGAAGTCTGGTTGAAAGAACCTTGAAGATTGAAGCTGGCATCTGTCTCCAGCCTGGCTTTTAGCTTGTGGCCCTTGCTCATTTGGAGCCAAAGAGAGCAACATGTGGCTTCACCAGCTGGGCTATTGAGAGGTCATTCTTTGCTGTGCTTTTGGTGATCCAGGTGTGCCATGCTAGGACATCTGGGAGATTCTGGGACTGCTTGGTGATCTGAACCCTGAGACATTCATGCTGGTTATGCCTAAGGTGTAGCTGGAAGGACTGGAGGAAAAGGTCAGAACTCTATTAATTCTTAGACAGAATCTGTTTCAAGGGATGACCTTTGTCCCTTTCCTGCAATGACAGGATAGAAACACCAAACAGACAAAGAAATGTGAACTCCCCTGGAGAAGGAGGGCTTGGATTGCTCCCCCAATGACATTCAAAACCCCCAGGACTTTTTACCTGACTGTCAGCATGGGCAACAGAGACTGTGGAGAGCCACAAAAGATGGTCCAACTGGCTCTCTTGATGGCATCTCAGCAGGGTCTAGAGGCAGCTGTACCTACCTGTCATCAGCAGCTCTGCAGGGCACAGTCTATGTCCTCTGCCAGCTGCTCAGGGTCACAGGCCCTTCCCAGCACTCTCTGGGCTGTCACTTGCTGTCCTCAGAGGACTACAAGGGCTGGAGGCTACCATTATTCTGTATCCCTGCTCTGAACAGGCTATGCAAGGAGGGAGATCAGACTCTCACCATATGAGGCCTCTGCTGATGGGATCCAGCTGTGATTCATCTTCTTGATGAGGGACAGGGAAATACAAGTGATGCCCTAAAATGATGGCCATGGCTCCTGTTGGGTGAGTCAGGCACGGGGGAGGAATTATATAGGAGCCAGTTTCCTGCCTGCCTGCTGCATATTTGGGAAGACTTTGCTAACCACTGGCTCCCCCTCTGTTTTTCTCCCCAGGCCATGGCATTTTTGCTGATGGACCTGTTGAGCTGAAAGAAAAATGAAGATATCTGCAGCTCACAAAGAGCTGCTCCTCTGGGCAACCCTGAGGTCTTTCCTGAGTGACTGCTTTGGAGCACACTGGTCCTGCCTATCTCCCGTTCTTGCATGGCAAGGGGTATGAAGTCCCTTACCTGTTACAAATGCACCCTGTGAGGGTGAGCCAGGATCCCTCTCTCTATCCCAACCTGCCCAGTTTACCACAGGTCTCACAACTGTGAGGGTTCTGACATGGCTCCTCAGTTCAAGGCACCAGCAAAGAGAGCCACTAGGATTCTTTGGCCATCCAACACAGCATATCATGTCTCAGCTATCCCTACTGATCCAAACCTCACTGGGATCCTTCACAGGGTCCTGCTGTGACCTTTCTGGCCCCCCAACCCAGGTCTCGCCAGTCACCTCTAGTACTTTCTTTTTCTTTTTTTTTTTCTTTTTTTTTCAAAGGTTCAGAAACTAATTGCCAAGAACTTAATGTCCAGTGTCATAACCTCACTGCAGAACTCTCCCCATTCCCAGCAAAGTATTTCCTGTTGGTTTTGTTTGTCACTGGGTTCACAGGGACACTTGTGCTTCAAGGGGAAAGCTACACAAGCTTTGGGCTTTGGCATTACTTGGGCACTATGCCCTGGGAGGTCAATGCTGGGTGGAGTGGCTCTTGCCCAGCTCTGGTTTGAAGGCTGCAGAACAGGAATTGGCAGGATTGTTGGTCTTGGATGGTTGAAGAGCCCCCAGAGAGCTCTCAGCACTCTGCTCCTGTGTTTGTGGCAGTGGGAAATGCAGTGTGGCAGGGCTGAGCCAGAAAACCTTGAACTTAAGATGTGCCCTGCAAGGATGCAGAGGCCAGAGGAACATTGGAAAACCCATGGCAAGGAAGTGCCAGGGAACTTAGGGACCCAGTCTGGTATCTCCACCTGCTCTGATTTGGCATTGACCACAAACTTGGAAAGGGGCAGTAGGAGGCTCCCAGGGCCATCTCTTTAACTTTTGGTTTTTTTTGCTGTCTGAGGACCCTAGCCCAGGAGGAAGGACACCTGCAACTTGGAAAATCTGGTACTTGGACCCACAAACCTAAAAAAAGGCTTTAGAGAAACACATCCTCTCCCTGCTTGCTCTCTGCAAACATGTTAATCCTCCTCTCCTATTCCCTTTGTGTTGTTTGGAGAGATTTGGAAGGGCTCAGGGCAGGGCTGTCTTTTGTTAGACGTGCACAGAGCTCAGCAATGCTCTGATCTGGAACAGGGCAGCATAAATCTGGGGGATTATCATAGGAAATGCCACAGTGATGAAAAGCCCTATAGGAACGGAAAGAAAAGAAAGGGCCCCATTTGGGAAGAAAAGAACCCCAACAATCACGCTGCTGCTTGCTTATAAGTGATTCCTAAAATTGCTGCCTCTGGAAGAAGCTGGTACCTTTGTTGATTTTTTTTTTCTCCTTTTATTTGGGAGGAGGTGTGTTCCTTTGTGTTCTCAGCTGTTGAGAATTACGGATCCTATCCTTGCAGCAAGTTCTGTGTGAGGGGCCTCACTGGGGACAAAAATCTGGGGAGGTGCCTCGATTTCCTTATGGCTGAAACCATCCCTCTAACCACAATGTGCAGAAGTGCTCTGGGAAATTTTCAGGAAGGCAAGGAGGGAATCACGTGTGTGATTTACTGGAAACTGCAATGCCAAAATAATAAATTTTCTCCTAAAAACAAACTGAACAGGGTGCTGGGCAGCAGAATCCAGCTGGTACTGTTTGTGGTGGTGGTGGTGGTGGTATGCTTTGCTATGAGGTCATGGACCCCTTTTGTCTCCCACCTGGAGCAGAGAAAACCTGCTGAGACCTGAGTCAGGTGGAAACATGATGCTTCAGAAATCCAAGGGGATATTTTCTCTGCTTGGGATGTGATTAGACAGCACCAGATTGTCCCTGCTGGTGAGGTCTTGAACTCACTGAGGTGTGGGCAGTGGATGGCATGATGGAGGGAGGATCAGGGCCCTAGTCCAGTTTGTGTTTAAGGTCTCAAAGCAAATTTTTTATCAGGAGCAAAAGCTCAACCTGTCACTGCTGAATCATTCCTTTCCATAACTTCATCTTGGCACTGATAGCTTCAGTCTTGGTTATGTTGAGAGTGCTGCAAGGTGCTGTTTGATGTGCCTTTCATGTCACCTGGAGGGATTATTTTCTACAAAAGCACTATTACATGTAATAAATATTTTTAAATTGACTAATGAAAGGAGAATGTGTTTCTGCCTTGGAAAACATCCAAATCAAACCAGCTGGAATGACCTGAGGGCCAGCAAACGTGACCCATCAGGGCAGACCAGCATAATTGGTCTTGTTTAATCTACAGAAGAGACAAAAGAAGGCAGACCTGATAACAGGTGTGGAGATGTCTGTGGCAACTTCCCTGAGAAAGGTGCAAGGTGGGTTCATCTCTCATGGTTTAGTTCATTAACACCAATCTGGACCAGATGACCAGCCCATTTTGTCATGGTCTCAGTGTAGAGGCTTCCCTTGGGTAAGAGGAATCCTACTGCTTGTGTCTCCTAGGGCAGGGATGTGCAATCAGCATCTCTGTCCTGTGTAATCCAGAGTTAGAGCCAGAGCAGCAGCCAGAGGTTCCCCCCATAGTGCTGGAGCCACAGGTTAATCCCATGGCTGTGACACAACCCAAGATGGCACCTTCTTTTGGGCAAACTCTGCTGGCTTCTTTAAAGCAAAAATCCAGCCTGTTGTGATGCTAAACTGGGCTCTGCTCCTTTGGGTGTCTTTCCATTTTCCAAGAAAAATAAACTGCAGGCTCTGTATTTTTAGATATGCCATCTGATCACAGCTAGTCATATATCAGTCCCAATACTGTGAGTCAAGATGCTGAGCTCCACTGCTGAACTCCCTTGGGCAAGAACCAGCGGCTTGACCCATTCTGGGTGTATTAATAAATCAGTGTTTAAAATAATCTTACACTTCCTTAGGTAAGCTGCTCACAAAGAATAATACAGTTGGGAATCGTTAATGCCAGCATCTTAGCAGCTCTGATTCTCTGGATGAACTTGATACTGTTGTGAGTGGGAGAAGAACAGCCCTGGTATGAGACAGATCTAATCTAGGCAGGGGACAGAGGCAGCACGACTCCTCTTCCTTTCCCTCTCCTGCCAGTGACTCTGATTCCTGACATCTGCCCCTTGCTATTTCAGTCCCGGGTATCCTCCGAGGCGGCTGCTGGTCGGAGTGAGCTTTATTGTGGCCCCTTCAAAAAGCATTGGAGCAACCTGCCTTGCACAATAGTGCACAAATGTGGAGTAATTGGTGTATTTTAAACCTCTTGCTGGTTTGCCTCAGCCTCTAACACCACCGCAGCCTGCAGACAATTTTCTGTGTGTTTTATCAAAGCGGCGGGAAGCCTCAAAGTTGGTGTGTGAAAAATGCCTGGTTCCTGATAGTGCATTTGTTGTGCTACTTTATCACTCTAACTACAATCAATTTATCTGCATAATTGGTAGCTGGAGACAGCATAACACAGCTTGGCATACAGGATTTTTCTCAGAGATGTATTGTTTGGCATATTCAACCCAGGCAAAAGGAGCCAGCCTGGCTGCCGGGGAACTGCAGCTCTGTGAGTGCCAAGCAGGTGAAATCCAGCATGACAACTCAGCTTTCCCTGTCCATCCTGCCGGAAAAAGACTTTTGGGATAAAGGTGAAATTGCACCTAGCTGAATGTCTCACTTAAGGTCCCTTCCAACCTGAGCTGCTCTATAATTCTATACTTTTTGAACAAGGAGATGCTGATAGGACAAGGGGGAATGGTTTTAAACCAGAAGAGATTTAAATTAGATATGGGGAAGAAATTCTTCACTGTGAAGGTGAGGAGGGTCTGGACCAGGTCACCCAGAGAAGCTGTGGATTCTCCATCCCTGGAAGTGTTCAAGGCCAGGTTGGATGGGGCTTGGAGCAACCTGGTCTAGTGGGAGGCATCCCTACCATGGCAGCAGGGTTGGAAGTAAGTTATCTTTAAGGTCCCTTCCAACCCAGACTATTCTGTGTTTCTGTGATTCTGATAAGCCTAATAATGCATTAGCCTCTCTGTTGAGATGGGTAATGACCAGTTAGACTGTGATGGATGCAGGAAAAGGTGTGCTCTTGCCTGTTCACTTTGCTCGGCTCTGGATCAACTGCTGGAGCATGGCCAGACCAGCAAGAGGGTGACCATACATCCCACTGAGAGGAGAGGCTGGTTGCACACTAGTGGCTCTGTGTGGTGGAGGTGTGTGACCTCCAGCAATCTCCTGTCCTCTGCACTTGAGTGCTAGAAACCTCCTTCATGTCATGCAAGAAGCTGTTTTTCCTGCTGAGGCTGTCTCAGTCCCCTGTCCTGCTGTGCCCAGGTACCCACTTTACTGCATCCTTATGAGTTCACCACTCTGAGAGAACCCTGGTGGGTTACAAATGCCTGTGCTGGTCTCTGTGTGGGTCAATGTGCTCAGAGCTCTGTGCCATTTCACCTTGCTACCTGCAGCAAACAACCTACTCTGATGGAGGTCTTTGCAGTTGTTGGTAGCTCTGAATGAAACAAAATTTTGGCAAACCCCTGCAGGCATCCCTGCCCTCATCCATGAGGCCAAAGACTACTTGTGATAGCCTTACAATGGGGCAGCCCCCCAAAGTGGCCCAAATCCATCTCTCCAGGTGTGCCATAGATAGGGTGACAAATGCAGTGCATTCAAGGATGGGAAGCTGTCTGCTGGATCACCACACTTGAAGCATACCCTACATTTTTGGCCTTAGGGGCATTTCCCAGAGCCTCATCTTTTTGGCAGGTATTTGTAGAGAAGCTGGCTGGAGCCACAAAGAGGAGGGGACATTTGACAGTAAATCTTTTTTGCTTCAGTGTGGAAGAAGCCATCCTTTCTGTTGTGTGATAATGGCTGTAGTGGTGCTCTTCAGGCTGTGATAGATGAGATGTACATCTTTTATGGATTGTGTGTAAGAGGTAATAAAGAATTCAGTTCTTCTGTGTCTATACACTAATGGTGTATCGATCCCAGTAAATATCATGCTGAGACTGAACAGCAGCATCCCTGGTTAGTGTCATCCTGATGGGTGATATCATTTCTTTGGTTGTCACAGCCAGCTCAGCCTAATCCTGTCTGACCCCCACAGCTTTACTGATCCTTTCCTCTGGCTCTGGGCTTCACTTTTCTATTCCCCTGATTCATCCTTCACCTCAGCACAACTACTTCTGTCTCTGGACTTCGTCATGCTCAGCTGGACTCTGCTGTGCCTCTCTGGGATTTACTGGATGGGAAGTGTTCCCCTGCTAAGCCATCATTAGGATTTGCTCAGCTATTTGTGATCTGCAAAAACTGTACTGCTAAAAGCAACAAATTAAAATGCAAGGATGAAAAATGGATAAGAGGGAAAAGAGAGAGCAGGAAGGGTCCTTACAGCATTTACAGATGAGCTGGCTAAGAAGTAGCAGACATTCCTTAGAAGGGGCTGTAGATTTCACCATAGATATCATGGGATGTTCACTAACATGTACCTTTATGTGATAAGTAGTCTCACCTCCTCCTAAACCTGGTGACTGGGCATTTATTGAAACCTGCTATAACAGCCCAGGGTGGAAAGGGAAATCACAGAATCATTGAAACACAGCATGGCTTGGCTTGCAAGAAAACCTTAGAGGTCATCATAAAATTCCAAGTCCCCTGCCATGGCAGGGACATCTTCCACTAGACCAGGTTGTTCAAAGCTCCATCCAAACTGGACTTGAAGTCCAAAAAATGTACACTTTGAATGTTACTCCTGTGGGGATTTTTTGTCTCCCATTTTAAAAAGGGCTTGGGGATTTGAATGTTCCTGATTTTAGGCATCTAGATTCACATCTCCTTAATGGGTGAGGTTTCCCTGAATGTGATGAGCACCTGCCTCCTAAACATTCCCCTTTACTTGTCTCCAGCCCCTTAAAATGTGGACTGCCAAAATCCTGCAGCCCTTCTGACAAGTTGGAGTGCAGGATTTGCTCTTCTCCCTCTGAAAGGGGACGTAGAGCCAGGACAGCCTGCATCCCTGTGAGAATCACATTATCCCAAGGGCATGATGCACTTAAGGGGGAGCAGAGCTGTGGTACGTGTGCCTGGTGGGATTTATTGCTGTGTTCAGCAGCCTCCTCCGTTCTGCTTGCTCTGCCTCGGGGAGAACGTGCTGTGAGAGATGTTTCATGTGCAATTCCTTCCTCGGCCTTTGCCTTTTGCTTCAAAATGGGAGAAGAAAGACTTTTAGGGTGCTTTTGGCACCTTTAGGCTCTACGGGGAGGGAAGACATGGCTCCACGTCTGTTTTATCTCAGTGCACTGGAGACATGGGGAAGAAGGCTGGAGCAGGATGAGGGAAAATGCTCTAAAACAGATTAATAAAGTAGCTGCTCAATTGCATTGCTAAGTTGCCATGTGTCCTTGTAAGAAAGGATGGGGGGAAGATGGGGATTTTCCTTTTTACTGTGGGTTGGCAGAGATATCTGTGCACAAAGGAGATGGAAAATTTCTTAGTAACGAGGTTTCTGCCAAAGGGAGGCTTCTGCACTTGCTTGTGCTGACAGATGCTACAATAGGAAGGTGGTGGGCATTTCTGCCTTCTTTTTCCGTGGCTTCCCAGATTTCCCCTGCTCAGGGCAAGATTTACAGGGTGAGCTGAGATGCAGCATTGCATCTGATCGTGGGCGACAGAGGCATTTGCCCTGGTGGTTTTCAATTGGGACCGTCACGCGCAAGTAATAGGGATTAAACTTGTATGCCCACTGTTTTATTTCTGAATGGGGGAATTTTAGCTTTGCAGAAGGAGCTGTCATTTCAGAAAAAGGGCTGGCTTTTTGCTGAAGAAGAGCAATTGGCCCTGGCATGTGAGAAATGTTAGAGGAAAAGGCGCCTCCTGTCACCAAAACACAGCTGAAATGACTCTGAAGAGCCACGATGCAAATTCATCACAATGCCACTGCGTGAGGGTTGTGTAAACACTGGAAGATGCTCTCTCTATGTTGTACAGTGGCCAGACATGTCCCACTTGGCAGAGACTTGCCGATGGACCTAGTGCGGCCATTCATCGCTTTCAGCCATCCCAGCTCTGGCCCAGCCCCTTCCCCCACCCACACAGCAATCAGAGTAAGGACATTTCCATACCGTTTCCCTGGGGAAAGTTTTCTGCTTCCTAACCTTAAACTATAAAGTTCATTTTGAGCCTTCTCAGATCATTTTTCATGGCCGTGAATGAGTCTAAAAATCCTGTATCTAGCTCTGCATCTCTATACAGAGATACTTGTGGGATGCACAGGTGTGTCTGTATCTGGACTTGACACAAGTAGTCTGTATAGGAAAGTTTACCAGAAATACTCAAGTTTTCATGCAGAATCCCTCACAAGACCCTTTACCATCCAAATAGATCAGTTCAGTTTATAGAAAACCCAACATTTCCCTCGATGAGATGCTTGTTTCCTTTGCACCGGCTCTGAAGTCCCCAACCCTCCTCAATCCCTCCAGCACCTGGTGCAGAACACTCTCCTTCCTCTCCAGCGCTGTTCCCGTCCACGTGGAGCCAACCCGCATCCAAACCCACGTGCTCCGCTCCCGACCCAGCTTGCAAGGACCCCCATCCCTATCCGGATGCCTCCAAACTCTCAGCCCAGCTGGGATCAGAACACGCTGCCGTCCCAAGCCGCAGCCGGTGAGTTTCCCTCCCTCTCCCGCCCGAAACACGCCGCAGCCAGTACTCACAGCGCCGGAATGAGAAAGCTCAGCTGCTGAGCCCTGAGCCCGCTCCGGATTCCTCGAGCGAGCGGCCCTGGGCTCGCTCCCCGGCGCTCAGCGCGGCGCGGGGATGATACAGGAACCAGACCTCTTTGGTTTACTTTTATGTTGACGTCAGTGTCTTTTCGAGCCTCCACGGCTCGTTTTGGTAAAAAGGATGTTTCCAGGGGAGAGGGGAGGGGTCGGGAAGGGAGAGGAGTGAGGATGAGCTGGAGATGAACTTTTGTGATGGGAGCAGGCAGTGGTGGGAGGTTTTAGGGGCTCATGCTGAAAGAAGAGGTGCTTACGGAGACCAGGTTATCCTGGGTGTAGCTCATCACCTGAAGATGGGTACGCTGGAGACCTGATCCTCACACAGAAATTATAGAAATCTTAGAGTGGCTTGGGTTGGAAGGAACCTTAAAGACCATCTAGTTTTAACCCCCTACCATGGGCAGGGACACTTTCCACAAGACCAGGTGGCTCAGAGTCCCGTCTAACCTGGTCTTGAACATTTCCAGGCATGGGGTATCCACAGCTTCTCTGGGCAGCCTGGTCCTGTTCTTCACTACCTTCTACATAAAGAATTTCCTTCCCACAGCCCTGTGCACCCACTGTGCAAAGTTGTCTGTGGACATTTTTGGGAGGGGCTTGGAAAAGGCTGATACTTGTGAGGGATTTGGAGAACATCATCAGGAAGTGGAACCTGCAAGTGCGATCACTAATGCCAAATTATTCATGGCAATCAATCACACCTCTGTTTAGGGTTTCTTTTGGCCACGAGCAAAGCCAGATGTCTTTGCATGACCACATAACTTCCAGGAATTCCAGACTCAGGCTTTCATGCCCTAAATGCTGGTAGTTTTTGTGTTTTTGGTTTTTTTTGGTTTTTTTTTTTTTTGTTGAGTATTGTGATGCAACCTTTTGAGAATTTGGATCTCAGAGCCTCAGGTAAAGCAAATGCAGAATTTGCCCCAATGCTGCTGACTGATTGTAATTAAACAATTAAACCTGTGCTCCCTCTGGATCATGGATAACTTTTCCAGCTCTTAACTGGAAAAGTCAACGGATCTGTCATCCATTATTAGACCATCTGTACCTTGATACAAATAATTTATTGTAAACTTTTAGGAGCAGGCACTGAGGTTGGTCTGTGTGAATCCAGGTATCAGACTCATAAAGAGCACCAATGACCTGATGACACTGATATATTTGGTTTGGAGGACACTCGGCTGGGCCAAAAAAAACCTGCAGGGAGAAGGGATTATAGACAAGGAGGCATCATCTGGTGCTGCCAGGATGATTGGGCTGTACTGGTTTATTTGGAAAACAGTAGTGAGAAAATAGTTTTTTACTCTGATGTACCATCACTGTGGAGAAGAAGAGACACAGAAAGGGAAAGCTCTTGTTCAGCACATCCATGACAGAGCCAAGTAATAAGTCCAGTTTCTTATCCATTGGATCACACACTCCCAGTCATAAATAATTCTACTCTCAAAGGTTCCCAGTGTCCTTATCAGAACCAATACATTGTTCATGGCTGAAGAAAGACAGTCTTATAAAAACCAGAAAAAGAGTTCCTTGTAAATCACCACATCTATACTTAGAAATGTGTTAGACTTTTTCTAAGCTCCAGTTCAGAACATATAAAGTGTTTTTTTTTTCTTTTCCAAGTTGAAAAATCCATCCAAAGGTCAGTCAGAAACAGGAATGAAACTGTCTTTCTAATCTCAAGCTGCTGTAATAGCATTTTTGGCAGTGAATGATAAACTTGAGCAGTTGAGGTTTACATGACAGATGGAGTGAACATGTCTTTGTCTATACATTAAATGACCCAGCACTGGCCCTTTTTCATCTCTTCTCCCAACCTATCATGACTATTTATAGATTTTTACTACAAATGGACCTCCTGAACAGAGGAAGGCAGGTCGGCTAGGTCTGAAGAAAGCATCACGGTGGAGCTGTGCCCATAAAGCCATCATTCCTGGGCAGGATTCCCATTTTAGTGATAACCTCCCAGGAATATTAACCCTTCATTTACCAGACAGTGATTTTTACAGTCTTTCACTGTTTTTAGCAAGTGTGAAGGGTTGTTCAGGGAGGTCTTATGGTCATGTAGGTGTTAGATTGAAAGCAAAGTGCCATATCCTGGCTGGAGCTCTCAGAGATGTCCAGGAAATGAGATGTACTGTCACTACACAGATTGCACCTGGCTGCAGGAACTTGAAAGCCATGATTTAGAGCTCTCAACTTGAATGAAAAAGACATTTCTCATTACATAGTCCTTTATAGTGATAACACTCAAGGATGGCAGAGATCTGGGGGTTCTTCTCTCTCATGCCTCATAGATAAGAAAGCCTTGCTGGAGACCCGCAGTCCTTGCTCTGTTAACTCTGGAGGAATATATTCAGGGTCTGGTTTCTTTTGAATATCTTAGTGTTCATTAGAGTGGAGACTCTTCCATGACCCTGGCTATGTAGCTGCACAATAATGTGCCCTGTCTTTGCAGGGAGTCCTAATGGAAACCAGGAAATTCCTACAGCAGTGAATATGAGGCTCTCATCCCTGGATACTTTATCTTGGTAACTGAGGGTCATGTCATGGATTTGAATCCTTCTGTGTTCAGGAGAGACTTTGCAGTGAGAAAAAAAGAATTCTCTCCTTATTTTGAGTGAGTTTCCGAGCTATTGCCTAAAAAGTATTTGAATAAGCAGGTTCTTCATCTTTTGGTCCTCTTCTGCAGGGCTGGTTGTGCTGAGCTGTCTCCTGGGTTGAACTGCCACTGATCTCAGCTAGACTCAGCGGTGAGGCGGGTCTGGTGAGCAGACCAGATCTGAAAACACAGGCACCTCTAGGCTCGAGAAGGTGTCTTCAGCCTCACAGTGAAAATATTGGCAAGCCTCCCCAAAGTACACTGGGGACTTCAGGTTCCAGAGCAGCTGGTGAAGGAGAGGTTTAGGACCACAGTTTTTGACATATAAGTCTGAGGTGGGAGCTAGGGAGGCTGTAGGCTCCCAAACCTCCCAGGAGGATAGGCTTCCACAGGTCCTCTGCTGAGTGGCTGCAGTCTGTGGGGTGTTTTCTTCTTCAAAGCTGAACAGCAGCTCTCCAGGCCCTGCAGGAAGGACTTGGCTGCTTCTTGCCTTTAGGATGTCCTGGTGCATATCCAGCTGTTCATGGCTCGAAGCAAGATGCTCCTTTCCCTATCTTCCCTCTTCCTCCAGGACAGGGGCCTCAGGCAGTGTCAGACACATAAGGCTTCAAACTTCCAAGTGTTTTAGGTACTTAGATGAGCTGATGAGCTTTCCAATCCCATGGTGTGGAGAGGAGCACAGAGCAGCTGGGAGAGTATAGATTTAGCCTGGCACACATCTGAGGAGTTTTTGAGGATGGAAGAAAATATTTCCTGCTGTTCCTAGTACTGGGAGCAAAGGTGGCCCCTGGAGCCTGCAGGAGCTTGGCTCTGTACTTTGAAGACATGAACATCTGAGGTAGCCTGGGGAGAGAGAGCAGAATGGGCTCTCTCTGCTCCAACAGCTGCTTCCAAACCACTTCTGCAGGCAGGCAAATCTGCATCATTCCAGAAAGAGCAGAGACCTCTCCAAAAGTGAACATGCAGAGGTGAAGTCAACAAGAGTTCAGCCCTTCATGCTGCCAAAAAAATGCCTCTCACCCAGAAGAGGATGGCACACCACTCTTGGAATCCTTGTGAGCACAGTGGGAGCTCTTTGCTTCAGTAGCCTTTGCAAAAAGCATCCCTTTCCCAGCCATCCTGCTGTGTCCTTCTTCAGAGCCAGGCTGAGCTGTGAGAGGCATCAGAGCTGGCAGTGGCACACAGAACCTTGTGGCCACATCCCCATGGCTGGTCCCCAGGGCTGCATGTCAGCAGCCAGCCCAGCCTGACATCCTGAGCTCTGCTGGTCAGTGCATTTCATAGCATGGGCCAGCATGGCTTGGCTTAGAGGAGAAAGCAGAGAGGACAAGCTTTGGGCTGGACTCAGTTTGTCTGTATGGAGGTACCTGGGCCCACTTGAGATCCTGGAAAGCCACTGAGCTCACAGGTCTTCAGCAGGACTTGTGCCTTGTCTCCCAGCCCTGTGAGGAGTGTAGGTTTTAGTAAAACATCTCAGGCATCACTAGACATCAGAGCAGAGAGAGCTGGGTTCATTCTGGTGTGAAGAATCCTAAGCATTGGTGTTTTCCTGTCCTCTGGGTGTCCAGATTCCTGCTCCAGTCACTGGACATGCAGTCAACACAGTCGGGTAGCCTAGACAAAGACTCAGGCACAAGCCAGGAGGGTCTCCAGTCTGTTGCCTACATGCAGATGCCATTTTAGAGGTGCTAATTTCACCTGTGTTTGCTCTTTAATTGCATGGGTTTCCACATGCCATAACTGAGTGCAAAGGGACAACTCCAATGGCTCCAGCTGCCGCCAGGTGCACAGCCAAACTGAGCCCCAGCACCCTTTTCCAAGCCAAGGTGGGCAGTGGTCTTGTCACTTGACCAACTGATCAATTGAGGGATGACACAGAACAAATTTCAGCCTCTTTTGTCTTCATTTAAACCCTTAAGGAGTGCTTGAGCCGTGTGAACAATGTGGGCTGTGCTGGTGGGATGGAAAGTAAGAGGAACTGCTAGAGGTGCTGTAGCCAAACTTTAGCTCCAAAGGGTAAACTCCACTGCAAAGTTTACAGGCATAAGGGACAGAAGCAGACAGCAGGAGGGTTTGTCCATGAAGACATTTCAATACTGTCTGTGCAGCTTTCTGGAGTAAATAACAGCTGGATTCTCACAGTGCTCCCATGTCACCCTGACCACTCAGGGACTCGCTTCTGTGTTTCCAAATGTGTTTTTTCCTCTTTCCTCACAAAAGCAGCTTTTTGTGAATGAGAGCAGGTCCATCAATGGGAAACAATGGCTCATAAAGATATAATTATTCATTTGGAGCCCTGCCAGGGCTTATTGTTTCTCCCAGTGAGCTTTTGCCTGAGCTGGAGGTTGCATTCAGAACCTGCAGTTTCCTTGTTTGCTGCTCTGTGAAAGGAGCTTCAGCATGAGGATACTGGGAACTTGCCTGAGCTCATTTTACTGTGAATTTTTCCTTTTATTCCTTTCCCATATTACAGAAACGTAGGTATGTCTGACCCAGGGAAACACAAAACTATATCTGAGGAGTTTCCTTACTACATGAATATGTGGATATCTTTTCCCACAGTGACCAAAGGAAGATGCAGATTGCAACCAATCTGCATCTTCGCTTTTTCTCTTCCTCTCCTGTGACGTGAGCAAATCTTCAAGAGTCTTTAGTCACTATCTACAAAAGCATTTGAACATACAGTACTGCAGTACCACTGTGATAAGTGTATATGATGGAGCAGGCTGGTCCCATGAGCTGTCTGGCTGTGTGATGGCACATGTCCTCCTTTCTGTTGTGTAGGAACACATGTTCCCTTCCTTCTAGGCTTGCCACAGTAAATACAGCCCTGAGAAATCATTCTTCTAACACCAATAAAATCTGTCATTTCAAATTTTTTAAAGCAGTCTGTTTTGTAGCTATTTTTGGGAACTCTTCCCTGTGTAAAATTCCATGCCCATTTCAAATACACTTACTACATTTCTTCCATCCTCTTGCTCTGCCATTCTGGCTAAAATTAAGATTATAAATAAAAATAAAAGCCCGACAGCAATATTCTGTACAGCCTTAAGTGTCTCCAACAAACTGGCAAAGCACAGCAATTTGAGGCTCAGTGACCCAACCTTCAGAACCCTTAAGGCTTAACTTTCCATTAGTCAACAGCACAACTCATATGGGTCCTAGTTCAGCTGGTCAGAGAAAGATGTACAAGACTGACTGGTCAATAGCAGACCATCTGGCACCTGGGAATTTTCCATCGTTTAACTTTTGATGGAGGAGGTTGTGTGGAACCACCTGCTCCCATCCCAGCTGTGCAATGGGATGGGTGCCCTGCAGCATAGCAGCAATGCCAACACCAGCTGAGTTGGTTCCCAACCTTGGTAAGGGCTGCCACAAGCTGGGTATCAGAAAAATGCTAGTTCAGTGCAAAGATGCCCCTTTGTGCACTTGCACCTTGGCTGCTTAAAGTGACTTTGACAGGTAACATGCAGTTCTTCCCTGAAAGGAATGTTAAGTGTTGGAATGGGCTGCCCAGGGAAATGGTGGAGTCACCACCACTGGAAGTTAAAGAAACAACTAGATGTGGCACTTAGTGCTGTGGTTTACTTGGCATGGTGATGTTTGCTCTATGATCTTGGAGGTCTTTTTCTACTCAATGGTTCTCTGATTCTGTGGTTTAATTTCATGTGTGGGTATGTAACCCATGACTATCTCTGATAATACATGAACTTGAACATTAGAGGGATATATCTGTCCCAGAGTAGAAAAAGGGAGGGAAAAATCTATTCCCTTTAATTTCTGGCTTTATGGACTCATGTTCTTCCTGCCCTACTTTTGTTAAGCATGTCCTTGCTCTCTCTCAGCCAGTTTGCTGCAAGTGTGTAGGAAACTCAAAGATCTGTGGCTAGGATGAGGTGAGATGTTTGGAAAGGAAATAACACACTTGTTTTATGTAGATCAGCACAGCCAATGGAGGAATTGCCAGGACTTTATTGGGCCAAACTCAGTGGGCTGGAATTTGGTGGACTCCTTAGCAATCCCGTTGGGTTGATGAGTAAGTGTCAAGAATCTGAACATTACTGATGCAATCAAGTGGGTTAATCTTTTGCAGGCAAGTCTCCTGTTGAAAAAGGTGGAGAGGGAATTTGACAAGGGCATGTAGTGATGACTGAGAGGGAATGGCCTTAAACTGACAGATGGCAGGTTTAGATTGGATATTGGGAAGAAATTCTTTGCTGTGAGAGTGGTGAGGCCCTGGCACAGGTTGCCCAGAGAAGCTGTGGATGTCCCATCCCTGAAAGTGTTCAAGCCAGGCTGAAGGGGGCTCTCAGCAACCTGGTCTAATGGGAGTTGTCTTTGGCCATGGCAGCAGGGTTGGAACAAAATGATCTTTAGGGTCCCCTCCAATTCAGACCATTCCATGATTCTATGACTGTATGAAATCAGTGGGAGTTTTCCTTTCTGTCCTTTGGCTTCTAGACAGGATCTTCCACATGAATTATGGTAGGCCATGTGTCCTGCACTGTGACATGAATAAAAGAAATGTCACAGGACTTTATGTGTCTTTACTTGAGATGTTTTGGCTGTTCCTTGTCTTCTCCAGAACAATCATTTCGGATAAAAGAGTTTCCCAAAGCAATTTGTTAAAAAGCAACCCATCGAAACCTGAGACAGAGATGAAATTATTTTAATTCCTCTTCTGTTTAAACTCCAGGTTGCTCGTGGCTGAATGCTCCTCTTCCTATGTGTATCTGCTATCTACAAGGCTAATGAGTAGCCTTGTCTACACCCAGAGCAGAGGGTGACAGCAACCTGCCTTGGAAAGGAAGCTCTCTGGGCTGTCTCTGAACTACTATTTAAAGTGGTCAAACTCTTGTATGAATATGGGAAACCATCAACATGCTCTGTGGTATATGCAGGGATATGTTCCATAGACAAATACACTTATGAGCCTGAGTCTGAAACATGCAGAATTTCCTCTGATGATGCAAAGGAGCCCTAAAAGGATGCAAATCCAGTTTTTTT
>WBMY01000729.1:543525-581415 GCA_013397315.1 Donacobius atricapilla
TTTTTTTTTTTTTTTTTTTTAATGTCTGCTCTGGCATGGAGGAAATAAAGATAGTAATAGAGAAGGTAAAAAGGGTCTGGTAGTAGTGTTAAAGTTACCACTCTCAAGGGACTGTTCACTAGGGCTGGAAGCCACATTCTGAAATTGCCTCTCTGTCTATTGGTGGACAGGAATCATGCCTGAGGTCCTGTTTGTTTCCTCTGCTTCAGTCAGAACTCTGCAGTCTTCGCACCCTCCCCTCCCACCCAACTGTACATTTCTCCTGCCCCATTTGCACTGGGCAAATGCTGGAGTCGGTTCCTAGGAACTGACTGAAGAGAACTGGAAGTGTAAGGGTCTTGGAAAACTGAAACATTGCTTAATCCCATGCTGAACCAGTCCCCCAACCAGCCTTTCTCCAGAAAAGGAGTGTAGGAGCTCATGTGTGCTTGGGACATTGTGGTGGCTGAAGCAGGACTGGCCTTTGCTGCAGCAGTTTGGAGATGTTTGCAAGGCTACACTTGGCCTTATGCTGGTAAGAACACAGTGCCATGGGTCATAAACCTTCTGAGCTCAGAAAATGCTTCTTTTCTGATGTGCACTTGGCCTCTGACATCATCCCCTGTGCTGCTGTAGCAGCCTGTTGGAGGGCATGTGCTGTGCAAACTTGGCCAATGTGCACTGAAGCATTGAGCTCCCTCCTTCTTACACAACTGGTGGTATCCATCAACCTGCCTTCAGACAGAAGCCCATCAAGCAGATGCATTGACACAAAAGGTAGCAGTAAAATATTTAAGGAATAGCTAGTCCATTGTTATATTTTGTATTTTTAAAATTTGCACTATATAAAGCCTTTCTGTGTGCTTGAGCAAGGAGTCCAAGCTCTTTCCTTTAGGAGTTTACTAGAAACAGGTACGCATTTCATTCCTGGAAATTATTTCAGTCCTGTTATTGATTTCTTTCTATTGATGGCTTTGGGAGGTTTTGGCAAAAGACCATGGGTATAAAAACAGGGGAAAGAAGTAGATCTCAGCAATATTGTTTTGATTCCACACACCCAATGACCACGTGGCCATAGATTAATGGGAAACTGATGTTACTTATCTTTGTCTGCCAGCACAGCTCTGAGGTGAACTCAAATCAAACACTGAGAGACAAATGGAGACTGTGTGGCTGCTTGACCTCTGGTTCTGAGGTCTTCCAGGGTCACTTCTGACTGCTTTGGATGGGACACAATGACATAAACATGACCTCCCATCTAAATTATATTTGTTATGACCTGTCTTTTATGTCCTTGATCTAATTAGGGCTATTGTGATATTCCATTATTTGTAAAGAGTCATTTGTAAGTGACATTCTGATCTTTGTTCTTAGTTTCAGTCTGTTCTTTCACATTCAGCACCACTGAGTTAAAAGAACTCCTTAATCTCCTCCTAAGTTATCCTGGGTCT
Source organism: Donacobius atricapilla (assembly GCA_013397315.1). Lineage (NCBI taxonomy): Eukaryota > Metazoa > Chordata > Aves > Passeriformes > Mimidae > Donacobius > Donacobius atricapilla. Next base: position 544,956 of record WBMY01000729.1, read on the forward strand.
TAAAAGTTCCCTGGTATGCCTGCAAGGGCAGATGTGGGCTCAGTAGAAGAGGAGACAGTCTCCAAGACCAAGCATAGAACCTGGTGGTGCTGAGTTTGTTGCTGCAGAACCAGCTTACCCTAGTCCTTTCCAGGTATCCCTGCTGCTCTTCCCATCTCCCATCTGCTCTTCCTATCCCACTGCTACAGGTGCATATCAGTTATTTACCAGAAAACATTCTGACATGACCAGTGAGGAAGATTCTACCCATCTGTGAGCATGAGGATGAGGAACTTCTTTGCTCCAAAGGAGGAAGAAAGAGGCAGTGACTACCTGTGGCTTGATGCTGATCATCTCCTCTCCTGGCTTTGGTGGTTTAGCAAAGGTGAGGCATTTTCTCACAGGTTTCTCCAGAGCCTGGAAAACAGTGTGATCTTGGGGATGTCTGTGGAGAGTGTGATGTTCCCAGTTCTAGGAAGTGCTGGCACTGGACATGCTGTTTCTTTGACTGGGCTTTGTGCTCTGGCCAGTGCATTTACTGCAGAGTGCTGCTGCAAAGGCAGCATACCAAGGGCTTGACTCAGCCCTTGCTTTCCTTTTTATGGGCTCTCAGTCCAGTAGAGCCAGGATGCTTGGCTACCCCAAGGTCATCTGCTGCAGAGAAGTGCAAACCCCTTCATTTCATATGTGGAAAGTGGATTTCTGTGCAGGGCAAGTGAATAGCCAGACGCAAATCACTCTGAAGGAGGCCAAGTGTGGTGCATGTTGCCTTCTCCCTCATATACATCAATCCTACTCTGGCCTGATGAAAGAAGACTGATAACCTTTTTCAAAGTACTAAAGGGAACAATCTGAATCACTTGAGGATGACTCAAGTTTGGACGGATTCCCCACAGGCAGGCTTGGCAGCTGGCCTAGCACCCTTGCAAAAGGATTAACCTGTTCTGTCTCATCCCAGCAAGCAGGGGAAGAGCTCTTCTCAGAGTGGCTTGTGTTTCCAAACTGGAGCCCACCATGCTCTGCACAGCTGAGGGTATTTGCGGGAGGCACATCAGGTGCCATGTTCCTGTCAGCTGGGGACACAGATGGGGTCCATGTGCTTGAGGAGTAGGCTGAGGTGAAGGGGGCAATGACAGTGGTCTGGGGGAGCTTTAGCCATGCTGTTTTCTGTGATTTCCCTCCTCATCACTTGTCTGTGCATTTCCCACCACCAAATTCTGTGACTTCTGGTTCTTCTCTCTGAGTTCAGTGAGAATTTTGCTATGGACATAAAGAGAAGCCTATTTTGGGACTCTGAGCAACCAGGAGCTCCAAGCTAAACCTCCAAATCTTGTAGAGGTGCTGGGTTTGGGTGTATGAGAAGATCATAGAATATGCTAAGTTGGAAGGGACCCACCAGGATCATTGAGTCCAACTCCTGGCCCTGCACAGGTCAAAGATCACACTGTTCCTGGGAGTGTTGTCCAAATGCTCCTTGAAATCAAACTGTTCAAGTCAGATGGTCAGGAATGGTCAGGCTCCAGTTACTGCAACAGAGGCATTTAGTGGTATTTGAGATACCCTTGGAAATACTGGCTGCTCAGTTGTTTCAGAAGGTCGTGGATCTCCTGTAGTTCCTGAGGGGACAGATCTTCCATCTGCAGGTGACACTGGCATGAGACACTTTTGGAGCTTGGAGCTTGCACAGGCTGTGGGATGGAGGGCAGTGGTTCTCATCCTTCTGAGGCTGGGTGTCCCAATTTCTCATCTTGCCTCTTCTGGTCACTCCTTGTAGCTCTGTTAGGGAATTTGGGGCAGGATACTCTAACTTCACATGGATAATGGTTCTATTTGGGAAACAGCAGATGTATGTCTTCAGCATGCAATGTATTCCAGCTTAACACCCCTCCTGGCCGGAAGGCAAGTACAGGTGCTCACATGGAGGGTCTGTACCTGCTCATTGGACTCTTTCTTTCTCACTTAAGATCTTCCACCTTCAAAGGAGCTGATCCTTTGAGATGAAAGATGAATTTCCAGACGCTGTGTCAGGTAGGAGGTGCAGCAAACCCAAGCTACAAAACATATTCTTCCCCACTCAACCCTTGCTGTGTAATTCGCATGGTACCCACACCCATAAAAGCCTTTGGCCAGGTGGCTGGGAATTCATCTAACTGTCTCCAGGGTGGGATTCAACTCTGGATGGAGACACAGATGTGTGGGAGTCTCCATGTCTGTGTCTCCACGTATACTACGTGTCTGAACTCCTATTATACCTTTTGGAGAGAGACCAGTCAGAAAAGTCTTGATTCACTTGCAAATGTGTGGGTTCCTAGCACTGTGTGAGATGCTTCCCAGCATCTCCCTTAGAATCCTGGAATGAAAGAATCATTAAGTTTGGAAAAGATCATTAAGATCATCAAATCCAGCTCAGTCTCCAGCTGCTCACAAGGACTGGGTTTTTCAAATCCCAGCTGCTTGTTGTCCTAAACTTTGTACCTCTCTAAAACATCCCCAAGGAGTCGGGAAAAGCAATGCAGGTATCTTCAACTTTCCTCCAACTTCTTAGAAGCAAAGGAGCAGCACAGCATGACCCACTTGTCCCCCTCCTTTCCCCAGCTTTTCCAAAGGAACGCTGTGGCCTGTCCTTCTGCAGTGCTTCGTGACACCAGTTTCTCCGAAGGCAACACAACCGCAGGGCAGAGGCGAGGCACATTCCTGATAGGACCAAGATAGCTTTTTCCCATAGCTCCCAGGCAGTGGGAACGGGACACTTTTTCAAAGGACTGCTGTGCCTAAAGTTAAAATAACAGGAGGAACAGAGTGGGAGATCCAAGCTGGATTAGAGTACTTGGGGCTCAATTCTTTCAAATTGCAGTAGAAAAGAGAAGATGACAAAAGGATGCACTTGGTGAGTTTCCAAAATACTTCTGTGACCATTTTGTTGTCTCTTTGGTCTCACAGCACCCCGGGAATAAATTTGCCTGATTCCAGTTTGTACATACAAACCAAACTGCAGCTTTGTTTTGTTAACAGGGATTACCCAGGCCTGTGGTTTTGTTGTTGTTTCCAAACGTTTTCTCCTGCTGTTGGGGTAGATGAGTCCTTCTTCCCACTGAGTCCCTCTTCCTACCCTCTCATGGAAGAACAATATTGATATAAAGTCTAAAACACTTAAAATCAGATGGGCTGAGTGTTGTTTTACAGCTTGGAAGCCCCAGGCTGTCTTAGTCCCTCTGATTTTTCCACAAGTTTACAAGTAGTGGAAAATCCTATCTGCTTTCAACCTATAAATCTCCATTGGCTACAGAAATGCCTCTCAAGAGAGAATAAATATATGGGTGCTCTGGGGTCACCATGGTGTTGTAGGTGACAATCTTTGAAGCTTTCACAATGGAGCCTGTAAGAGCAAGGAAGGGGAAAATCTGCTCCTTGTTATTTTAAAGCTGTGTCTTGAAAAACAGGAACTTGTGCCAGGACAGTTTATTTTGGTTAAAGCCAACTTGTGCAGCAATTCCCTCGAGGGAAGACTGAACTTGAGAGCAGAGAGCAGGAGAGAGATAAGCTTGGGGGGAAGCCACTCTCTAAGATAATGCTGAGTGACTGTTGATGCTTGGAAACATCAGCACCAGTTTTGGATCAGGTGAACAATGTTCTCCACAGATGTTTAGACAGCTGTAAGCCTTGAAGAACACTGGGAATTTAAGTCACAGCTGAACTCACCTCATCCAACACCTCAATGTCACTGTGGCTCAGCCTTTGTGCTGTTCTGTCTTCAATGTGTCCCACCATGGCTGGAGCTGAGGGGATGCACAGGCTGTGCCTACAGCAGGAAATTACTCAGGAGCACCCCAGGAGCATAAATATGATCTGTACTTTTAAACTGGATGGGCTACAAGGCAGGGGCTGGCTGAGCGAAGTCCCTCCCACTGTAGGAGATCAGGTTTGTGACGACCTGCAGATTCTAAACGTGTATAAGTCTGTGAGACGTGACAAGAGGCATCCCAAAGTCCCAGGGGAATTGGCTGATGCAGTTGCCAAGCCACTCTCTAAGATATTTAAAAAGTCATGGCAGTCAGTAAAGCCCCAGGGACTGACAAAAGGAAACCACTGAACTTTTTTTAAGGAGAATAAAAGGAATGACCAAGAGGACCCTGGGAATGACTGACCTGTCAGCCTAAACTCTTCTAGCACCACAAAATCTTGTGATGAAGATTTTCACAGTATGACCACGTGTCACATGAAGAACTGACTTGCATTTTGCCTTGAAGATGCCTTGTTTTACTTTCATTAAATTTCCCTAGATTTTGCATTAAAGAAGACACTGAAAAAATCACTACCCTTTCTGTTCCTTTAGTGGTTTTATAAATCTCTCTCATCCTTCCTATTGCTCTTTTTTTTCTCATCCTGAAAAATTCTGGCGTGCAATTCACTCCTAACTTTCAGTGTGCCAAAATCTGCGATGATGTTTTCATGGTGCTTCTAAACCAAGATCTTGTTCCAGCCCATCATTTCAATCTGTGTTTTGAAACCTTGCTTAATCCACTTCCGATCCTTCCCACATAGAACTAGCAGCACAGCTTGATCCTCAGAACAGCCAAATTTTCTATACAGAGATCTGTGATCATTTCATGGAGAGACAGAAGGCAGCTGAGATAAATGTCAGTGGCAACATGTGGCTCTTAAATGTGAGAAGCAAAAGTAATAGTTGCCCAAGGCCCGTGAGAGTGCATGTCACCTCCTCCTTGTTCACCTGCCAGAGACATGGAAAAGCAGCTGCAGTTCAGGGAGGCAGCATGGACTGTGGGATTTGAAATCACACCAGGGGCTTTGGAGCTAAATCACTGTGACTGTAGACTCCAGGTGAGCGTGTGAGAGCTGCAAACAGGAATCACCCTGGCCACACAACCCCACTCCTTCCAGGAGCACAACTGCAGCCAGGGCCCTGGGGACTTCAGCAGTGTCTTCCATCCCTCTGAAGTCCTTTGGAAAACTGGATAAGCTGGCTTTGCCTGGAAAGGGAAGAAGGCTTATCCTACTGGAAAGCAGCTGGAATGAGTACAAATCAAAGCTACCCTTAGACACAGAAGTGGAAAGTATTGGAGGAGGAAATTGCAGGAAACTCATTCTACCCTTTGGATAAGACCCAGCAGGATCAAGATTTCCTGTTCCTCAGACTTCTCTTTGTGATGGTTCTGCAGGGGTTGTCACTGTGGGTGTTGTGCCTGTCACCAGGTGGGAGGGAATGGATGAGAAGCAACCGTTCAGTGATCCTCCATCCCACTGGGCTTGGGTACCCACTTGCTGGATGCTGTTCTCCCATCCAATATATTTGGAAAAAACAGTTTTTCCTTTTCCAGAATTTCTGACCAGGGTTGCCATATAGGGAAGGGACCCATGCCTGTGGATGTGGATGGCATCTGTGGGGTAAGGGATGGTGTGGGACAGGGCCACCCCAAGGAACTGTTGTGTGGGGAGCACTGTGGGGCAGGCTGAATCTGTGCCCAGCATGGGCAGGGGACCAGGGGCTGGTGAGAGAGCAGAGAAAAAGGCATTTTTTGGCATTGCCTTTCCTAGTGCAGGAAATTCCAAGTTCCAAGTCCCCATATAAGGAAAAGTAGAAGAGGAGCCATGAATCATGGCAGGGAATGAGCTGGGGAAGGACTGCAGGGCACACGTGCTGGAGAGGTTGAGCTGGGAGGTGCCACAGCAAACCTGGAGCAGCATGAGGTGCCTTTGTCCTCCTGCAACATGGGAGAGGCTCTGAGGACATGGTGACTGAGGGTGTGGGAATAGAAAAGTCCCTTGAGCTCCCTTGGGTAGGACCACAGGCCATTCTTCTCCTGGGGAGGGACGAAGGAAGGTTGCTGGGCTGTGTCCAGCCTCAGCAAACACAGACTTGTGCCTCCTCCCTGCGCTGACTCCTTTGTGGGTGCTTTGAACAGGGCTACTCTGACACCTGAGCCTGTGGGGGGGACCTGACCCCAGCCCAGCCAAGGTGAGGGATGAACAGGTTACGAGGACATTTGGAGCAGGTTCTCCAGGAAAATAGTCACAGCACCAAGCCTGACAGAGTTCCGTAAATGTTTGAACAACAATCTCAGGAACTTGGTGGGATTCTTGTGATTGTCCTGTGCAGGGCCAGGGGTTGGACTTGATGACCTTAGTGGGTCGCTTCCAACTCAGGATATTCAGTGATTCCATTGCTTGATCTCTCTCTTCCTATCAAGACTAAAACCAGACTGCAAATCTTCAGAGTCACTGGCAGATCTCTTCCTGACTTCAGCAGCCTCAGGATTTTGCATCATTGCTGGGTGATTTGCCCAAAACAGTTTTGGGAGGAAGTATTAAGAAAAAGGATCCTGTAGATGACCAGTGGCCAGACATCACATATGAGTCTCTGGATACTCTTATTCACCATCTGTATTAACTCCAGATGTGCACAGACTGAAAAATATATTTGGGGAGCATCTACTGACCTGATAAAGTGAAATAATTTCCCCCAGACTACCCATTTTAAAGGATTTGTTTCCATCTTTCTGCTCCTTTGTAGCACAACCTGTGGGGTTGCAGTTGGAAGGGAGGGGACAGGGGGCAGCTTGGTGCAATGGTGTGTATTCACATTTTTTTTCTATACCAGGGTGCAGCTGACTGGAAAAATCACTCTCACCACTTTGAGGGCAGAAACTTGCGAGAGAGCAGGAACTTTTGGCAGTCCCCATCCAGTGCAATGGAAGGTGAGCCTGCACTGTGTGACATGGAAATGGCATGGCAGCATGGACCATGTCCCACACACTACCTAAACCCAGCTCTGAGCATGAGACTGTGCCACCAGATCCAGCCCTGGGACTGCGTAAGGTCTGTACCACCAACAGCTCTTTGCAGAGCGTTTGGAGCCAGTGGCTTCATAAATCTTAGAATCATTAAGGTTGGGGAAGGTGTCTAAGATCATCAAGTCCATTAAACCAGCACTGCCAAATCCATCACTAAACCACATCTTTAAATGCCTCATCCATTTTTTTTTAACACTTCCAGGGATGGTGCTCTTCCACTTCTTGGGGCAGCTTCTTCCAGTGCCTGACCACTCTTTCAGTGAAGAAATTTTTCCTAAATTCAATCTAAACCTCCTCTGGCACAACTTGAGGCCATTTCCTTTTATTCTGTCACTTGTTACCTGGGAGGAGAGACTGGCTCCAGAGTGATAAGCTCCTCCCTGAGCCTCCTCTTCTCTTGGGATCTTGGGTTTGCACTTGGGAACAGTGTGGATGCTCTTGGCAGGAGCACTGCACAGCCAAAGGGTTGGATCCAGAGGGAAGTAGCAGCTGCTGGTTTGTTTTGGGACACAGGATGAATGCTGCTTTGGGGATGTGGGCTGTGCTTGGGCTTTGGGTTTTACTTGGTCATATCTGGTTTTCCTCTTAGCTGGTGGCAGGGTTAGTGTGAGGATGGTTCTGCGCTGGCTGCAAACCTACCTTTCCTGCTTGGTAAAACCCCCACATCTTTCACAGTTTGTAGCAAAGGGTGTTTCAGAGAGCATCTAATTTGCTGTAAGTTATGTTTCACTGGAAAAATCTTCGGTTTTGATTTGAAGGATCAAGAACTGGCAAATCCACCCCTTCCCATTACTGACTTGTTTTAGTGTTTTATTATCTGTATTGTTTAAGCATGTACTTAATTTTTCTTTTGAACTTGTTTGCTTTCCTAAACACAAGTCTGAGCCATGCTGTCAGACGTTAAATCTCCCCTGCAGACAGTCCAGATGTCTGTGCTGACCTTACCTCACTCTCCCTTTGCCTGTAGACAGCTGACCACTGGGGTGGAACAGCTGATTTATCCTGATGTAAATCAAAGCACAAACATAGCCCCAAACTATTTTTATGTGGCCAAGAGAGATTATTGAGTACAACTGCGATTACAGGGATGCAATGAGTGACCCGTGTGAAATCTGGGCTGCTGAGAGGCGCAGATAATCCTGCATGATGCTGTTAGGACTATCACCATCACAGCATGACCCGTGGTGGGCAGAAAGCCAGTGCAGGTGCCAGGCAGGGTCAGTGTGCAAATACACACGAGCACAGAGAGCTCTGGTATTCCCAGCTTTCTGTGCTGAGCCCAGAAAAGGTCTGGATGGAGAAATAGAGTCACTGTCCACATTGTCACATTTGTGCCTCTGCTTTTGGTCTTGTATCCCTGTACCTTGCACTCTCCCCAGGTTCATGTAGCTCAGTTTTGCCCTCCAGCAAGCTGTGTTGCATTCCTCAAGCTCCTCTTTATCAGCTGAGGAGCCAGGGAGCATCCTGAATAAAACCTAAGAGCAGGACACCTGGCAGAGAATTGCAATTTTGCCTCAAGTAGGTAGGTACGAGCCAGATTTGCCCTGTGTTAAATCTTGATTTTTTATCGCACATTCGGCACTGTCAGCTAACCCCTTTATTTTTTATTTCTTATTTTATTTATTGCTGTTTTGAAAACCTGAGACTACTCATGGCTCTGCTGTGGTTTTCTCCAACAGCACCTGCCACAGCTGGGAGTTGGCTGCAAGAAGAACAAAAATACTGATCCCAAAGCTTATAGCCGTTCTGGCTTTCCATCCTTGCTCTGCTGCAGCAAACATCTACCCCCTTGCAGTGCAGGAGAGGTGGTTAAGAGGCAGTTATCTCTGGTTCCTGTAGCTCATGTGGAAAGCTTACTCTGCACCCACTCTTATCTAAACATGCCTAAGCCCCAGCATGCTGCTTCAGCTCCGCTGGCTTTACACTTCAGGCTGTTTTGAAAGTGAATTTGTAAAGCCATTAACATTATTTAAACAGTTTAGCCACAGAATTACCCGGTGGTGCAATCCAGCTGCCAGAAGCGGAGACACAGGGCTCCTTTGCACTGCAGATCAAACAAAACTTGGCCAAAGCATGTGGGCCCTGGAGGATGCCAAAACCAGGGGTGATGGAGGCGAGTGAGTCCTTACTGGCTTTCCTCTTGGCAGGAAATCTCATCAAGTGTTGGGTTGTAATTTTTTCTTTTATGAGCTGGTTTGGGTCCAAATCAGACCAAAACCAGATTTGTTTCCCCTTGAAGCTTCTGGAAGACTGGAAGGCATCAGGCTCCTGGTTGTATTGATGCAGCTGGCTTCAGGGAGCACATTTCAGCTCTTGGGTCCAAGGTTTGGGTTAGGGACATGGGGAGAGATCAGGGTTTGCAGACAGGGCTTCCCACAGCCTGAATCTCATGGCAGACCTCACCTCCTCTTGGGCAACATCCCCCCAGCTCCTGGTTTCCCCTGTGCTCAGGCAAAATCCTTTAACAGTGCAGAAAGTATTCTGGGGAAAAAAGCTCAAGAATTTGGGGAGACTCTGGAAACTGAGCTTTTTCAGACAGTTGCAGATAAGCAGTTCCTCCAAGCTGAACATGCGACAAGGGTGATGGGGGTGGTGAGGCCCTGGCAGAGGTTTCCCAGTGAATCTGTAGCTACCCCATCCCTGGAAGTTTTCAAGACTGGGCTGGGTGGGACTCTGAGCAACCTGGTCTCGTGAAAGGTGTCCGTGCCCATGGCAGGGGGTTGGAACTTGTTGATCTTTAGGTTGCTTTCCAACCCAAATAATTCTGTACTTTGTGACATGCTCCTTTTCCTGATGCAACTGTAGTAAAATGGATAAAGCATAGAGGAGTGGAGAAACTGAGGCACAGACACTTTAGATGACATCTCTGAGAATTAAAGTGGGCTTCTTACAAAAGTCAAGCTGTCCTCCTGCAGACCCCACTGTATGTGACATTCAAAGCAAGATCTTCCATATTCTGATAATACATAAGAGGGCAACTGGTTAAAAGCAAACTAAAGTCAAATTGTCCGTCTTGTTGAGGAGTCTGAACCAGGATTGTTTTTTCTTACTTGTCTTTTTCTCTTGGCTGCTGTCATAGGACAAGCCCTGAAATTTGTCTTAGTTCAGAATAAAACATTATCTTATTTACCAGTGTTCTTCCTTTTGAGTGCATTGCCTTTCTTGGCTATTTGATTTCATTCCTCTGAAACTTTCAGCCATGCAGCCAGGAGAAACAACGGGTATTGTTTTATATTTAGACTGAGTGTTAAAAACTGGAACATGAAAAGGAACAGCAGCTGCTGGAAGGGCTCAGACCATCAGCTCCCTCTGCTGACCTGCCATAGGGAGAAGCAGTGCAGCCAAATTTTGGGATTTCAGGAAAAGTGAGAACTGAAAGGACACAGGGCATATTACTTCTGCAGCACAAGGTGGGGACTCAGGAATGACTCTCCACAGCCCCTGCCAATTCAAGAGGACATCAAGAGAAATCACTGAGAGTCACATTTGAGAAAAAAAAGAGGTGGCTGTTCACACACTGTGTTATAAAGCCTGTAGAGTGCCTTGCTGCAGGATGTTGTGGATGCAGAGTTTGTGTATGCTCCAAAAGAGACTGGAAAAGTCTGGGAGAAAAGTTTACTGATGACTATAAAATGCAAAGATCTCTTTCTTACCTGGGAAATTCCCAACCCACAAGCTGCTGAATGCTGGGAAGTGTTTCAAGGAAATATTACATGTTTGTTCTAAGCCCATGTTCCTTCTTGGGCGTCCGCTGTTGGAGGCAGGATGCTGACTCACACAAGTTGTTCTCCTGCTGGTCCCAGGGGATGGCTGAAGGGTCCAGGAGAGGTGAGGTATGAACAGCTTCGTGCACTGGAGCCAGGGAATGTAAATGTCCAGGATGGAGTCAGAGAAATCCTTATTTTAGTGGGAAAATGGGTGCAGTTATGTTCTGTTGTTGTCTCAGCCTCCATGCTGAAGGAACTGACAGCGTGGAGACAACTACACTAAATGGAGACATTGAAATGGCCCCGAGGGTATAGACCTTGGGTTCAGACACAGCCTGGTGACTCCGGGTTTTCTTCTGAATCCCATTTTTTGAGCTAGTGGAAACATGACATGTCATTCAAATGTAGCCTTGTAGGATGAAGAAACTCCTGTCAGACAGGATGATCATAATTTGCAGAGGTTCCACCATCACTGGTGAAGCCACTGCAAAGATTAGGTGGGAAGTGGCGCATACATGGTAAGAAACCCAAAATATAACGAATGTTTCTGAGAATCAAGAGGTTGCGTTAATACAGCATGACATTGAGCTGGAGAATGGTGATTGTTTTGAGGTTTCTCCTCAGAGCTCTCAGGGGAAATGCTGCTCTGGCACCCTTGGGAGCTGAAAGCTTTGTTTTTCTAAGACCTCACAGGAAAGATGGCACAGTTGCCTAAGGCTGTCTCCAAACTTTGTGGGATCATTGAGTCAAACACAAGGCAAACACAGCATTTATGTTTCCCGGGGGACAGATATGTACCTGATTTGTCAATGTCATTGATCCCTGTCACGGTGCCTTCAGAAATCCACACTGCTACAGATCCCCATGGAGCAGTTGTGGATAGGATTCAGTTGCTGAAACATTCCTCATTTGAAGTAGATCCTTTGTTTTATCTAAGGAGGCTCATGTGGATGACTTAGATACCCTTGAACACCTTTCTAGGTGTCTCCTTTCAGGCAAGTAAATCCACCCCAAGCTGGCTATCTACTGGAGGCTGGGCTGGATCAAGTCCTATGGTTGTTGACTATAACTTCAGTGCCTATAGTGGAAATTCAGACACCACGTTTACATGGGAGCCTCTAAACATAGGTGTCCTCACCTGGAGGGAGTCTCAACCTGCACTGCCTCCTTGATGCCGTGCATGCAAACCGTTTCATCCTGTTTTCATTCCTCTCAGTCAAACTTGTGGGGAGAGAACAAACATTTGTTTTGTTACAGGATGATGCCCCCATCCTCCACATGTAAACCCTTGGCCACACAAATGAGGGATGATGAGGAAGGACTGGCCTGGAGTAAAATTTTCTTGAGGCTTTTCTGTCCATTGACAAAAACGGTGGTACTTGTGACAATATGGGTCAGCAATTAGGATTCTGTGGCCTTTCCAGGCTCTGTTCCATTTTCCAAAGTCCCCTCTGTCCAGCAGGACAAGAGCTTGCTTTGCTTTTGGAGCAGGCGAGATAACTGCTCAAGGAAGAATTTGACATTTTTGTCATGGTTGGCCCCAGTATTCCTTTGTTTCTTTATGGTGACATCAGCTGTGACGATGGCTTACAGAAAGTTGTGCAGCTCTGGAACTATATTTTCTTTTTTTCCTCTGAAGAGCTCTCAGGAAAAAAATGTTACATTCCCTGGGACATAAAGCCTTCACTTGATGGATAAGAGTTCTGTTTATACAAGAGCTGGACATGAATGCCTGAAAAACCTATGCCCTAATCCTTCTCTTCATGGCCACAGCTCTGCAAGATGAAAGCTCATGTCACACCTGCCTCCTTCTTTCATCTTATAAAATATTTATTCTTCCTTACCCCATAAAGGTTGTCAACACTTCTCTCCCTCAAAAAAAAAAAAAAAAAAAAAAAGGAAGAGAAAAGAAAAAGAAATTGGCATATCTCCAAGAGAATAGTTGTATCTCCAAGTGAATAATTATGTCTCCAAGAACGAAGTTGCATCTCCAATTCTATTGTGTTCTAATTTTCTCTGCAGGACTTTCAGAAAGGAAGTGTTTTGAGTAGATGAAACAAGAAATCATTTCTGCCCCACCAGGCAAGCTGCCCAAGTGATGAACTAGACAAATAAAGAATAATTATCCTTATGGTGGGAGTATAGTCCAGACCCTCCCATACCTTGGAGCATTGTGTGGTGCTGACATGCCAGAAAATCCAGTTGGGTTGATAAAGCTCCAAGCAAAATGGACTGTAGTGCATGTCTGCCTGGTTCCTGCCATATTTATCTGATACTTAATGCGGGGGCTCCTGGGAAGTCTGGGACTTCTGTGGACCTTTAGGATGCTTCACAGGTGAAATGGCCAGAGCTGGAGATTCCAGGATTCTTGCCTGGCAATCTACCTTGGAACCTGGCCTCTGTTCCATTTCCTGGGAAAAAACCCCAGCACCCCAAAGACCCTTCCCAGTACTGCTTCCTTCAGTGTTAGCAACATGGGATGATGAGGACAGCCTCTGAAATCAACGGGGAATGAGCAACCACTGGATGACGATGCCGTGCGGTAATGCTGGGAGGCTCCCAGTCCCACGCCTGATTTCCCTCATCTGTCTCCTTGGTCTGGCATGATGGATTAGCAAAATCCACTGGTCTCCTGAGCACTACCTAACATGGGCCACGTCAACCTGTGGGGCCTTCTCTCTGGGCAGAGCAGGGTTCTGCTCTCAGCAGCTCCTTGATGTACGTCCACCCCCTGCTGTGAACCTGCCCTGACCACCCACACACAGGCTGACAGCTCATGGTGACGGGGAGGAGGTTGGCTCACACAAGGCCTTTGCAGATAGAAAGCTGACGTGCAGGTACATTTATGGCAACAGTGAATTTGCTGCCTTTCTTTGCCCTTTTTTCCACAAGGCTGTTTTCTGCTGCCGCTGAAACCACTGGATGTTTCACTGATATAAGGACATGATCTTCCTTTGAAGAGGAGTGGCTTTCATTCGTGGCTAGAGCACAAACCTACCAGGCACGAGCAGCCCTAATTCCTTCTACGTTTGCTGTCTCTGTTCCTCTCAGGGCTCAGATAAACAGGTCTCAGTTTCTGCCCCTTAGAACCAGTTATTTTGTTAAGGGCAAGGCATTGCATAGACTGGACTGAAGACTTGACTGCTGTGGACAGAAGGTTTTATGCCTTGGCTTGAGCAGACCAGGCAGCACTGTGCACTTCCTGGGATAGCTTTCCTGGGACTGTGTTGAGAAATCTATGCTGGTGGGAGCTTCCTACAGCCAGATCCTTTGGAAAGGTACAGCACAGTCATCACCACTGGAAGTAGGTGCAGTCCTCCCTGAGCTCACTGCCTGCCTGCTGACCTGCTGGTCAGCCTGTCTTCCAGCTCAGAGCAGGGAAAATCCTGGGAGAAGGAGATGCAGTTGTCTTTTCCTTATGTGGAGTCATTCCCCTGTGTGGACTCAGCCTTCTCCAAAAATGCATTTCACATTATCACTGATAACCGATCTGACTATTACAGATTAACTGTGTTGCTGAAGGGTTGTCAACTTCCAAAGCCCAGTCAGGCTGGGTGGAAGCTCAGGACACAGTCCAGATGTCAAGTGCTGAGACCGTATGGATATGGGAAGAAAATGCCTTGTTCTCCTACCAAGAAGGACCCACCACCTTCCAGACACAGGCCTTGGGTGGGAGGGTAGGGACAATGAATATAAGCACAGCAGGGCATGGAGGACATTCTCTTTGTTGCCTTTGTTTCAGGTGCATGATGTGGTTCTGTCCAAGATAGACACAGATCAATCTGTATTGAAAAATTTACAGGCAGCCAGGAATGCCACAGAATGGTTTGGATTGGAAAGGACCTTAAAAATCCCCCTGCCCATCCCCAGGTCCTTGACATCTCTCAAGGTACCAATGTCTACCAGGACATTTTCTTCTTTCAACTTTGACATCTTCACCACTGATCTTGTTGCTCAGTGGCCTTTTGAGGCAGCCCCATACTGGGGGCATCCCTCACCTTCACCATGGACGGTGATTCTGTGAAGGGTGGCCAGGAAAAGGCAAATGAAAACCAGGGAATTAATCAGAAGGAGAAAATCACCCATTTGTACACCAAAAGACCCCTTTATATCTCATTCTGGTGTGTCAAAGAACAGTTCTCTGGTCTGACATTGGGCTGGATGGAGGTTTCATTACTGAATCATGGAGGACTGCTATGGAACAGATGTAGTAAGTCCTGTCCAGGATTCAGTACCCTCTGTGGGTGAGAAAAGGCCTGGAAAAGCTCTCTAGCCACTCTTGCTGCAGAAATTATAATACATGTGTGTGCTGCTTAACGTAACTTGGAAGCTCTTATCTTTATCTGATGCAATCTTTCTTTCATCAGCATTTTTCCACTGTTGATTACTGGGCATCTGGCCCAGTTGGGCATGAAGGGGAAGATGTTCTCCCTCAAGAATTGAGGGGCAACCCTGGAGATGACAAACTCTTGGAGCTGCCAGACACAGGACACAGCAGGTTGGCATTAACACTGCTACTGATCTTGTTAGAGGAGCCAGCACGTGGGGAAGAACTTTGGATGTGCTAGAAGGCCACTTTCTGCCCCTAGATGGGTAGGTGAAAAAAAGACCATTTTCTGTAACTTCATATGATTTTTAGCATATTTAAAGTTGCAGTTTTTCCATGTTTGAAAGCTAAGTGAAAATAATTTTCAGGTTCTTGGCAACTTACTCTGGAAGGAGGAGGTTGAACCACATAACCTCACCAGTGGTTCCTTCCAAACTTAGCCATTCCGTGATTCTGTGACTAAATTGATAACATCCATTAGATGGACAGAGATGTCTGTCCCAGGGCATTTTTGAAGGCCAAAATTATTGCAGAAAAATTAGAAACTTCTTGTGTAAATTACCAGTTGGACAGAAAATGGTGGATTTCATGCAAACAAGTAGATTCTTGAAAAAAAAAAATCACAAAATTGAATAGTCCTTAAATGTTGTCAAATTATTTCCCCAGATTGGAAGGCCCATATAAAAAGAATGAAATGAAGGCTGAGAACATAATTCAGTTAAATAACACATGCCAGGAATTTAGCCTCCTTTTCTGTTTTTAACTTGTCCTCTAGGGGACAAAGGTTTTCTTGATTGTACATATTATAGGATATTATTTTTCATCTTGTGGTGGTAAACATTTCTCAGTTAGTGACAGTTTCATGTCTGGTTAACTTTGTGCAGGGTACACAGATTAAACAGCAGAATTTTTGATCTTTGTTGAGATGAATGACATTTACAATGAGGCTGCAACATGAAAATTAACCCGCTTGAATTATTTTTGAATGTTCACTTAATGTGTGCTTTATACACCAGTTTTCTGGCAGAAAAGCCATCCACTGGCATTCTCACTATTAACTCAGCAAAAGGGAGACTCATGAGAGGCAGATTCGCTTCCTCCTTTGCACTTTTTTTTTTTTTTTTCACGTCTTTGCCCATCCCATCTCTCTAGCATTGGCACCCTTGATTTAACTAAGTCAGCCCACATTTCTGAGTCAGACAGCTGGGAAAAACATAGAAGTGAAAGCAATTCACATATTGCTGGAAAAATCACATCGTTAAATGCCAAGGGGTTCTGACTGAAAGGATTGAGAAAGAGGCAAATGCCAGTAATTGGCCCCAACACAAATTTATTTATAGCAAAGCTTAAGCAGGGTGAAGTCTGGCCCTCCGGGTTCACCTCTCAGGATCAGGCCCTGGGTCTCGTGGGATTTCATTTCTCAGAGAACCACAGGGATGGCAGATGGGAAAGACTTGTTAGGTCATCCTGTCCACATGCCCCGGCAGGAGCAGGACGAGATTGTCTCTTTGCTTCGTTCTCAAGCGCCTCATCCAGATTTAAACTACTCCAGTAAGAAGACTGTTATTGCAAGAAAATTCCACTGCCTACACATCCTTCTGCAAAACCACTTTTTTAAGGCTCTTGACGTCCGTTTAGTTAATTTTGTCCAAATTGCATCACAAAAGAGAAAAGTGAGAGTATCGAATGTGACCTTGGGCAGCTCAATCTATATGATGACTTAAAATAGAATTAGAGCAGATATCGCAGTGAAATATGGACTTCCTATAGTTAGAGTTAATATTTCTGACTCTCCTACCTTTGTGTTTCTTTACATTGAAGTGGTTGGAGTTCTTCAAATTCAAACTAATTTCCCAGTATTTGCAATGCTTTTTTCTTCTTTTTGTCACCTGCACTCTGTAGTTTGCTTACCTGAAAGTTGTTTTTAAGTTTTCAACCTTGAATTCATCTGGGTTTAAGTTATTTTTAATCTGTGGTTTTATCTCCTGTTTCCAAGCTGTCTGAAATAACCACTTTTATTAGCTATGTGGTTGTATTATGCATGCTTGGCCCTTGGTTGGGTAGGAGAGGTTGCACAGATGTCTGTGTAAAATCAAGGACAGGCACATAAAAGACCTACTGTAGCAACTGGAAATGATTTTTTTTTTTTGTGCTAAAAAGTCATGGGAAAATACCAATTCAGCAGGCACAAAATTAAAACCTGGGTTAAAAGTGATTTTACTGCATCCAAGGTTAGGCTTCAGTGGAAGCTGGCCAGGATTGTGGGCCAGGAACTCTGGAACTGGCCAGTTTTGGAGCCCTGGGTGAGTTCACAGAGGGATGAAAGGGGAACAGGGGAACGTTGGCATTGCCCGTGGCACTGCAGTGCAGTTGGTATCAATTTCTGATGTGGAATTGCTAAAATGCCAGCTCTGGTGGGTGTGCACCATGGTTGGAAACTTTCCAGTTTGTAGGAAACTAAAAATGAGACATTTACTGACATGAATCCAATTTGGACAGGAAATTTTTTTCCTGTCAACTTGGGAACTGCATTCTCCTGCCAATTACAGTCACAATTGTGTCATTTTGTCTGTGAAATTCTCAGTCTCATGAATGCATATGAAAAAACCTGTGCAACTTTAGTATCTTTGTTTAGTTTGTAATACAAATGAAATTCATATCTCTGGAGATGAGCTGCTTAATTTTCCAGGTGTTTATGAGCTGCTGTACCACATTCCCTTCCCTGCTTGTGAAAAAACCCCGAGAAAATATTTTTTCAGCATAATTTTCAAAAGAAAATTATTAGACTCTAAATCAAGTTTTTCTTTCCCTGCAAGGAATTGAATTCTATGCCAAAGCCAGCCATTTTTTACTGTAACTCCTGTTATATGGCAGATACGCAAACACTTAAAGGAGAAATTTCCATCTTTATAGGAAGGTATTTTTATCAGAAATAATTAACATCTGAAAAGACTCAGCTACAATACCCTCGATGGTCTGTTCAGATACTAATAAGAGAAAAATAAATGATGGACTCATCTTTAATGCTTAACTGTTGGATGCCTGTTGTAAAACGAATTGAGTTTTGCTCTCTCTTTTGTTAGTGCAGCAGGGCTTGGTTGGTTTCTCAGAGGTGGCTTTTTTCTACCAGAAAATGGCAGTCTACTGAAAGAGAAGGGCATGGGGTGATAGAACAAGGGGTAAACTGAAGGAGGGCAGGTTTAGATTAGATATTAGCAAAACATTCTTTACTGTGAGGGTGGTGAGGCCCTGGCACAGTTGCCCAGAGAAGCTGTGGCTGCCCCATCCCTGAAAGTGTTCAAGGCCAGGTTGGAAGGGGCTTGGAGCAACCTGGGATAGTGGAAGGTGTCCCTGCCCATGGCAGGGGTCTCAAAACTGGCTGATTTTAAGGTCCTATCCAGCCCAAACCATTTAAGGATTCTATAAAATTTGGGAAGCTCTTGTGAGCTGCCATGAGAAGCGCAGTCAACACAGCCTTGGGAGGGAAAGGGGAAGAGCTAAAACTGCAGCCCACAGATTTGTGCTGTGGAGAAGAAAAATGCCTACTTGTGCCCTCTCTTTCCTGACTGAGGACCAGCCAAGGAAGGTCTATTTTGCAAAGATTAAAAGGAAGATTATTTGGGCAATACAAACAGCCCAAGGAGCAGAAGGTGGAGGTACAGAAAGGTGCAGGCTGAGAGGTGTCTCTGAGTTTCTAAAACTAGAGCTGCGTGTTGGTGGGTGGGAAGCCAGGAGAACAACTTTGGGTGAAGACAAGCAGAGAGATGGAACTTCTCTGATCACAGANAGATGGACCTTCTCTGATCACAGAGGCCAGCAGAGAACAGGTCTGCTGGTCGCAGCAGCTGGGAACTGCTGTGAAGGATGAGTTCCAGTTGCTGGTTTTGTAGGCAAACATGGAGCAAAGTCCCTGGCTGCCACACTGACTACTGGTCCCATTAGGAATAGTCCTACAAAGCTCTACAGTTTGAGCCATGCTCAGGCAAGAAGGGCACAGATCCAATGCCAACTAATCTGCACAGGCCACTGATGCCTGCAACAGTAAATTCTCCTGAGTCGGGGAATTTCCTACTGCCCTGAGCTCTGTGGGAATGACCAGGGCATGGCTGAACACTCCTTACATCCAAGGCAAGGCAGCTGTATGCAAGTTGTCTGGTGGGAAAGCCTGGCTTTAACTCCTGATTTTCACGTTAGGGAATCATGTAGGAGAGTGCTGGCTGTGCCAGTGGTTTGACAGTATAAAAAGAGACATCCCAGTGTGATCCCAGGAGTGTTTCCCTGCTGACATAGAAATAGGAGCTGTTGGGCTTGGGTTAAGAACAGAAGAAGGATCAACTCTGCTTGGCTGAGCTCTTGTGGGTTTTATGAAGATCCCTGTCTAACAGAGTCCCTTTGTAGTTACTCAAAGGTGGTAGAAAACCAGCATTAGTTACAGCAGATGTGCAATTAGGGATTATTCTGCTTGCTTAGCTGCAAAGCTCACAAGGTGCAAGCAAGGAGAACCAGCAACCTTCCCTGGCTCTGGAGCTTTTCCCATTCCTAATGAGATGCTGCTGGTATGGTGAGGCAAGGTGCAGGGGTCTGGAAATGGATGAGTTTTCCTCTGGAATTAACTAAATGCATGATGCCTTATCAGTTACTAAGGATTGCCTGGGAGAGGGGCTGGTGGGTCCCACGGTTGGGTGGGAGCAGGACAAAGCTCAGCTCTGATGGCAACAGGGTCTCACTGGGGAGTTGCAGCAGCATCTGTGTGCTTCCAGCTCAGGCTGAGGTGGACTGTAAGAGGCTGCCTTATGAACACTCTAGTCAGATGAAGATCTCAAAGGGGCTCATAATTTCAATTAAATAGTGAGTTACAGTGTACTGGGCTCTTCATTCGGCATATTATTATTAGCAGCTGCTTCTCCTGGCAGGTTATTCTGGTAGGTTCCCCCCAGAGAACAGGCCAGCTCACAAAACCTGGCTCTTCTTGTTATTTTTANAAGGAGCAGAAGGTGTAAAGGTAGAAAGGTGCAGGCTGAGAGGTGTCTCTGAGTTTCTAAAACTAGAGCTGCGTGTTGGTGGGTGGGAAGCCAGGAGAACAACTTTGGGTGAAGACAAGCAGAGAGATGGAACTTCTCTGATCACAGAGGCCAGCAGAGAACAGGTCTGCTGGTCACAGCAGCTGGGAACTGCTGTGAAGGATGAGTTCCAGTTGCTGGTTTTGTAGGCAAACATGGAGCAAAGTCCCTGGCTGCCACACTGACTACTGGTCCCATTAGGAATAGTCCTACAAAGCTCTACAGTTTGAACCATGCTCAGGCAAGAAGGGCAGCAGATCCAATGCCAACTCATCTGCACAGGCCACTGATGCCTGCAACAGTAAATTCTCCTGAGTCGGGGAATTTCCTACTGCCCTGAGCTCTGTGGGAATGACCAGGGCATGGCTGAACACTCCTTACATCCAAGGCAAGGCAGCTGTATGCAAGTTGTCTGGTGGGAAAGCCTGGCTTTAACTCCTGATTTTCACGTTAGGGAATCATGTAGGAGAGTGCTGGCTGTGCCAGTGGTTTGACAGTATAAAAAGAGACATCCCAGTGTGATCCCAGGAGTGTTTCCCTGCTGACATAGAAATAGGAGCTGTTGGGCTTGGGTTAAGAACAGAAGAAGGATCAACTCTGCTTGGCTGAGCTCTTGTGGGTTTTATGAAGATCCCTGTCTAACAGAGTCCCTTTGTAGTTACTCAAAGGTGGTAGAAAACCAGCATTAGTTACAGCAGATGTGCAATTAGGGATTATTCTGCTTGCTTAGCTGCAAAGCTCACAAGGTGCAAGCAAGGAGAACCAGCAACCTTCCCTGGCTCTGGAGCTTTTCCCATTCCTAATGAGATGCTGCTGGTATGGTGAGGCAAGGTGCAGGGGTCTGGAAATGGATGAGTTTTCCTCTGGAATTAACTAAATGCATGATGCCTTATCAGTTACTAAGGATTGCCTGGGAGAGGGGCTGGTGGGTCCCACGGTTGGGTGGGAGCAGGACAAAGCTCAGCTCTGATGGCAACAGGGTCTCACTGGGGAGTTGCAGCAGCATCTGTGTGCTTCCAGCTCAGGCTGAGGTGGACTGTAAGAGGCTGCCTTATGAACACTCTGGTCAGATGAAGATCTCAAAGGGGCTCATAATTTCAATTAAATAGTGAGTTACAGTGTACTGGGCTCTTCATTCGGCATATTATTATTAGCAGCTGCTTCTCCTGGCAGGTTATTCTGGTAGGTTCCCCCCAGAGAACAGGCCAGCTCACAAAACCTGGCTCTTCTTGTTATTTTTATCCAGGAGCAGCTGACAGTAAAAGTGACAAAAGAATTGATGGGGGAAGTGGTCCAGAGAGTGAAAAATCCGGTCGTAAAAGCCAGAGTGTTTGCAATAAAATATCCATACATAAAGGGAGAGGAGGGAGGGGGGATTTAGAAGCAGGGCTGGACAGAAAGCAGAGCAACAAGTTGTGAAGACAGAGGAACAAAATGTAAATCCAGCTGTCAGGGCTATAATAACCATTGGCACCTTGGTCTCCTTTTCCTCAAGGGAGCTCATGTCCATGCCAGTGTCTACCATGGGACAGTGGGTGAATCCACAGGGATAATAGGATGCCATGGGGTGAAAGAATGGGCTTGGAGCCTCCCAGGGTCAGAGGCAGAGCCAGCAGACCCCTCTGCTGCTATCTGCTACAAAGGGTCTTTCCTCTGATGATGAGTAGGATTGCTGCAGGGATTTGGGACTGGGAATATGGTCTGGGCTGCAGAGCAGGGCAGCAAACTGTGCTGCAGGGTCAGAAAAAACAAATCATAAAGAAACAGCTGAGTTAGTTAAATGGATAAAACAAGTGTATTGTTAAACTGGCCCAGGTTTTTGGGGTTATTCTGAGCCCTTTGCAGGGTGTAAGGCTCAGGAGAAGCTGCTGTTTTCTGTTGGGGATGAGGAAGTGATGAAGAGCTGGGAGCAGAAGGAGCAGAAGGATACCAGCCCAAAGGGAGGTAAAGTGCTTTTTCCCACACATCAAAGAGCAATCTGGGTGGCATTGGACAACAACCTCCTGGTGAGGGTTTTTTTGGCCCAATTCCTTGGAAATTGATACTGAAAACAAAACTGAGTGTGAGGACACCTGAGATCTCTCTCTAGATTTGACCCAGTTCTTCTGTTTCAGAGATGGGAGGGGGCTCCAAAGCATGCCTGGGAAAGGAGATTCTCACAGAGGGCACAGTGTGCTGTCTTCAGATGTCGAAGTGGGAGTGAGAGCTTCCATAATCACACAGCATTGGACATTAGAGCTGGCGCTGGGGAAAATGATAGTGATTCCTGGAATCAAGCATGGGATTTTCAGTGTTTTGACTTGTGCTCCTGGCCCGTGCTGGATTGGAGATGCATCCATCCAGTGGGGACAGGGGAAAGAAGACTAATGGACACCAGAGAAGACCCTGAGGTGTATCCAGCCAGAAAAATGTAAAGAAAGGAAGGAAAAGAATTTTTTTTCCCTTGGCAGCCCCTTCCGAACTGCAGGATGTTTAACTCTGAAATATGTCTCTGTTACACTCACATGGAGTAGCCTTGGCTGGGTGATGGGAGCATATGGGGGACAGGAGCTGTCTGTGGTATTTGGGGTCTGCCGGCTGGTGCAAATGGTCAGGGGGTTAGGATTCCCTAGTCTGGAGGCAGAAGGGAAGCTGAAATGCAGCACAGTAAGGATCATGCCTCTGAGGCTGATGTTTCCCACTTTGCCTCGTAGCTGTGGTGCTTTGGGGCACCCTCCTGCAGCCATTACCCCGTGATATGGATGGGCCAGCTCAGGCTTAGCCTTCCCCATGCACCCAGAGTGATGTCCAGCATCACCTCCAAGCAGGCAAGATACCCAGAAGACCTCCTAGACATCAGACTCCTGGAAAAAACAAGTGTGATGGGTTCTGGGCACGCAGCAGGTTGTGGTGCACCCCTGAGCCTGTCCCTGGGCCACAGCTCTGCTCTCTGGGTGGGGCTGGTCCATGCTGTGTGTCACTGAACCCCAGTGACACACAGGGAAAGCCACTGACTCAGAGGTGGATGTTGCCTGTCATCCCAAATAGCTTGGCATATGATGTCAGTTCTGTGGGGGATCTATGCTAATCAAACCAGCAGAGAAAGGTCTGAAATCTCCTGTTTTCCGTGGACTGTCACCATCCCAATCTGAGTATGTGTCAACCAGCAGGAACCACAAAACTTGCCAGACAAATTGTTCTTGTTTGGAGGCAACTTTCTCCCTAGCTGCCTCCAGAAACTGAGTCAGCTGGCATAAATCCTTCAGTGCAGGATCAGATCTCCTCTCTACATAGCATTTTCAGCTGCTGGGCTTCTGGCTAGGGTATCACAAGGAGTAGGAAGTGAGGAAGGCAAAGTTCTGGAGTGTTACATCAGTATCTGATACTGATCTGTGATAGAGCCATCTGTCTTTGGAGAACCTGGGGTCAGTTTATATTATGGATATTAGAAAAGTTTATTTAGGGAATTACAGGGAAAGAAACCTCAAGATGTTTTGAGATAGTGGCAAATCCTGTAAGAAGAGATAAAGCTGTCCTGTGGGAAGGGTATGGGGCTGCCAAGCTGGTGCCCACTCTGTGCTTAGTATGCACAGTATCCTTCTCCTGGCAAAAGAAGCTTTCTGCTTTTATTTCTGAGGACTGGTTTGTTATCATGGTTCCTTTGGAGGACTTGATTTATACCTTTCTCCAGCCTCTTGAAGTCCAAGTGGCTGGTGGATCCTAAGAGGTGAATATTGCTTATTGCCAAGTGAAGTCCACACTGTATCAAACCCCTCCCAAACCAGCTCTTAGCTGCTCTTGGGGCACCTCTCCTAAGAAATCCTCCCCTCCCTGCTGAAGGCAGTTCTGGAGGGACAGAAAAAGGCTTAAGATCAAAGGATAAGAGAGGAAGATGCACAGCTTGGCACTGGGGAAATGCTCCTTGGCTTGCTCTCCTGCATTTGGATGGTGCTGAAGTGCCTGAACTCCATCAGACACCTGAATGGGCTGTGTAGGCACAGCACTTCAGTCAGGGTCCTGTGAACATCCAGAGATTGAAGGGACACGAGGAAAACTCCAGCAAGGCTCAAGAGCTTTGCCAGAACCCTTTGCAATGCTCGGAGCATGCTGGAAATTGATGTCCTTGCAGTCAGGAAAAGACAAGAAGAACCAGGTCCCTGGGACAGGAAAATCTCCAGAGCGTGGTGGAAAAGCAGGCACACAAACTGATTTACAGCAGTTGAAGGCCTGTTCTCCACATCCTATTAAATATAGAATTATATCCTTAGTCCCCAATCTTTCCTTGTCACCCTGGTCAATAAATAACTGCTAAACTCTGCCAGTGCACCTCAGTCTGCTGCCCCTTCAGTGGATCTGAAACACAGACGCTCAGACCAAGGCAGACCCTGCCTTTGTTTTTCAGTATTTTAGGGATTTCCTGACGTAGAAGTCGCAGGCAGATCACTATGCTAAGTTATCCCAACGAAATCCTCCACAATTTTTAATAAATCCTCTGTAATCTCATGCATAATGTTGGCCTTCATGACCTCCTTTGATAATGAGTCCCACAAATTATTGCATGCATTGTGTAGGAAGCCCTTTCCATTTGCTGGTATCAAACTCTTTGCCTGCCTGACTCTGGATACTGGTTGGGTTCTAGCATGATCAGCAGTCAGAAAACATTTGGTTTTTTAATCCATATTTTGCCCTAACTGGTTCTCAGTTTAAGGAATTCCACCTCAGAAAGCACAAAGCACACAGGGCTTTATTTCCAAAAATCTGTAATCTTCATTCATAATAAAGACTGGCTTTGTCTGCCATCTGAGATAATTTAGGCTGAATGGGAGAAACTGAGAAATAGTGTCCTAGAAATCAAGAAATTTATGTGGAGTGTTCACAGGAGGATGGTGTTTCAATCACTGAAGTTTTTAAGTCTACACGTAATTTGTGTTTATTTCAGCCTATCTTTATCCAATGAATAAATAACACTGTGAGGAAGGAAGTCTTTATTAAGGATTCAGCCTCCTTTCCCTGTTCAGTTGAAAAATTAAGAGAGTTAAATAAATATGCCTTTGAATCCAGAAAAGGCTTTTCAGCAGAACAAAGGCAGGCCAACACTAACACGCCTAATCAAGGAAAGACAGACATACTAAAGTCATCAATCCAAAGACTTTCATGCCTTATTTCTACCTCAGAAAGATTTCTGGGTATAACCTGAAAGGTCAAACATCTTGATAAAGAGACATAAATCTGCCATGAGTGTCTTTTTTGGGTAAATATTAGCAAATTCATCTAGATCTGACTGGAAGGTTTTCCGATTTTTTTTTTCCCCATAGTAAGTGCTGATATAATTGAAAATAAAACTTTCCATGGGAACACACTCATTTCAATGAAACCTCAGTTGAGAAAAATTTCTCAGGTCCCAGTCTGAATTTGGGGCCAAAACCAGAGAGGCAGGGAGTTTGTGTGCCATTTTGTCTGAGCCTGGAGGATGTGGAAATCCCACAGCACAGGGATCACAGTGGTTGAAATTCCTGCTGCTGTGAATATCAGCTTTTAGAAAGTGGAGCCACATAGACCTGACAGTAGAGATTCTTTGCAGTGATGATTAACCATGGACTAGACTCTGTTATCTTGACTCGGCAAGGCTCTGAGTCCAGCTTTGGGAAAGGCTGGTAGCCTTCCAGACCATAGGATTCTGGAATAACAGGGGTAAATACAATTTCCCTTGTGGCAGTGGTTGGAAGTTTTGTAGCTGATTTGGATGAGGGTGGAACAGAGATGTGAACTCTGGTAAGTGACCTGTCTGTGGGCTGGGTGAGCCAAAGTAACCACATCTGTCCCATTCCCTCTGATTTTCTGGGCATAAAAATGTTAACTTTTTTCCTCAATCAGAAGTTCTGAGAATAAGGAAATCATTACCCACTCAATGGAATAGAGGGGAGTGACAACTCTGTGCAGTATCTACCTCCCAGCTGCCTTCATCCTGCTCTCTTTTCATCCTTCATCTCTTTTCTCTGAGCTCTTCCCATGTTCAGAGGTTGCTTATCCTGTCATGCAGGGGATTGACACCACCTGCAAACACATCTGCCTGACTGAAGAGATCAGCTGGGTCATGGCTGAATTCCTTGAGAACTTCCAGAAGAGAAAGGTGGATGAATTCCCAGTGAGCTCTGTCACAAATTTATGTAGCTTGGATCCATAGCTCCTAAACAATGACTGATCAGGGTTTGTTTGACAGTTGTGGTCTAAACCTTTGCACATGTTAATGTTAGGACATATTTTGGTTCTGATGCAGATTCCCCTGGGATCAGGCTGTGCTTGCAGGGGCAAGTGAGGGACGGAAATTTTTACTGGCTGTAACCTGGGTTTTTAAACTACCTCAGTGTATAGCAGGTGGTTATTATTGCAGTAGCAATGGCAAATGTCATGTCCTGGTGAGGCCAGACTGGTTTCCTCAACCCTGCCGCCTTCTCCCTGCTTCCCCACAGAGCCTTCCTTCACCTCTGCACAAACGGAGATCAGGCTCCCATCTGAACAGGTAAATCACATTCACAGTCTTGTTCAGGTAGAAATAATCCATAAGAAATGCTGGACAGACATGGGCCGGGCTGGGAAGTTTCATCTTTCAGCCAGCTTTCAGCCTGTGCATTCCCAGTGTGATAATGGGGCCAGCCCCCTCTCGCTGGCTGCTGCTTTTAGGACCAGCATGTCAGAGATCTGTGGAGAAACAGCTCAGTTTTCCCAGAGAATGTCATGACAGGTCTGTTTTGTGTCCAGCTTGGCTCGTCACGCTGTTTTGTGTCCATGCAGGTGTTTCTCTGTGCAGCACACAGCCCTGCTCGTTCTGCATCCCAAACCAAGCCAAAGCATCGGCAGGAGATGAGTTACAGAGCTCATGGTATGAGCTCTGCCTCCCACCCTTTGGGTTACAGGGCTGTGATCCCGCCTGGACAGAGATAAGATGGCACAGGCAGGATCTGTCCTGTCACCCTGCCAGCACTTCCCAAGAACAAGCTTTGTAAATCCAATTGCTCTTTACTGAGCAGCTCCCTGAGAGATTCTGGGAGCACTGGCAGCATACATCAGGGTGGTGAAATGCTCATGGCCAGGCAGACTGGCATGGCTGTGATCTGTCTCTGAGAGTGGGCCCTTGGGAGCTGCTGGAGGGGAGCCCCAAAAACCACAGAGAGTACAAAATCTGCTTAACATCACTGCAAAGGTGGTGCTTCAGCATGTGCGGGATCAGCAATCAGAGATGCGCATTGATCAGGGTTCTATGCAAGCTGCTTTTAACCCACTGAGGTGGGAATACCTACATATCTATATGAGGTCAGGGCGGTCATAACCTGACAAGAACTCAAGGAGCATTTGGACAACGCTCTCAGGCACATGGTGGGATTCTTGGGGCTGTCCTGTGCAGGGCCAGGAGCTGGACTTGATGATCCTTGTGTGTCCCTTCCAACTCAGGACTTCTATGATTCTGATTCTACTGGGCCAGTTTCTTGATGGCTCGTGCTGCTCAGCCCTGACCTTGCTCTTGACAACTTCCATCCCCCTCTGCTCTGACCCCTTATACCCATCCATGCTTTAATCTCTGTAAATATTTCCTTGTCCTGAACACAGTGAAGGCTGTTTTCTCTCTTACCTCTCTGTTCCTCACAGGATAATGGCAAGATACATCAGTGAATTCCGATGGGAGCACACCTTAGCAGGAAACACTGCGGTGGGACACCTGCCTGGCTCAGAGATTTCAGCAGGCATCAGCCTTTAACACACAAAAACTCCAAACCAAACAATCCAGGGATGCCTTGGAATTCGCCTTTTCAGAGATGAAGCTGGAAGTGGGCTGGCATCGCCATCTGGTGTAAGTTCCCAGAATTAACCGAGCAGCTCCAGCATGGAAATACCTGCCTGGGATCGAAAAACTGACCAGAACAACCGTGGTGTTGCTGGTCCCAGACCAGCACTGCTGGACTGAACCGCTCAAGGAGAGATGACTTCACCCTCAGCATTTTTCAGCCTGATTCTTCCTTCAGAAATATTTGGGGCATCAAAGAGCATGTTGGTTAGTGCTGGGAAAGAGAAAAGAAAGAAAAGGAATGGGCAGTGGGTGCTGGACCCCTGTTTTTCATAGGGAGCATCTGAGTCTATGCGGTTGCTAAATGTTTTCTAACTTATCTTTAGGATAGATGATCTTTTCTATTTAAGATGGAGAGCTGAGATCACACCAGAAAAAAAAGTTTTATTTTCTAGTCATGGGGGCAAATAACTACAGAAGTTACTATATAATATAACTCAGGGGCCAAATTGCCAAATTTTTATTTTCCTCAGCCTCAGTGTTTTCCTCTGCTTCTTTTCCGTCTAAGGAGAAAGCAAAACTTTGTTCACAGACACCACCAACACAGCTCAGCTGAAATGAGGATCTGGGGCTCTGTGTGTGTCATGGCACAAAGTTAAAAGCAAATGTTTGGCACTAACCTTATTCAAATAAAGATATTTTATTTTTCTGGGAAGAAAAACAAACAAAAAAAAGGGAATTATTTGAGCAAAACCGCAGGTTTTTCTCACGGCAGAACTTGATTTTGCAAAACTTGCCTTTCCTGCTGAGCAATTGTTCCTGCAGACAATTCCTACAGCCCTTTCAGAAAGTCAGGGGATCACCAGATGGCATCTTCTGGACTGTATGCAATCAATTAGTTCAAACCAATTAGGCAGTGATTGGGTGTTACTAAACTGGAGTTAATTTCAACAAATTGAAAACAGCTGAGGAATTTGGCCTCAAAAAAGCAAGCCTAAAGGATTTCCCAAACCAGCTACTTCCCTCTCTGCATTTCCTTTCAGAAAATTTACCTGTGATCTTGGCCTTGGCCTAGTGACAGTGAAAGAACATCATCACCTTCCTAGGCGGGGAATCGCAGAGGTGTCTGACTTCATCACAGAATGAGGCAGAAAATCCTGTCCTGAATCCTCTCTGAAAGGGTGGATCAGTTGTCCAGATTGCTCCAAGCAGGGATGCAAAACCAGGCAGATTATCTGGGGAGTAGACTGGGATCCTAATCATGAGCATCTGAATGTTGCTCTAAGAATATTTTCCCTTTAAAATATTCCCTTCCCTCACATGTCATTCTTTCCAAACAGGAGCTGGAGCAATAAAAAGCAGAAATGATACTTGGAAATGGGGGTATCCCTAACTTTACAGTGCAAGGCACAAAATGGCATAAGTTTTCTTCAAGTTTCTGGGGGTTCATGGAAAATTATGAAGATGCCTAAACATCTGGTACTGTTCAAAATACTCAAGGATATCCTACAGATATTTATGGAAGGCCACTAAACCCTTAAGACACTCATATCTTCTTGTGGCCGCTGGAGATTGATGGGAATACCCGATTTGGTCTGAAAAACTTGTGTTAGGACACTAAATTGCACCCTTAGCATAAAGAAAAGCCCACGTAAACAATTCCATAGCCAGTCCTAGGATATCCTGAGTTGGAAGGGACCCATAAGGATCCTTGAGTCCAGCTCCTGGCCCTTCATAGGACAGTCCCAACAATCACACCATGAATCCCCAGTCAAACCCTCTGTGCAGTCCTGGACACCTCATGTCATGCTGGACTTGGTCTGGACCCTGGGGAGATGCAGATTTCCTCTGGTGGGACTGGAGAAGAGAGCACCCAAAAAGAAGTTCGGGTTTGTGCCAGATCACTGTAAGGAGTGATCTGAAATGCAGGGAGGTTGAGCTGGAGCAGCACGTGGCTGTTTCCCAGCGCTGACTTTGCCTAGGGTCTTCAAATGACCATGTGAACAAATCCTACAAAATCCCACAAGATCCTCATCTTCCTTCTGATCAGCTGAGAAGTAATCACTGAGGTTTATTTGAACTGAAGTTCTCAGCGGTAGATGTTGGTGACCCTCTGTACTGAATATCCTGTTTCAGGGGAAAAAACCCAACCCTGTTGGATCCGATAACCTGGTCTTGAACAGGATCCATCACCATTCTGTGACATACTGGGTGGCAAAATATCTGTTGAATGCAGTGGCATGGATTTGAATGGTTGTAAAGAGGGATTTTTGACAAGAGCATGCAGAGAGAGTACAAAGGGAGTATCTTTAGGCTGAAGGAGGGTAGATTTAGACTAGATATGAGGGAGAAATTCTTCCATGTAAGGGTGGCGAGGCACTAGAATTGGTTGTCCAGAGAA
Organism: Donacobius atricapilla; assembly: GCA_013397315.1. Classification (NCBI taxonomy): domain Eukaryota; kingdom Metazoa; phylum Chordata; class Aves; order Passeriformes; family Mimidae; genus Donacobius; species Donacobius atricapilla. The sequence goes on from WBMY01000729.1 coordinate 574,998, forward strand.
ACCGTGGATACCTAATCCCTGGAAGTGTTCAAGGCTAGGCTGGATGGGGCTTGGAGCAACTGGGATAGTGGAAGGTGTCCCTGCCCATGGCAGAGGGATTTGAACAAGATGATCTACATGTTCCCCAACCCAAAATATTCCGTGATTCCATGAAGGATTTGATCAAGTCAATATGTTACTGAAGACAGAAACCTGTGTCTGGTCCCAATGTATTAAATTTCAGTGGGGAGTCACTAGGGAAAAAGCCATGAAGGTTCGTAGTGAAACAGGCCACTAAATATATTCCAGCACAAAGCTGACAACAGCTAGGGCCACATGTGATATGCCTCTGGAATCCTAGCAGGGTTGATTTATCTTGGTGTTAGGCCTAATATACTTAGAAGCCCTTTATAAATAACCCAGGACCTTTTGCACTTGCTGTTTTACAGACTTGCTGTGTTTATTTGACTGGTTGAGCTGGGCCTGTAATTTTTAATGAAAATAAACTCCTTGTCAAGGACCTTTTCCTTTTGAGACCTTCCAAAGGACACACAGAGCAATTCTGTGCTTCTTTCCTGCTTCCCAGCAGTCCCATTAGTTTTTATCTCTTTGACTTATGAAAGGCAAGGCCTGGGGAAAGGTTAACAGAGCCCCCATGGGTTGTGTTTCTCCAAGCCCTCAAAGCAGAATCATAAAAATCACAGAATCACAGAAAGGTTTGGGTTGGAAGGGACCGTAAAGATCATCTTGTTCCCTGCCATGGGCAGGGACATCTTCCACTATCCCAAGTTGCTCAGAGCCTCATCCAACCTGGCCTTGGACACTTCCAGGGATGGGGCAGCCACAGCTTTTCTGAGCAAGGAGTCTTCTAATTCTGGGTTTGGTTTTCCTGAGGGGTAGGCACTCAACATGCAAGTAGAGCTCAAGTTTACCCCAAAGGATCAGGAGGAATCTACAGAGGAGGGTGAGTGAGAGGCAGAGAGGTGGCCTAGGTCATGGCTTGGAAAGGGGGTAGGAGAGTAAATCCCATCTGTTTCTTTTCCGAATATCCAACCTAAACCTCCCCTGACACAGCTCCAGCCATTCCCTTGGGTCACGTCACTGGCCACCAGAAGGAAGAAATCAGCTGATAGGAGGAACTGTATTTGCTATTTCTTCATTTATCACTCTGGTTTTTTTTCTCTTCTGCCCTCTGAACTTCAGGTATTCTCCATCTGGGATGAGTTGCTTCATTTTTTTGCTATACAGCTGTTTTCCCCCTGTACTTTGGTTATCTCTGGCTCCAGCACTTTTCTTCTAACAGATCCCTGGGATCAGCAGAGGGAGTGCAAGAGCAAGGAAAAGAGAAATGCACACACTGAAAGTGAGGGGGTTTGATCTGAGGTGCTCCATGAGCCTGGCTCAGGGATGAATGAGCTCTCCAGAGGAGAGACCCTCCTGGCCATCTGCTGCGTGAGTCCTGCATTTTCACACAAAAAAAGGGACATCAGACATTCTCAGTATTTTTTCTTCTACTGGTGGATATTAGAAAATCTCCTGATTATATTACAGCAGCAGCACAAAAAAGTAAATCAAGTAAGTGTGAACTTAGGATCCAGGTTAAAAGATTTTCCTACAGGTGATTTAGAGATCAACAACATTTACACACAAACACACATAGAAAAAAAAGTAGAAACTTGTGAAAATCTCCTAGTCAGCTACTATTTCACCATTTCAGAGAGAACAAAGGGGATGAAGGGCTTTGTGCTAGTCAGCAACGTGACTTGGTGACCCTTGGTTTGGCAATGACAAATGTTGTCTTTGTTATCCAAAAAATCCAAGGTCCTCACATCTAGCACGTTGCACAAGGTTGCATTTAAGTGCCACTGAGGCCAAGGAGATTTGAGCACACAGCTGAGAGTACTCTGTTGAACCACAGCCCCAGCCTGTAAATATTTGTTAACTTAGCCCAAGAACACAGGGAACACAAATCTTATGGATCCAATGAATAGCTGGTGTAGCAGTCAAGGCACTCAAATCTTTCCCTCATTTAACAAAAACAGAAAAAATAAAAAGTACTTAACTATTCAAATATCTGCCTTTCATTAATCTTTTCCCAGTAATTATTAGCCCAATAAGGAAGCACATCATATGGCTGCCTATAAGCATATTATTGTCCATTTCATTTGCTTTGGAAAAAAACCCAGAGAAGATCTCCCAAAAGCATTTAAACTGTGTAATTAAGATGAAGCCAAAACAAAATCAAAGGCCTGCTCTCACATTTTTCTGCCTTACCGTGTTATGGGACCATTTTTTTAGTGTCAGCTCCCAAAATAGTAATGAGTACAAATGACATAAAGGAGAAAAAACCCCCGAGACAACACTCAAAGGTATCACAGGGGTTTCAGCTCCCCTTACCCAGTTTGATGGAGGTACCATAAACATCCAGTCCCACCTGTCAGCTGAAAGGGTGCTTAGATATTTTGCTGAATTTGGGATGCACCCAGCCTTTGGTGTGTCTGATCCTGCGCTGGGGAAGCTGTTTTCTGTAGATTACTACTGAGAAATGCCCACCAGGAGACAGCTCCTAACTCCCCAGCCTCTGCACTCCTTAGGAATACTTCAACTCAGCACACTGAATGTCCCAGGTGAGGTATGTGGCTTTAGAAAAAGTAAGGTTTTCTCAAGATGCTGTGGTTCTCCTCTTGGAAAACTTCTGGAAGAGTATTCTCCCTGGTGCACCCCCCTAGGACCACTGCTCTAGAGACTGTTGGGCTTCTTAAAAGTCAGGATCCAGAAGTAATTTCTTGGGCTGGCCCTGACAGAGTTCATTCAAGAAGGATTGGGTCCAGCTGCTCCAAGCAGCCAATGAAATGTTATTTCATGAACAATCTCCTATATAACGACTGGGATAGAAACATCCCCTGCTATGCACAGGGTCTGCCCACCAGCCCTAGGGAATCTGCTCCCCTCCAGGCTGCAAAAGACCATTCTGCAGAGCAGAGCCCGGGGAACAGCAGACCTGGGCCCACAGGAGCTTTCTACCCTTGTGCATGGCACCATCTGGAACAATGACATCCTGGGGCTCTTTTTCTGACACCAGTAGGTTTTCCAGCCCTAGCTTGCTGTGAGTGTCTGCAATTCTCCCAGAGCCTGGAGCAGCAGGGGAGAAACACTAAAGAAAACTCATTACAAACCTGCTGTGGGTGCTACAGCAGGAAGCTGAGAGCTTTGGAGTGTCAGGGGCTGGAAAAGGCCTTGGCCATCCAGATGGGAGCCTGTGGAGGGCTCTTGGTTCCATTTTTATATGTGTCTTCCTTTTCTTGTTTCCCAGAGCTGTGGTGCCAGGAGGTTTGGTTAACCACACTGGGAGCATCCACCTGAGCCAGGAAGGCAGGAAATGTGGAGGAGCCTAGTGACATTCCAAGGTCCAGGTGACCAGCCATGGCCTGTCCCTGACATCCTCAAGCCACACAAGTTGCTACTCCCACTCTGAGGGCCAGACCTGTTTTACCACTCTCAGATTTCCTGGCAGCAGAGGGTGGTGGAGATTATCAACAATGACTGTTTGACGTGTTTAATTGGCCTGCAGTTAATTATTTAATATTTCTTTATAAAGAAACTGATGAAAGGAAGCTGCCAGCATGGCTGATGCACTTGTCATTCACGTGGCCTGCCTGGGAGATGGCCAGGTTGGCCTTGTTCAAGTGTTTTAGGCCTGGTTCAGAAACGGTCCACTCCAGCTGGAGTTACAAAGACCTGCTCCCAGGTGTCCTCTTTTGTTCTATTTAGTCTGTTTTATTCTATTTGGCCTCTTTTTTTCCCTGCTGTTTTCTCCAGGGAGGTTAGTGGGGAGGAAAGAGGGAGAAGCAAGTTTGCCTCGTCATGAATTACACCCCTTCTGCCTCCTTCTGTCCTCTAAGATCCTGGAGTTTGCCTTAGGACCCTTCCCTGGTTGTCCCAAGTGGGGAAGCCCAGGGTGTGATGGTGCTGCAGGGCTCCTGGAGAGGTCATTGGTACTCCACAGGTGGCTGGGCCAATGCTGGGCTGGGCTGGGCCAATGCTGAGCAGCTGGGCCTGCAGCTCTCCCACCCCAGCCATGTCCCAGGCAACCCCACTGTCCTACTGCCCACCACAGCCACGTGAAACTGTGCTCCAAAAAGGAGTCAGGCTGCTTCAAAAGAGGAGAATTGATTTACCAGCAGATCAGTGGCCGTTTGAGGCTGCACCTCAAGCCTTCAGCCTTCTCTGTCTCTGCATCCATGCCTTCATCTGCTGCCTCATCCTCCAACCCACAAACCTGAGGCTTCCATCTTCCTGCATCCTCTCTGGCTTTTTAATACAGACAAGTCTGGTGCAATGGGAAGTGCACCATAAACCAAAGCACAACCCTACAAGGCTGTGCAGAAACTCCACAGTGAGGTGCCCCCTTTCTTTTCAGGGGTCAGAGCTGAGAAATGGTCCTGAGCCCTTTTTTTTCCTCAGAAGGGGATGAATCCACAGCTTGTCCACTCTGGACAGCAGCAGGGCTGGGCTCAGAGCAGTTTGTGTAGGTCTGCAGAAAGGACATTGTTCTCCATCACCCCGGGGCTGGCAGTCCCCAAAAACATGACAGGCCAGTGATGGTTTATGGTCTCTCCAAACTGCCAGTGACAGAGAGGGGTTGCAAGACCCCAGAGAAGGCTTAGCAAACCCAGCAGGGATGCTCTTGGCACAGCAAAGTGCTTTGACACCACAGCCCAGCTTTTTTCCCTTGTTTTCCTAAAGAAGCAAGATTTATGTGAGTAATCCAGGCAGTTTCAACCCAAATGATGTTGAGTAGAAGAGCCCTCAAGGAGATTTTTTTCCCTCCTGATTTACAGGGGAAAAGCAGCCCCTGCCCTTGGGACTGTGGTACTGAGAGGCCCCTCCTTGTGCTTGGCAGGATGGAGGACAGAGAATCACTGGTGCAAAAATGGACTGAGTTGTGCCTCTACACCCTGAAGGATGTGCCTGAGGGACATGGTGCCATCCTGAGGGACATGGACAAGCTTGGGAAGTGGGCCATGGGAATCTCATGAGGTTCAACAAAGCCCAGTGCTGGTGATGCACCTGGGCTGGGGCAATGCCTTTTATCAGTCCAGCTACAAGACAGACATGGACCTGTTAAAGTGAGTCTAGAGCAGGGCCATGAAAAAGATCAGAGGGCTGGAGCACCTCTGCTCTGGAGGCAGCCTAGGACAGCTGGGGCCATTCAGCCTGGAGATGAGAAGGCTCCAGGAAGACCTTTTCAGTGTCTAATAGCAGGGGCTGTAGTAGTGATGGTTCAAGGGGAAATGGCTTTAAACTGAAAGAGGGCCAATTTAGATTTGATATTGGAAAGAAGTTTTTTTACCGTGAGGGTGGTAAAACACCATCACAGGTTGCCCAGAGAGTTGGTGGATGCCCCATTCTTGGAAACATTCAAGACCAGGTTGGATGGAGCTCTGATCAACCCGGTTTAGTGGGGTCTGGACTAGATGACCATTTAAAGTCCCTTCCAACCCAAACCATTTTATGATTTAATGATCCATGGAAGCCCCTCTACCCAGCCTCCGTGCGGGCATCCTCATCCATGGCACACTGGCTTTTAAAGCCCCTCCCAGACTCCTGTGCCAGGCTCGATCAAAGCTTGTGGAGGGGTGGATGCTGGGCACCACATCTCTTGGCTGTTTACAGCAGAACACTGACTTCAATAAATCCTGTTTGCAGCTTCAATGGCCTGTTTTTCAAGAGGGGGCAGTAACACTGGAGTAAACCATGAGACCAGGTAGTTTTTCACCCAAGCTGTCTCTCAAACCAAGGTGGTGTTCCAGGCCAGCTGACATTGCAAGTCTGTACTGGACAACGTGGCTGAACCTCTCCATGGTCTAACAGAGAACTCCTGGCATCTCCTTTCACCTTCAGCAGGACAGGGAGGCAGGGACAACCTCTGCTTCCCAAGAGGAGGACACAAAGGAAATGCTCCATTCGTTAGGGTTCATTCCCCATCTGGGGGCGATTGCTTGCAGCCATCAGTAGATGATGGGGTCAGACAAGCCCGGCCATGTGTGGTGGGAGGAGGAGAATTGAAAGGGTAGGACGCTTGGATTCATCCCGCTGGGTTGTCATCTCCCCCCTGGATTTATCACCCAGTGCTAATGAGAGGCAGCCGGCGCTGTGTGATGTGGACAAGCCCCGGCTCCGCGCTCGCAGGCAGGCAGGGAGGGCAGGCTTTGCCACGTCCTGGCCAAGAGCTCTCGGATGCTCCAGCTCAGCTCGTGTCCTCAGGAATTCTCGGGCTGAGCCGGGGGGTGGTGGGGAAATGTGAAGGGCAGCAAAAGCGAGACAGGCTATGCTGGGGCAAGCACAGCCCTGAGCCGAGCTTTTCCTCTGGCAGCCGGCACCAGGCATTCACAGGGGGATTATATTTTCTTCTAATTATTTTCCTTTTTTTTTTTTT